>VZSC01003595.1:99740-132261 GCA_013398225.1 Steatornis caripensis
AAAAAAAAAAAAAAAAAAAAATCGCTTCTGAGGTTTCAAACAGTGGGAAAGTAGAACAAATGGATAAAGAATTTTGATGAGTAATCAATCTTGTGTAATGGAACCCACAGAATATTTTACGAGATCAACAAAAGGAAAATACTGCATGTTAATTCTTCATAGATTAATTTATGGAAACCATTTTTTAAAGAAAGTAGGTGTGGTAACAGATGACAGCATGAAAGCAGAGCCATTATTCTGCCTGCATAGCTAAACATATAAAATTTACACAAAAAAGAAAGCCTAAAGACTAGCCTAGAACTTCCGGATAAAACTTCAGCTGCTCCAGTACCTTTACCGGAGCAGAAATGAACCAAAGATTTCTGTAACAAAGAAACTGTACTCCACTGAGTAAATGAATAACCAACCAAAATAACAAATGTAACTTCTGCCATCTCTAAATATTTGCCTGAATTGCAAATAGAACTTCTTCCTCATTCAGATTCTGTTAATCAGACAGCTGTGTTCAGTCTTAAAGTAATTCAAGACTGTGCAATCACATTCTCCAAGTCTCCAGAAGACCTTGCTACTTCCATGTCAAAAGTACAGAAAAGTAGGTTTGTACCTGTACCTTTGGCCTCTAGTTTCTACGTTATATAAGAAAGCTTAGATATTATAACATCCTTCCTGAGATCTCTCTGGATTTATGATGTCTTGTGCCATTCTTTTTGTCCTCTCAAACCAACAATTAAGTACTTTGCTAACTTTATCAAAGTTTGTGACTTGTCAACAAAACTTCTAAGGGCTAATTAGAGTAGCAACAAAAAGCTCAGAGATACTTGCTGTTCGTTCATCATCAAAAATTTGTAAGCACAATCTTCAACCCAAATCATAGGCCAAAAAGTCACTGTCAGTGATCTCATGTTCTACATAACATTGTAATTAACTCACTTCTTCCACACATTTCTAAAATATGAGATTCGAGGAAGTAAATGTCTGGCAAGATTCTTGCAGCATCCAGAAATCGTCCTCCTAACCAGAATTCATTAATCTCTTAAAGAAGGCAAAACGATAGCACCATTACTAACACTATTTCAGTTGCATACTTTATCAATGGGAGAAGTAAAGCTAACATACAGGTAAATAATTAGAAAAGCTCCTCTTGCACTTTTTCAGCCCCTCTAATGCTCAAACATTAAAATCTGTACAATCTGATTTTTTTCAGAAATAATGTGAAAACGTACCCCTTCAAAACAGGGTTCTGAGACAGCCAATTGAAACAGCAGCAATTTTAACCAAAAAATAATTCAAATATTCTTCTGAGTGGTAATCATGTATCTGAGTGGAAGTAGCTTAGATTCACAATGTTGTTAAACTGACAAGCTTGACAAAGAGAGGAAAACAACGACATTTAGCCTTTGCCATTTACACAAGGCTTACAACAAGCCTTTTAGCACAAGCCTCCTGAAATATTGATGCTGCTGGCATGCTATACACATACTTCTCACTTGCTACTCAAATGACATTTCTTCTACCAGTGTTTAACACAGTATATGCCTACAGAAGATGAAGCACAAAGATCATTTAGGAGTCACAGGGTGATACGATAATTCAGTTAAGAAGGGACCTCAGGAGGTCCATCCTCATGTTCGAAACAGAGTGAGCAAGGCCACATTATGCAGGGCTTTAAACAGTCTGATCTTGAAAACCTCCAATGATAGAAAATGCACAGATTCTCTAAGCAACCTTTTCCAATGCTCGACTGTCCTGATATCAGTCAAGAACTTTTTTCCTTAGATCTAGTTAGAACTTCCCATTTCAATTTAGATCCATTGTATCTCACCCTTCGTCCACAACACTGCAAAGCCTGACTCAACTCTTCCTGCTAATCTCCTCTTCAGTAGGGAAGGCTGCTCTAAGGTTGATTCCTGCTGAAGACATCTCTTATCGAGGCTGCACAAGGCCAACACCTTCATCTTCTCTGGAATCTACCGCATCTCCTATTTTGCCTCCCCATCCAGAAAGACTTAATTTTGTTTTGGGGCTAAAGAGAAGAAAGTACTATTGCATTTTTCTACTATTGCCATGTCAATATATAAGCATTAAAAAAGACAATTACCAAGAATATGCCCAAACCCCTACCCTGCTATATCTCACGTATCTCAGTCATTGCTTCTTAGGGGCCACATTAAGAACAGCAATATGCATTCCATATTTTAGCATAAAGATTTTTTTTTTCTGTTCCCTCTCAACTGACCGACAGTTCACCCTATTCCTTCTCCACAGTTACGGTTTTCAGGCTTCATTTATGCTATATATATTGAGTTCATCAAACTAGTTTTAATTTCATGTTCTTAAAATTTCATGATTGCAATTAAGACAAGTGTTGCACGTTAAAACACTTCTGAGCTGGTTAAGAGTTCAATACTCGTAACGCTGCCTTTAAACCACTTCTTAGGTAGCGCAACTCAAAGCATTCTTATAAAGAATTTAATCCTCATATTGGAAAGGATTTTAAATCCTTCTGTCCTCCATGAATTTGAGCTTTGTTTTGAAGAATGACTAGTTAATTTTTGGACCTTCAGAAACTTCTCCTGGATCAGGGCTCAAAATAATTTTGTATCCAAAACATAATGACATACTCTCTAGTACTATTTGAATACAGAAATCAGGAGGGATAACTAAATACCTCTTTAAACTCTCTGTTCTTTAAAACTGGGGAAAAAAAAGATTGATATATATGACTGCTAGACTACCTTTAAGGGTTCCATCACTTCCAGCTGGAGAGCAGACTGACTGTGGTGACCTCAAGGAAAAAGATGCAGCATTCCTTATTGAAGGATCACCATCCTAAAGTGACAATGATAAAAAAAATTAACATTATGAACATGAACACTTGATAAAATAAAGACTAAAATTAGTACATACACTGATAAAATGGATTGGACAAAAAAAGCATACAAGAAATAGTAGAAAAATATTTATTTACATAAAAACTTTGTAATTTAGACTACTATATAGGCGATATTCCAAAGCACACTCAGCCCTAAGATAAATCTATAACCAGAACATATACAGAAAAATAAATCTACGTACTTGTCTTCTAGCTAAATAAGCACACTTGGTTTACACTGAGATTCCATTTAGAACTTTTTTATTACAAGCACTCACAACAAAAAGATGAAAAGCAGATATATGACCTCTATACAATACCAACTGAAAGAAACTGAGCATTAAAATGTAGATTTCTAAAACAAACTCACAATTTTTTCACTTAACCTGCCTTTAAAGATATCTAGAATGCCACCTTTCTTTTACAGTTAAAGAAATGAACACTTTGCATTCATATCCTTCAGCATAACACATCAGGACTGAACAGAATCCTTGGCACTTCCATTGCAGCAGCTGAGACAGTATCGTGTAAAACACAACTGTAATGAGTTTAGCTTGTTACTTGCATGTCTGCATAGTTAGATAGGAAACAACTCAATGGCAATATGAAGCACTTCCCCAACAAGACAAGTTCTACTGCCTTCACAGTTCTGCACAGAACAACCTGCTTCAATGGAATTAATAATTTCTGACAAACTTCTTCATAATATAATACTCATTACAATGTAAGGATGTCCATGCCCTATCTTTAAGAATGTAAACAAGTCTTTTTTACCTTCATGCTATTTTAACATCAAACATGAAACCCACTATTCCAGTTCCCAAGGTTCTACATGGGTCTTTAATCGCTTTCATGAAGCCATCTACTGGTCACAAGTATACTCATTAACTCAATGTCCTAATTACATTTAAACTCTGTAGAACAGTGTTTCCCATTTTTAGCACTGTTTTTCATACAACATCTACAGCAATGTTTTGGGAAAGAACAAACTAACAACTTCTATATCTATGAAGAGATAATTTCTGTAATTATAAACAAATTGCAAAAAGGCCATTCTTCTGAAGAAAAGAACTCATACAAAGGAAGTCTCCAAAGAAGTTCTAACATTATTTAATCTACTTCTCAATTAAATTGGTTATTTCAGTTGCTAATATTCTAATGTGGCTCCTATTGAGGTATCTGAATACATGCAGTTCTTTCATATAACTTTTTTTTAAAAAACTGAATTATCTATCTGATAAATATCTCTTATCCTTTTGACCAATTTCAATCCAATTAATAGAATGTTAGAAGGCTAAACTATAATAATATTTTTACATGTCTGTATGAAAAAATAACAGCATTTGGTAGTAAGTTAGAAAGCTAAACTGGCATTTCAAGGAGATAGAAGCCTGCATAGATGGGCAAGTAAACACTCCCTCTGACAATGGCCAAACAGTCCATTTCCACATGCATAGCAGTAGACTAGACAGTGCACGTTATGCCTTGTCAAGGCGTAGTTAACACTGCCTAGGGAAAAGGAAAGAGTTGGAAATTTATGGACTGAAGGTGCTTACAAGTCAAAGAATATAAATCCGTAAGAAACCAGATTTCATTACTTTTACCATCCATTGGCACTTAGAAAACAATTCTATTAGATATTTTTTTCCTCCCACAGCACAATTAACCTAAAACTCATGCTGTGATATTAACTACACTTATTTTTGCAACAGCGCTTGTAAAAAGAGTTATCTCACATGAGGAACGTGTCATGTGCAAAGAAATCCAATATTCAGATTCAACGCAATAAAATGAACTGTATCTTAAACTTGTATGTTATTATTGTAAGCCAAAGTGAATTAATATCCTGATGAGTTACTTATTTATCTACTACACTGAAATTATGGAGCTGTTTTTTTTTCAAGTCTGACTGAGTTGTAACAAATCTCAAAAAAATCTCTAAAATATTGAAAAAAAGCTTAGTAACTTTTTAGAATATACGTTTTATCAGGACAGGAAATGTCCTCTACCCATGATTGCCAAGGACAAAGGCAAGGGCAACTTTTATTAAAGTAACTAAACAAACTAACTTGGTAGATGAACCTCC
Organism: Steatornis caripensis; assembly: GCA_013398225.1. NCBI lineage: Eukaryota > Metazoa > Chordata > Aves > Caprimulgiformes > Steatornithidae > Steatornis > Steatornis caripensis. Next base: position 104,699 of record VZSC01003595.1, read on the forward strand.
AGGTATACATGTCATTCCTACTGTAGCTTACAAATTTTCAGAAGTGCTCATTTACAGTTTTCTAGTTCAGAGCTTCATGAAATGGTGATATGTAAGCACAAACTTATACTCCAAGAATACTCTCAAGTTTACCAGAAAATTGTCCTTAAATTGACTGTATGTGTAGTGAGTCTTCAGGCGCGTACTAGCTGATTTTGTAGAATCATATTGCAAATACACAACATCCTGTAACTATTCACATTTCTTAAAGCAATGAAATCCTAAAACTAAGAAAAAGTATAACAAATAAAAACGTTTTTAAGCTTTATGATTAAATAATCCTCATTCATAACTATCTTTGTCACAGTTCTGCAACATTATGATTGAGCTTATTATTCACAGATAGATGCAAAACTTTAAGTAATCCAAATTCTTCAAACTGTTTTCTGCATGATGGCTAAACTCAACTTCTAAAGGTATAATTACAAATAAAATAAACGTAACACACATGCTCCGTTAAGAAAATACAAAGGGATAAAAGTGCAAGTTTACAATGTTTACTACTTTTTATGTTTAGTCTTTCTCCAACTAAACCAAGCAATGAGGGTATGTTTTATGTTTTCATAGTCTGTCTGTTTTGAAAGAGTTTAATTTCTATGTTTTCATGAACTAGGATGTAGTTGCATTGCTTGGATAACAAAATTAGGGATGAGTATTTTTAAATACTTCCTCTTTAAAAATTATTAAACACATTATCCTAACTTTAAAGTTATCCAAAAATCCTGTCTTAAAAAAAAAAAAAAAAGACAATTCTCTTGATAGTGTACCTTTAACATAGTTGGGCGATATATATATATGTGTGCCAAGAACAGCTTCCTATTTTGAAGAATCTGCACTGCTGAAGAAGAGACTGAGAAAAACATCTGATGATTCCTTCATTACAACACTCTCATTTAAGATACTACTTCTTAGCTAATATTTTAAATCAACATAATTCTCGCATAAAAAAAAAAGGACAACTAATAAAACTAATAACTCTCTTGTAGTTCTACTGTACTAATCCTGGCAAGGGATTTAGGGAGCCTGGTGTTAATAGTACACTCGTTGAATACAACACTTTTTTGCTTTCACAAGCCCGTTTAGGAAGACAAGAGTTGCTCACAGTTTTTGTAAGCTAAATGAAACACGCACATGAACACACACATACAAAAAGAGGCCTGCTTCCCACTACGTTTTGATGAAAAAATAAAATTGAAAATTAAGTGCTCTCCCCTCAAGAGCTGTTAATAGATTGTGTGTCAGCCTTGTGAAGAATCCCAACAAGTTTCATCCATAGGATGATATGCTCATTAAGAAGAATATTAATCAGTAGTTCCAAAAAATGTGGGATAAAGTTGGTTTTTTTCTTTAGATTCAGTATTTCACAATGAATTTCTCCCACATGAAATAAAGTCACTAAGGGAAAACTTCTTACAAAGAACTCAAGCCAAAAAAGCACCAGCAAGCAAAAAAGTCCACAAGAATTCTTGCCTTTGACAACACTACTGTCACCCAATAGGTTATTCAAATATGTCAAGTGTCATTGACAGTTGCAGGGATCTTCAATGAGACAAGTTAACGATAAACCTATTTAGAATCTAGTATTGTTTGCATCAACATATTGCTACAGTAATTGCAGAGACACTCTACCACTTCTTTAAAATAAACTCACATATAAGATTACCTAAAAATTTTTTACTTTTCCTAATATCATCAGAATTAAAGTTTCAAATGGTTCCAAAGAAAGAGAGATTTAGAAAAAAATGAAATCTCACATATTTAAGTTTCATGGTTGAGTGTACACATCTGAAATTGAAATATATTTTCAGTGGTTTTATACATTAATAACAACATAGTAAACCATTGGACTTCTAATGCAGCTAAACACATACTTCCTTTATCATAGTAAATACTTGCTTTATCATAATAAACTGATTTAGGTAACATACATCACTACTTAGCCTGTGCACCATCTGTAGGTAGTCTTCATTTGAGCCATGCCTAGAATTATCAGCGTGATGATTAGCTGAATTTCCAGACAGCTGACTTGAAACTTTATTTTCATGGAGATTCCTCATCCCAGCTGTGACAATGGGACTGGATACTGAAGCTGAAATACAAAAAATATAAGTAACTATACTGATATGTTCACACACTTGTTAACTCTTAAAAGTTTCAGAGAAAACACCATAATAGTGGGTATTAATGAGTTGGATGCAAGAAGTCCGGAATCTGAACAAGCACCTAAATTTTTGTTTGTATTATTTTGCCACAAATACTATGAATAAAATTAGATAGCCAAGATTTTAATTTTCAAGAGGATTTAAAACATAAATTCCACATAAATATCAGCCAAGTTTCTCTCCACATCTATCCTAATTACAGTCAGTATCATACTCCTACCAGTTACAGAAAATTTTGTTTTCCTCTACATAATTTGTATTCACTACCTGTAGTAACTTCCAAGGTATTCATGAGACACACAACATTACATAAACAACAGCTATACATATTTTAAGCACAATGCTAAAATTCAAGAAAAAATTATTTAAAAGAATCCAATGAGAATTCTACTTACCTTAAAAATGCCTAGATACTTTAACAGTGTTCATATTGCTCAAGATTGTTTTTAGAAAACGGAAGAACAAAGAAATCCATTCATTCTGAAGGTCATCTTTGCCAGTTACTGCATACCTTGAGCATAATTCCAGCCAACTTAGAATTAGTCTAGTTGACATTACAAAGGTTTGGTAAGGCTAAATAAGCTGGCAGCAAAATTTAGGTTACACTGGCAAAACCAAGGTTTTCACTAGTACAGATAAATGATGGACACAGCTAACAAATAAAAGGTTTTGGTTTGTTTTCATTTTTTCTATTGTCATGTACACATGACAACTATGCAAAATGGGGGTACATAGGGGAGCAATGCAACATGAACATGTGTTTTACCTTTTCTTCCCTTTTATTTGTTTATTTTTAAAAATAAGGTATATACTACCATTCTGTACAGCCAGGAAAGCAAATCTTGAACATATCTGCCAACTCAAAGATTTTCATTAAGCATGTGACTCCTTCAAAGAAGCCAGAAATCTGTGAAACATGCACATGAAAGAAAAGCTGATATGAGACAAAAGAATAAAACAAACATCACAGGCTCACCTTGCTGCATCTGAGGATGTGGTGTATAACTTGGAGGATGTGAATACGGCATGTATCCTGCAGGGCTTTGAGGAGCATATGGACTAGGCACTGGACTATTCTGTTGTGCCAAAAATCTGTTACCAGAGCTTGTCTGTGGTGGCACAAACCGGCTAAAAATAAAAAATAAAAAAAGTTTTTAAAAGTTGGAAAGGCAAAATTTAGACACATCTGTTATTTCTTTTGGAATATTGTACCTTCAGAACACGACAACTTCTTAAGATACAATATTCCAACACAATCAAAATCAAAAGAAATTAAAAGCTACTGATACCTTCCCAACTTCAACTACTACTAAAGAGTCATAGCTTAGGTCATCAGTAAAAATAAAAAAACAGAATAAAACGCATTTATAAGACCTCCGCCTAGGGAAAGGAAACAACGACAGAAATATGTACTAAAATAAGATCTGCAATTTCCAGTAGTCCTAGAAGTTTGAAAGAAAGTAACAGCTAACTTTTAATTAACAACTAAGTAACTAGGACTAACAAGGAGCCATCTACTCCAAATATGATTTTTCCAGTAACATTTCAAAGAACTTCATCTAACAAAACTATACTGCCAAGATACAGGAATGTGATAAGGGTAGGGTGGGACCTGACCCAAAGTCCACTGAATACAAATTATTATTATTTCACTGACTTTATTTTAGACTGATCCTACAGTTAGGAAGCCATAAAAATAACATAGGCTTGTGACAATCATATATGCCCATTGTAACTTACATTATTTTATGAGCTTTTCAAAATAAACCAAATAAATACTTCGGAAAGTACATTACAGGCTTTCACAATCCTCAGTTTTAGATAGCAATTCTGTGAAGGCAAGCTTCCACAGAAAAATAGCACAGAATTTACCACAAGGATTTTGCACAGATTTCAAGAAGACTTTGTAATATTCACTGTAATACTCAAAATTGAAAACACTTTCTTCAACGTCCCTTTCAGATATAAAAGTAAAAAGGTGTACTGGTTTTTGTGCAGATACAGAGCGTTTCATTTGCCAAAACAATTACAGTAATGTGAAGCAAAATGTGAAATAAATTTAATAACAATATCTAAAACTTGAAGATGACATCTGTTAAAGCCCAGTAACTGGGTTGAAACTACACACAGAACTCTGTCTGTAGTACTTCATTATATTAACAAAGGCCTGGATTATAGCTACGTGCTACTTGCAAACACTCAGAAGCTTAAAAAAGAACCAGAAAGTTGACAAGGATGTTGCTGGAAGACTGGCCAAACTACTGGGCCTATCTTCCTCTGAGTGGCCTTTCATGTAACTGTTACAGCAGTACTCCATGCTTTTAAAAGCCTTCTTTCCCATCGTCCTGTCACACTGGTACTGTTATACATGCTGGAACACATTAGCCTCTTCTGTCCTCCTGCCACCAGTCTCAGCCTCTGAGACAGGTAGGAAACAGCTGGCGGGGTGGCAGGAGGCATGGGGACTACTTCAACTGGAAAAAAAGTTTGCCAAAATTATGGGAGGGGAAAAGAGTGGAGAATCATGGCTAATTCTTGGAATACAAGGATTAATTCACTGACAGAAATATGTTTCTTTGTCAGCTGAAGAAACTCTGCTGTCACACAAATGCAAAATTTGCCTTGACACTTCATCACCTTCCAGTCACATACTTGCAACAAGAATTGACTGTCACTGTAGGAAGAACCTGCAGTTTGCTACCCCACCCATGCCATTTAAAAGAAAGCATTACCTGGAAGGGCTATGTGAGATAGTGGTTTGTTGATAATTGGAAGATGCAGGACTACCACGCATGGAATTCTGAGAAATATTGAACTGCGACATCATCATCCCTATTAAAAAGAATACAGCATTATTTTACACATATTTCCTTTTAAATGAAGTCTCTCGTTTCAGAAATTATTATATAAAAAGAGATTATAAACTTTACAGACATTAACATCATCTACCCACAGCTGTTAGAAAACATTAGAAATTACTGATTCTATGAAAGACATCCATTTTACATCAAGACATGAAAAAGTGTGCCCTAAAGTAGTGTTAATTCAGTTATAAATATTAACAGTAGTTCCTTCCTCTGTTCCTTAGAGCTTCCCAAGCCAAAACCTACCAGTAAATAGAAACATTTTATAACAGGACATACATTTCACACCCCAGGCTGGTGTATACAGTACTCACTGTACTAATAAGTAAAAGATTTGGAAACTTCACAAGCCAGAAGAACACAGAAAACTTATCTCCTATTTCTAGAGCAAGTTCGGCAAACAATCATCTCTGGCTGAGCACTGCAAGATATTCTCACCGCTTCCATAATGCCTTAGTGGCTCCTTTCTACCCAGGGACAAAAGCTTTCTATTTCACTTCCACTACACTTAAAAGGAATGTTATCAAAGAAGGTGCTGAAATATTTCAATTGCAAACCAGAAGCAATATCCCAACTGTAGGCTCCCACAGCCTGTAGATCCCCACAGTCAAGCTGTAGCAATTCAGTAGCTGTACAAGCTGGCAAGCCACAAGTACCAATGTCCTCCAAACTAATTTAAGAGGCATTTCAACAATGCTCTTAGTAATTTGCTTGAACATTCGGTCAGCCCTGAAGTGGTCAGGCACTTCGACTAGATGATGACTAAGTCCTTTCCAAATGAAATATTGTACTCTATTTATTCAAGTCTATTCTACTCTATTATATTCTAAATTGCATCATTATTAGGGAGAATTTAAAGGAATCTTTTTTCCCTCTCTCTTCAGTACGGGTATAAAGAATACCCTAACAACAGTATGACACTGGAAGCTGAGTGATGCAGAAACGCGAAAACCTAAATGAACTTTAAGTTATTTTAATGATGGAATTGAATGTCTTGCAGCTAAAAGAATGTCAGAATCCACAGGCACACTGGCTTGGCAAGCCACAGCAAGCGATCCACAACAATGCATAAAAGCACATCAGTACTACAGATACTTTAAACCAAAGGTTAGACCAGAAAGCTGGCAGAAGTCCCTAATTCAGAGTGCTTGGGAGCTGTCAATCCTTTAACTGCTATCACTGATTTCCATTACTGTGATATCCACACATGCAAAACTAGTTTCAGAAATCTTCCCTCTTTTCTCTTCCCCTCTCCCCAGCAGAGAAGAGATGCGATAATCCCCCAGGAATGCAGCCGTTACTACCTCCCGGTAGGTGTGAAGTGCTGCATTCCAAGTACATTAGCACACGAAAACTAGCCCAGAGCAGGAGCAAACGTTGTGCTGAAAAAGAATGAGAGACCTCCGTACTTCAACACAGAGTACTTCAACACAGAGGGCATTTCATTGTCCCAAGTAACAGAAGAAGGCTCCCTAACTCCCGCAAAATTTGTTTAAATGGTCACTGGTTGTCTTGCACAGAGGCGAGTGAGGAGGAAACTCCACGGGTTTTGTGTCGGAGTCAGTACCCTGCGTGCTCATTGCCCACTCACCTCTTGCTGCCGTTCTCAAGGCACCTAGGTACAATATTTTAGTCAAACTACTAACCCTTAACATTCATGTACAGGAAGGTGACAGAATGTGCCAGTATGAGCATGAACTAGACAGACAAAGTTTCATTTTATACTTAAAGCACAGACTGCACTTTTAGAATATTTTAAAAATAAATCTTTTATTTTCTCCTTCCTAAATTTAAAACACGTTTTGAACCACAGCTGTGGTAGGTTTTAGCTTTAAAGAATGACAGAAAATATATAAATGAATCAATTTTTAATGCCATTTTAAAAAACCCTAAAACTTATCCTGTGACGGACAGCTCTCACTTCTCTAGCTGTTGTGAGGAGGTGCTGGGACATGGCAGGCACAACCTAGATAACTTAAAATAGAGGACAAAAAACACGCCCCAAAACAAAACAAAGAACATACACCAACCACCCACAAAAAAAAATCCCCAGTGTCTCTAAAGTTTCCAGACGTATAAAAAGTATGCCTAGTAATGATGTAATGAGAAAGAAGTAAAAATTAGACCCAAACATTCAGTCTAAAGGAGTTGAAAGTAGTCTGTGGCCATTAGCACTGAAATATCTTCTTGTACATTTTTTACATTGTTGTCATATCACAAAGCAGCAGATTTATGGCTCCGCTGTATAATTCCGTACCTTAAATATTTAAAAATTTCTTTTAAATGCAACCTTAATTTTGAATGTTGGTAGTGTTCGGATTTGGGAAAACATAAGCCTAGTAGTAATCATTACTAGGCTGAGTTTCCTTAACACATACTCCCAGTCTTAATGATAATTTTTTTGCCTGGAAAGAAGTGATATGCATAAATCCATTTTAGCATTCCTACTAAATGCCAAAGAATGTACTACACAAAAATGCAGCTCAAGGTCACACAAAGAGTCTTGTATGATTAAACTGTACTACAGCATCATGTATGCTTAAGCTAGGACAGCTCGCCAAGAGGTGACTTTTCAGTTAAATACACACTTTTATTGAAAGTGTACGTCTGCAAAGTTTTCCCCCTTTACAGGCACGTGTGCACTTGAATTCTTATATAAATGAAAAACATTACCCAAGTAATTGACATTTATGCAAAGATGCATATGATTTTGATCCCCTAAAATTCACAAGTTCTGATAAATAGCTTAAAGTGAATATTAAGTCCTTTCTGAATCCCAAGCGATGCTACAAGTACTAATCCGTTGCAATATACTTTTTTACCTGATCTTCCCACACTTATCTGCTGAAAGACAAAGCCGAAGTTTTGAGAGGAAAAAGAGAAAAAAATATTATGAAAACTGAAACTAAATAATATCTTAATTTTAAATTAATAATTATAAAGAAATTCACTCATACACTATAAGATACAAGACAGACATAATTGCAAGATGGCTCCCAAAACTTTCTACCTCATCTGATGAAAAAGGTCTAAAATGAAAATAACACTTTGCCCTTGTACGTTAGGCCTGATGCCACTGTGTGGTGATGTGACTCAGTCTGTTCAGATAACCTAGTAATAGAAAACAGTCTGAAAAATCTAACTAAAAATCTAATCTAGACATCTAAGCTAATGAAGACTGTTTTGACAATGGGACTGTTCTCAAAAGTCAGTGAGTAAGAGTTTGAACACTGCTGCTATGTTCCCTGAAATGAAATATGCCAGCAACAGTGGGTGGTGAGAGGTGGGGGTGCCCCTTGGGGGTGCCCCCTCTGGACATAAAGCAAAAGAAGTGTCCACATAATACAAGCTTCTTGCACTATTTGTTTATCATAACTAAAACCAATTCTTGCTCTAAACTTGAGCTGAACTACAGATCAATACGAACTTGGGAAAAACATCAGCAAAGAATTCTGCTTGTGCTTTACCTTTTATTCACAAGAACTCAAAACAAAATGTTTAGCTTTCTGAAGATGACTTTATTTCCCAACAAACTGTACTGAACCAATAATTTTATTGTGTTTAATGTAATTCTTTAGCCAGGTGATCATCCTGTTCTTGCATCTGGAATGAAGGCTAGGAGAAATGAATTTGAGTTCACTTTGTCCATACTAATGCTGGAACTGACACACTCAAGGGATCATGGTGCAGAGGCCCACCCCATGCTGAGTAAACACACGGGTGGTCCCACTGCTTTCATTCCTTCCCTCATCGTGGGTATTACAAATACTGGGTCACAGTACCCAGCACTGACTTCACCATATGCTGGACTCAACAGAAGGCCTAAGGACAATATTCAGAAGGAAGACAGTAAGGAGAGCAGAAGAGATGAATTTGAAATACTATAGAAGAGCCTAAATTTTATTCCTCTAACTGGCAAAATGCATTATATAAGATCTCTACCATATCCTCCATTGTACCACAAATCACGACTCTACAGAGATTACAGTATCTGTTCAGAAAGCAGAAGAAAACCCAACCTTTTTGCTGCTCCAACACATCAGAATAGCCTCCTTTGGCCTTGGAGATCTGAACATGACATAGTAACAGCTAATAAGGCTACCAGAATTTGCTACCATCTAGCTTAAAGATTCACCTATTTTCAGATAAGAGTGTGGCCTTTTTCCGTTGAAAATAACATCACACTTCTAGCTTTCCCAAACATTCATTCTAGGGCCTTCCTCCTCTCAAAACACTTTGTCTACAGCTATGCTTTTCCGCTTTTCCCCTTCTCCCCCTTTCTTTCAGATTCCTTTCAGATTTCACATTCACATTGCAATGCTTGCACCCGTTCAAGTATTCAGAATCATGTAAAAGAAAATTAAATATTCAAGGGAGTTTTAAAGTCTGATCTTTTCTGGGTCTCTGAAACCACTTTGTAACTTTACTAAAATAACATTAACTATTCTTTTAAGTTTCATGTTGAATTATTTTTAATTCTGTACTAATACCTTCCTTCAAGCATAGGCCACAGCACATTTACTAAAGATAGAGGTGCTTTTATTTCATTAAGGATTATTCTTAACCTATTGACTCAAGCTTCAAAAGTATTTCTCTCTGTGGAGCACAGACTTGGAAATATTAGAAAGAAATTAACTAGCTTTGTCTTCTTTCTTTCCAAAGTCTCTGCTGGAACAGATAATTTCAAAAACAATGTCTCCCTTTCGCACTGGCAAAAAATTGTTATACTCTACAAAACTAGTGGAAAACTCTAATTCAAGTGTATGTTCTTTGTGGGACCAGTCTGCAAACTGGCAGAACAGTCACAACTTCCCACAGCTGGAAAAATCATGCTCTGCCACAGCTACCACTAAACACAGAATCCAGAGACTGTTTTCAGAGCTTAAATTCCAGGTTATACAGATCAATGAACTTACAAATATTTAGCACTGTCTTTAACATTTTCATTCCAGGAAACTTCTGCCTTCTTTCAAGGAATACTATGTGTTCTGCCCTTGGCAAGTTCTTTTCAAATACTGTATGGCTTTTTACTCACTAGCCTAGGTGAATGAACCCAATAATCTCATTTTATTATTCTTCCCCTCCAAACCCACTTTGTATGACCTGTGGACTCCACTAAAACTTCTATCTGTATCTCTACAGTGCTAGCAAAGCTTTATCCTCACACTGCAGAAACTTCGGAAATTCTACTAATTTCATAGTTTGGTATTTAAAGAACATACTTGAGCTGCAAGTCTCCAGATTTACAAGTAGAATCTGTGCAATTAATACTTTGCTTCGTCTCTCTCCTCCTTCATCTCTGCTATCCAGTGGTATATATCACTACACCTCAGAAGAGAATCAGCTGTCAAAACAGTAAAATCTGTAGGGCATCCCAAATCGCTGAGATGAGGAATGGTGAGGAGAAGCTGTTAAGTATGGTTCATTCAACCTTCTTCCTCACCACAGAACTATTAAGAACTACCACTGCAATGATACACTACAATTATACAGATTTACAGGAAGATAAAGGCATATCTTGAGCCAGCAACGTGCCCTTGCAGCCAGGCAGGCCAATGGCATCCTGGGGTGCATTAAGAAGAGTGTGGCCAGCAGGTCGAGGGAGGTGATCCTCCCCCTCTGCTCTGCCCTGGTGAGGCAACATCTGCAGTACTGTGTCCAGTTCTGGGCTCTCCAGTTCAAGAAAGACAGGGAACTACTGGAGAGAGCCCAGCAGAGGGCCACGAAGTTGATGAGGGGAGTGGAGCATCTCTCTTATGAGGAAAGGCTGAGAGAGCTGGGTCTGTTTAGCCTAGAGAAGAGAAGGCTGAGAGGAGATCTCATCAATGCTTACAAAAATCTGAAGGGTGGATGTCAAGAGGACCGGGTCAGACTCTTCTCAGTGCCAGGACAGGGGGGCAATGGGCACAAACTGGAACACAAAAGTTCCACCTGAACATGAGGAGGAACTTCTTTACTGTGAGAGTAACAGAGCACTGGAACAGGCTGCCCAGAGAGGTTGTGGAGTCTCCTTCTCTGGAGATATTCAAACCCCGCCTGGACGTGTTCCTGTGCACCGTACTCTGGGAGAACCTGCTTTAGCAGGGGGGGTGGACTAGATGATCTCTAGAGGTCCCTTCCAACCCCCTACCATTCTGCGATTCTGTGATCTTTCCATCTTATTTACTAAGAAAAATGTATGAACCTAGCCATAAAGAAATTAAAATAAAATTATTTTAAAATAAAATCCAATCACTCATCCTAGACATTAAACTTTGTAGTGAAATGAAACATTTTTTACAAAAATACTTTGTAGCATTTACTTCCACGCTTACTCTAACACAATTGCTCTTAGAAGACGTCAAGGTACATAGCTTTGTATCGTTATCAAATACAAGCTTAAGGCATAAATATCACAGTTGTGCTCCATATATAGCTATGGTTAGTATCAGTTCCCTAAACTGTTACAGAGTAACATAAAATACAATCAATAAATAATCAAAAATCCTTACCGCCTTGTACCCCGTATCTGTTTTGCATGCTTTTCTCCCTGAAAACATTAGGATTCCTTGCCAGGATAGCCTGCAGCAAGACTGGTATATCTCCCTCTGGATCATCACTGCCGAGGTTATCTTTCAACTCTCTGGAATTGTGGAAGTAAGCAAATAAAGCGGCAAATGCATTTTCAAATTATAAAAAAAACTATGAGTCAATTAAAGAAAAAACAAGAAAAAACAAAGAAACCCAAACCAAAATTAAATAAGACATTTACTGTTGCAAGTAGAAAAAACCAAGTTTGCAAAGCACTGCTCCCTGCCTCCATTTTTTCCCCCCCTCTCTTCCTTAAGAAATGGCAGAAGAGATATTCCTACTAGCCTTCAAAATTATTTTGTTACTAAGCACTTCTATATACATAGCTGTCAGTTTCAGACTGTTATAAGAAGTTTCTTATGCCCACTTTTATATCATGATCTTCTCCATACAAGAACCCTTTGGCATAACATCAAGAAAGTATTATTACAGGAGTGAAAATAACATACGCATGAATGTGTAACATTCAGGTTGCAGCCCAAAGTTTTCAGAATCTTTTATTTTAAAAGGGAAATTGGTGTACCTTTGACATCATACGATTCCCTCTGAACCATAAGAAAATGTAATGGATTTTGTATAAATACATCCATGCTTTTACTTATTGTTTGCTTTGAGGACTTCTAAAAGCTACTTCAATTTGATCGAAACAATTGATTGGAACATGTAGGAAAAAACATGGTTGTCAACATAAGACGTACTAAAGGACATCAGGGAAACATTGAAACAAAACAAAACAAAACAAAACGAGAATATATCGGCATTCTTGCTGGTGCAATTCTTAAAGTTCAATACCTAATCAGAATTGACACGGGTCTTACACAGGCGTCTCAAACAATTTCCTTTTCGGGTAATACTGGGCATAAAATTTGTCTATGCGCCTTATTAACCAAAGTGGAACACAAATGAGTATTGCACAATCAACACCACAAAGTCTACACTCCTAAGTAGGAAGACTGTAATAAGCAGCTGATTTATAAAATAATCCCCACAGTTATGCATAAGGGCTGTCAGACAATTATTAACGTTCTGATTGACAGAAACACATGACCCAGACAGCAACAATCTGCCAAGGAAGCCTAATAAAAAATCTGCATGTTCTAATTCTCAGATTCTCACAAATGCCCTTCTCAATCCAGTTAATTTGTATTTCAAGGTGTAAGGGTGGTGATCTGATGTAGCTGAAGTTCGAAATACATACATGTGATCTGTTGACACCTGATTTAGACTGTGGACGAGCTGTGAAACCAGATTTTCATCCCTGCAAGCCAGAAGGCAGTTCACCTCTTCAGCTATCCGTCCATTGAAAAGTAGGCTTTTTGTTGTTGTAGCAGGTAAGGGTGATGGAAGAGGCAGCTGGTTCAAAACTGTTACCAGAAAACAGAAAGGAGTTCAGAGTAATTTCATAAAGTATATAAAGATGGACACCTACTTACTCCCTCATGTGATTAAGAAAGAAAACTTGACAACTATATTTGAGATACAGGGAAGATTTCTGGATTTCTTTTAATCGTGAACACACAGACACGCACACAAAGGTTGGACTCTATTTTAAACAAAGTAATGTAGTCCAGTCCACAAGTTAGGTTACTATATTATTGTAAATATTTAGCTGTGCTAAGGCAAGCATTATGAATAAAACCAAACCAAATACAAAACCCAAATAAAACCATTCCAGAATACTAAGTTACTTAATATGTTATCATAGCTTTCTCTTGGGGCCAAAGCATTGATAAAGAAAGGAAATGCGAGATCCTTGTAGTTGTGTGCAGTACTGTAAGTGCATTGAGCACACACTTTTAAGTTTTTTACTCTGATCTTCATATTTAGTTAGTATTCCCACTTTATACAGTCACAGTAGATTAAAAAAAAAAACAAACCAAAAACCCCAACTCACCAAAAAACCAAACAACCCAACAGTCAATTTAAGCCACTAATTAAATTCTCTATTTCTTCTTCTCTTGTATGTATCTCTATGTAAGTCATCTTCTCAAGAAAAGGCTAGTATCGTTGGTTGGTATGATCACTAACATGTCAATTCAGTCAATATAATTGTTCACAAATCTTAGTAAAAATTTTTAATGAAAACACTCATCACAATATTTCCATCAGACTATGTAAGAGCACCCTATAATTTAAGGGGGCATTCTTAGGTCTACAGACATAACAAGGAAGCATATCATATAAGAAGCCTTGACCAGATGATTGGCAGAGCTACACAGACAAGAGGAAAGAAAGCCAGAAGAGACCAAAAAGCTAGCTATACAGAAAAGTGACTTTCTTAGAGTCAGCTTGTTTTCATGGACCTGACTTCAAGTTCCTAGGCTGATTACAGTTCTGAGATAAAGGCTTTAACTGAACCATTAGAAATGGCTTCAGAAAAAACTAGTTAAGTGAAATATACTCTTCTGGCTGTTGTATGTTTTGAAATTCTTTATTTAAAAAAATTTAAAAAAAGGAGTCGGGACAGAATTTCAGTACTTTTCCAAAAAAAAAAAAAAAGAGGAGGGAGGGAATTTCAGTACTTTTCTCCCTATATAATGTATATCGTTACTGTATTTTGAAATAAATTGCCATTCAAATAGAAATGTACAATGTATTACAACAGCTAGCTTTCATTACTTGCATCAGATTACTTTCAATACACCAGAAACTTGGAAAAATTAGCAAGATCAGCAAAATATATTCATTAAAACATTTATAAATTCAGCTAGTTAACTACCCTACTCTACTGCCTCTAGTCATTATGTCCTCTATGTATTTTGGGAAAAAGGTCTTGCCCATTCCAGTTCTTCTTTTCACACAGAATAAAATAAGGTGAGGTAGTTGCAAGCCTTTCTCTTTCAGGGGCTTCTGAGTTTCTAAACATCAGATAAATATGACAGATAAAGAAGCAAATGCACCTAACACAAGGGCTAATCCCGCTGAAGGCAGTTCAGTGTTTCTGGAAATTCTTGCACCTGGAGTCGGGCCAGTGAGTTCTACCAGTTAAGTATTTTGACTTTCTTTAGAACCTTAACTGTAAATACTTAACGTTGGAAATACAAATACTTAAACTGCCTACAGACTGGAAACTTATGGTTTGCATCCAGATGTTCCATTATTAGACATACATAATGATACATATATACACATCTAAATACATACACAGCATCTTCCAATTCGGTATTTCAGAGTATCAGAAGGACATGAAGAAGTGAGTTTTTCCCTCAAATACATCTGCTTTTTTTACTGTAGGCAATTAAAATCAATTGGTGGGTATGTACTGTCAGCCTATTGGAAAGTCTCCAAATTTCAACAGTATAATAACAAAAACAAGTGCTCAGAAGCAGCACCTGGATCACTGAATCCAATTATCCTCAGACAGACAACTGAGCTATAAACTCTTTCTTACACTTTATAAACAAAATGCATCTTTGTCCCAACTGCTCTTACGGCAATGGTTGTTCTAGGACCTCATTACAGTAATGACAAATCTCGTCTTAGTTTTCACTAGAAACTTAATTTTGGTCACATTATAAACATTTGGGTTTGCACCAGTATCAGTCTTTAATGTTAACAGTTCTTTTCTTTTCCTTGCATGTTGTCTTCCTGATGTATTTAAAGACAGTACACACACCTCATCGGCTCCATTTGTAGGCTGAACAGCTAAGAAAGAAGACTCGTAGGTTCAGCTGCTTATTTCCATTCTAGCAGCCATTCTTTGCACCTATTAATCAGAGCAACTTTTTTGTACCTTGTCCAAAACTAATCTCCCCTTGGCCTCTCTCCTTCTTGTGAAGATGGTAAGATGTACGTTTTAGAGAAGTATTTTATCATTTATGCTTGCTTTATTTGTGGGGTATCCAGATATGCTACTGAATGATATTCCAAACAAAAAATTAATTCCTATATTTTGTTTCAGGTTTCCTTAAGCATTTTTTTCATGTACATTTCATGTCATGTTTAAATTAACATGTTTTATTTGAATAGGTTTTTAAAATCCAAACAATGACAAAATTAACATCTTTAATGCTAAATCAGATTTTTAACAGATTTACCTTTAAGAACTTTAAAAATAAAACTGTTTTGGTATTTTGAAAACGCAGTTATTTACTGAAGAGGTAGAAAACAGCATAGCAGACAAGAAAAAGAGAAGTACTTACGGTCTGTAAGACTAGCAATCCCTGCAAGAGTAGTGATGGGAACATGAGGCATATCCCCATTCATCCTGAAGTTTTGGGATAGTACTGCCTACAGAGATATTTTAGTTCAGGTGCCAGCTATCATTACTTCCCATCTCCCAAGCACTAAAAAAAAAAAAAGAACAAAACAAAATGAAAATTCTCAGTTCACTTTTTTTAGAATTTTAAATTCAGTAACATAAATGAAACACAGACCATACCCTCACAGCTGCATACTAAGTAGGTTTTGTCAAGAGTGGGTAGAACAATGTAGATTTTAAATATCAAACTGTATTAAGCAATAAAAGGCAAGCTTTTGGTCTCAGAAGCACAGCCCTTCACCAAAAAAGATACAAGGTAAGGTCATCAAGAGAAAATTCACCTAGGTTATACAGTACCAACTCAAAAACTGGTAACAAAACTTCTGTTAGTTCATACTGCAGCGGACAGTACTTAATGCACAAGTTTAAGTTATTAGCTGCTATATTCACTTCCCAGTTTTGCAGACGGAGGTATTTTTCATATAAGAGGCAGCTAGCAAATACAAAAGCAGTAATTCACATATGCGAAAATCAAGGAGTAAACAACGTGACAAACAAAATCTCAGTATATTTTAAAAGTAGTAGCTATTTCAAAATTGATCTGAAAATATCTCTGTAATATTAGACAGTGCCTGGTCAAACTACTACCAGAAACTGTATCATGCCTTCAACAAAACCAAAAAGTTTAGTTACAACTGAACTATCAAGATCCCAGTTGTAATGAAGTCCACACTACTAAAAAAACCCAAAAGGTCATCACAATAATTTCAACTGCAGTTCCAAAACAACAAAAATTTACAAAGATCACACATTACATTCCACTATTATACTAATGAAATCACAAAAATCAAACATTGTATTTTCTGAAGACAAACAAAATAAAGGAATTTGAGATGTGTTTACCTATTAGAGTAAAAAGGCCCGTTCTGTAAGCATTTGTTATCTACAGAAGATGCTGAAATAATTATTTGCTTACACTTACTTTACAAGGCAGTATTTTTGAGAATTACATATACAATAGAGACAAACCAAAAGATCACTGTCATTTCCTTAGTAATTTTTATCTCGCTCTTTCTTATGTCACACCAATGGCAATATGTAGGACACCATTACTAATAAACACATATAGTTTCCAAGCAAGACAAGAAAACCAAATGTAAGTCTTTTTCCTGCTCTAACTTTTCATGAACTATTGAAGTTAACTTTTCAAAGTTTCCTGATCTGTACACAACAGAATTCTTTGAAAAAAATACCAACATTGAAGTTAAACAGAACTGCCAATGACTTTACTTCCTTTGCTGCACCTGCCAGTCTCATTCTCACCACTAAATCACATTTCTTTATTAAAAATATAGTACATTACAGGTACAAAAATCTCGTTAAGGAAACTGCTACATATAGATATGCTGTGTGGGTTGTCATGTCTGTGGTTTTTTAATCCAGTTGGAGAGAGCCTTCAAACACCCAGAGCAGTTTCAAATACCACTCGATACTCGAGGTTCTTTATCTGAAACAAGTATCAATATACACAGAATTTCAGTGGTTTCTTAGTTCCATAAACGTATGTGATCTCTCTTCTCCTGCCTGAAACTTCATCAAAGCTGACTAAGGCCACGTCACTAGTCAGTATTATTGGAAATCCTGTATGTAACACAGAAACAATGAAAAAAACAAGAAAAAAAAAATCTGCTCACTTTCCCTTCCTGATCACCTGGGAAAGCTGTGAACAGAGGCAGTCACTAGTAATAAAAGTCCTTTCCTGGTATTACTGCCACAATAATTAAATTATACAGATATTCAAAGGGAAAAATTCACCCAAAACCAGACACTCAAACTAAAAACCTTCTCCACAGATACATGATAAGAAACTCAAACTGGCAACATCCAGATCTGAAAGTGGAGCAAGTGTAGTGAGCTAGGACGGTCAGGGGAATAGTAAACTTTCTTTGTAAGACAAGAGAGGAAGAGGTTGGTTTGTTTAGCTAACAAAACAAAGGTCAAGAGGGGATGCGGTTGCTCTCTCTAGGGCAAACAAAGAAGGTTGCAAAGGAAGAATGCTACAGGGCAATGCTAACACAACAATAAATGGCAGCAACACAAGCAAGAAGAAAATCAGAACAGAGCTTCTCACCATCAGAGCTGCCACTTTCTGGAACAGCCTTCCATTAGGAGTTGTAGCAGAGGTAAGCAACATCACTACTTCAAAGATGGATCATAAAGATGATACAGAAGGGACAGCATATGGCTGCCTGCACCAGCTGAGAACTAAGCACGGTCATTCAAGAAGTCTCTCTTACACTACGAAGTTTTTGTAAGTATGATGTGAGTAAACAGATTAAACAATAGACAAAGAGACTGATGGGATTAAGTGATGGGATGATTTTCTAAAACAAACACAATATGAAGAAACCATAAA
The DNA here is from genome assembly GCA_013398225.1 of Steatornis caripensis. Classification (NCBI taxonomy): domain Eukaryota; kingdom Metazoa; phylum Chordata; class Aves; order Caprimulgiformes; family Steatornithidae; genus Steatornis; species Steatornis caripensis. The sequence continues at coordinate 122,951 of VZSC01003595.1, forward strand.
GGAATATGCAGGACCAAACATTACATCTGTTGTGTTGAGAGCAAAACTGCATCTGTTGTACAACTGGCAAACAAGGTGGGATTCAATTCCAGAACTAGAGACTGAGATCCAGTGAAACCAGAACTTGAATTTTATGTCACTGAGAACATTAGCAAACTCATTCATTTAAGGAATTTAAAGTATCAAGCAGTTACAGGAAAAAAATGACAGCTCAAGATGAGATGGGTTTTTTTATACAAAGCATCAAAACAGTATGCAACAATTAATGGCTTGACAGACAAGTTTTGTTGTGGGTTTGGGGTTTTTTTCCATTCCCCAATTGTAACAAGAGTTAAAAGTACTACACTGTAGCAGCTCACAATTACTCAAGAAGAATCAAGCTTTTTCAATATTTAGAACATTTTACATTACGAGCTTTGTACCATAGCAATTACCAGTATTACATCATTTCTACATCTAGACCGAAAAAAATGAAACAGTTACACTAGCTGAATTAAGGAAACCAAAGAACTGCTGCATTAGCATGTAGTGTAGCAGTTCAGAGAAGTAGAAATTCAATTTACATATATGCAAATGAGATCTTGCATATTCAGTATATATATATATATTTAGGCTCCTGCTTCTTTATAAGAAACAATGGCTATTGTAAAACACATTTCAGAGAGGAAGAAACTACACAGCACAAAGGAAGCCATACAAACAACCCTCAGTGAAAGGAAAACAGTGACATGGCAGCACATATTGAGAATAATATATGAAAAAGCTATCATCATCATATACAATAATAAAGTGAAGCCAAGCCAAGATAGCAAGCATTGACAAGATCCCCTCTCAGTCTTCTCCTCCAGGCTAAACAGACCCAGGTCCCTCAGCCTTTCCCTATACGAGAGATGCTCCAGTCCCTTCAGCATCTTTGTTGCCCTCCGCTGGACTCTCTCCAGTAGTCCCCTGTCTTTCTTGAGCTGGGGAGCCCAGAACTGGACACAGTACTGCAGAGGTGGCCTCACCAGGGCAGAGTAGAGGGGGAGGATCACCTCCCTCGACCTGCTGGCCACACTCTTCTTAATGCACCCCTGGATGCCATTGGCCTTCCTGGCCACATGGGCACACTGCTGGCTCATGGTGAGCCTGTTGTCCACCAGCACTCCCAGGTCCTTCTCCACAGATCTGCTCTCCAGCAGGTCAGCCCCCAACCTGCACTGGTGCATGGGGTTGTTCCTCCCCAGGCGTAGGACCCTGCACTTGCCTTTGTTGAACTTTGGGGTACTCTTTAACTTATTGTATCTTTGGATTTTAAAAAATAACTTATATATGACTGACTTAATATATTTCTAAGAAGAATATCAGAGACAAAAATAAGTGGATTAAAATCAAATTTTAAAGAAGGGCTATAGTACCAGGTCTTTGTATTTTTCTTTTTAAAAGCATTTTATTAAGTAGAATCCTTTAAATACAGTTATGTTTTATTTAGATTATGAAATCTTTATTTTGAACGAAAACACTTTAAAAGGTGGTTTTCATTTCTTGTATGCCGAGTAGCATCATATTGGTGTAACTGCAGCACCATGATCAAAATTGATTTCCGCAGGCCCACACTCAAAGTAAACCAGTACAACTCCTGTATTAGCTATTTTATAATTTAGGTGAGCAAAGGACTTTTAAACCAGCAAACACGCTATTAGAAATTTAAGAAGCCTTGTCTCATAGTCAGTTTTAAAATTCCACATTTTGCAACAAACTACTTTTCTTGTTTGTTACTACATGAATGTCTGCTAGTTATCAGTTCATGAACTGTCCTTAAAAAAAAAAATCACTTAAAGAATGAGGGAGAGAAGGAGAAAGAGTATGAATTAATATCCTGTAGTTCTCATTCAAGTAAGATCCTGTGACTGAGGTACATCACACAGATTTACCCACAAGAGGGCAGATTTCTGATTTCCGTAACAGAGCTACGGTATGTTACAATGACAGTATTCTGTTACAAGTTTCCAGAACTAAATGCTTTCAAAAATACTTCAGAAAATACTAAGGAAGGACATACAGTTGCTAAAACATAGTCTAACATTTAAGTACCGGGGGTGCGAGGTGAGGGATGGGCGGCGGGGAGCAAGCATACCATTCTCAACACAAAGCATTTTAACACTATCTCAATCTCACAAAAAGTCGGTATTGGAAGTGAACAGTAATTAATCACTGATGCAGCTAAGGTTAAAATAGTAATGCAAGAAACTATGAAGCCACTTGGTATGAAACTAACTTGAACAACCAAAGTGGGGTGGTGATTGCAGCATGTGGGGGGAGGTGAAGAGAAAAGGGGGGTGTCAGAAATTGAGAATACTCATTATTAACAACAAAAGTCCATGAAAACACATTGGTATTTTTTAAAACCAGTAGGTACAGAACAATTTCACCCTCTACAATACTGGCTACAAAAATTTAAGTTTGAAAATTCACATACAGAAATCCCAGAACCACAAAACCACATGAAATTCAGTGTAGTAGTGAAATTCATATGCTTGGCTCAAAGTGATCAGCCAGCAGAATCAGTGACACCAACAAAGCAGGTGAAAAATCAAAAAGACTGAGATGAAAATTACCTAGTACAATTTCTAAAACAGTATCAGCTTAATGTGTTTTGCTAAAATTATTCCCATAGCAGATGCTCAAATCACTACAAACTACAATCACTGTAAGAAAAGAAACTTCCGTGAAAAGTACTGTACCAGCCCAACTGAAAGTCGTTTCTGAATATAAACCAACCTTTGGAAAAAAATTTTAGAGCAATCAGCTTCTTCCTCTGTGGCTACTACTACATTGCTTTGGTTCCCACTGTTACATTTGGTAACGACTTCGCTGATGCCTCTGTGGGCCATGTGCTAGTAGTGGCACTGACACCACAGCAATAAATCACAAGAGAAACCCCGTAAAGGTGGTAGAAGCACACACAGCAGGAGAGGTCTGTGGATTCAAGGAAAGATGCCCCCAATGCAGGCGCGCAGGCATTTCTACCAGTGTAAACTAACATAATGCACAAATTGTGCTTTGCATCTGTAGTAACTCTTCCTGGGGAGCAGACAACATCATCAGATCACCAGAAAAAAACCCCAAAACAACCAAGCCACGTGCGGAAAGCAGATACCTAGGGGTAGCACGCAGCCTTCCTGATCGATGCTAGACAAATGTCTAGCAGGAAACGATGTCTTTTCTTGCTGCTTTGCAATTACAAAGGATGAAAATTCATTAGAACATAATTTCCTGAAATGAAGGACTAGATCTCCAGCAGCACAGGGATCACTTTCTGGTAAAGCCACTTCCTTCTTTCAAGCACAAGACACTTTTCCTTTTAATTCATTTTATTTGATATGAAAATGAAAAAGCACTTATAAGCAGTGGTTTGCACTTGAAAGTAAGAACTCAAATATTTAATTTGGATGCCTTAGCACGAAGAATTCTCTAAAATGAGCCCGTATCAAGTCCTTCATACACAAATAAGACATTTAAGCATCAAGTAAAAGCCTATTCTTTCAGACAACACAACTTGATCCAAAAATTTGCAGAAAATCAAATCATATTTACGAAGTGTTGTGGTGATCGACAAGTGTAGTTATTTCAGCAAAAGAGAAAAATGTGAAACTCAGAATCACGGATTTTCATGGAAAACATCCAATGCATGAATGGAGCTACGTAAATAACTAAGAATACTGTTCTACATGAAAGTGTATTTCCTGCTATTTTATTAGAGAAGTAACGCAAAACAGGAACTGCTTAAAAAGCCTTACTGTTAGGCAGCTCACTTGTCTTCTTAAAACACCGGGATTAAATTCAAGTTAACAGAACACAAATCTTGCACCTGGTTTCAACGTAAGATACTACTGGCTCCTTCTCATTAGAAAACTGATACAAGTTCAAGTCCTACTGAAAAGGTAGCAAAACCTAAACCAATGAACTGGTATGTTTTAAAAAGGTAACCTGTGTAAAATACACATTTTACTTGCAGGCACAATTACATTGATATCTATTAGACATGAAATATCACAGTAGGGTAGTTATGTTCACCAGTTCTGAAAAATAATGCAGATAAAGCTTCTGTCAGGGAGAATACAACTATTCAGGGAGTTTATTACTGCTCCTTTTCCATCTTTATAAGCAATAAATATCCTCTTTATGAGATTCTCCTTTCATGTCAAAGATTCTAACACTAATGAGAGCTACTGATTTTTTTTTTTGTCCTCCAGAAGCAAATGTAGAATTAAATTGTAAAAACCTAATCCTGTTCGGCAGCAGTCATGGTATTAAGCACAGTTGAGAAATTCAAACATCAAGCGAAAATCCCAAGCTACTTCAGTAGTTCATGCATTTATTTCCCATCTGCACTACATATTCCACATGCAACTTTTATTCCAACAAAGAAAGCACATCTGTAATTGTGCTCTTTTTAGTGAGCACAGCTCTTTTGCTTGCTCAGGCACACACCCAGTGGCTGATACTAGATACAGTTCATTTTATTGAAAGAAAGTAGCCAAGAGATGTGTAGAAGAGCAAGAGGGATTGAAAGGGTTCATTAGGTCAGCTCTGTCAAATGGAGAACACTTGCAGGTTGCAACACATCGCTTTGTTAACAAAATAGTTGTGACGGGTATGAAACAGGAAGTAGCAGCTTGGTTTTTTCAACTTTTCTTGAATGCCTCATTTATGTTAGCTGGTACTAGTGCTGCCCTTTTCTAAACAGTTGTGTACTGACATTTACTTCTATTTTGAAGACTTCTCATGCTTTAATTGCGTTGGATCTTTAAAAGGCTAAAAACCTCACGACTAAACATTGAATCAAAATGTATTTAATTCAGGAGTATTTTCCAATTTTTAATCTTGCATTTCTGTTCCTGAACTCTCTCAGATGATTTGTAACCTTTACAAAACAAAACTGGGAAGAAATAAACCTGTTGAGGCAGCAGCTGACTTTGCACAAATCTTCTAGTCACACAATTTTTGCCTCTTATTTTGACTTTGAAAACCAATTAAAATCCCTCCAAGTTACTTCAACACACAGTAAGAGAACAGATGCACAAGTCTAACCTTTCTTTAGACAGCCACAATAAACGCCAATACACAAATCTATATAAACAGATTGAGTGTGTTGCATTTTGGAAGTGCCTCACTGCCTTTTTATATTCGAATTAATATTGAGCTGTGATATGTTATTATGCCCTTTGTCCTAATACTCACCTTCTTGTCTGTTTTTCAACTTAAGTTCTATGCACATTTAAGAAAGATGCTGTACAGCGCTGCAGGTGGTCAAGATGCTTTTATTCTGCATTGGTGTATTACTCCCCCTTACCACAATGATGCAATTTCTCCATCCAAAGGCTCTTCAACAGCCCTCTAACACACAGTTTCCTCCTCTCACATCAAATCCACTCCCACACATCTTAGCTGCTAGATGGAAGAGAGCACATGCCACAGCCTTTTCCTCAATGGGGACATGAGTATCTACTCTACCCAACAACCAATTTTCACAAACTAAACTGTCTTGAGAATTCCACCTCCTGTGGAGGTGAAACTGAAATTACCTGATGGTTTCCAAAATTATTAGACTGAAAGACTTAAAGATAAACAAGTGCCATAATCATTAGGCAGAAAACGATTAAATACACCAGTGTTTTGACCAACTAAGTGCAGAATCACGTAAAGAGCTTTGGTTGTCTTGTCCTACTGTACGCATTCACACAATTACCAGTAATGCAATTATTTTTATAATTTTATACCATTCAGTACCAAAAATTTGTTGTGTTTGTTTCATTTTACAAGAGGTAATTTTTACTGCTCATGCAACATACAGGTAAGATATACTCTCTCTAAGAGAAAGTATGTTAACATTTAAAAGACAAAAAACCCCAAAATAATCAATGCGATTTAACATTTTAATTAAGATTACTAACATCTTGCAAAAACATATTGCTTGGGAAGACTGAACACAACAGCAAAAGTAACTTTAAAAGAAAATGCAGCGCTGGCATCAAATAAATTGTGTAAGAGACTTCAAACATGAAAATTTTCATCTCTCGGTAACTAATTTCAGTGTTTATATTCAAAAATTGAGGATTACATAAACATTTTGGCACACAATATCCAACCTAGTAATCCTAAAAATGCAGAGCTCCATGATTTTGTGATCACAAAAGCATTATTAGTGTCAGGAGTTCCTGACTCTTTCCTTTATGGTATTTTTTTTAATTATCTTCCTATCCTATTTAATTACCATTCCTACTAACATTATAAACAAAGATATTATCAACAAGCATGTAAAACACTATCACTAGTCAGACAAGATACTTCCTTTTCCCAATGGCACAGTCTGGTCACTAAAGGCTTTTGTTTATAGGAACGTTACAGTCAGCTAAGCTTTTGGAACACAATGAACTCAAACAGGTAACACAGGAAACAAATCAAGACTACAGCTTAAAAAATCACACATATTTAAAGTTATTAATTAGACCTGAAGCATACAGCAGCAGTATAAAGAAACATAAAATAGCTGTCAACAGTGAAAACATACTTGTAGAAGCAATCATTCGGACCAAAACAAAAGGTAATAGGACTACCACGACTCAGTATAAAACATGAACAATGAAGAACACGACTTTGAAGAAAAACTTAGGCATAGAAATTCCCTAAAACACACATCCGATTTTTGTTTCTCTTTGACAGACTCAACTACCTCAAACCAGTTTGGAAATTTTCTTCATACTTAAGTAGAGTTCACTCAATACAACTTAATTTTACAGTAAAATAAAAACAACTGAATTTGAGCTACTACATCTGAAAGAGAATATTAACTCAAATGTGTAATGTAGCTCAACTAAACCATTTTAATTCCTTCTGTTAATTTACATTAAAAGCCTTAAGTGTCGTTATGCAGACAAGGTTTGAGTAATCCCTTTATTTCTAATTATTTGGACAAAATCAGCCACATATATTGAGGAGGAACTTCTTTACTGTGAGGGTGACAGAGCACTGGAACAGGCTGCCCAGAGAGGTTGTGGAGTCTCCTTCTCTGGAGATATTCAAAACCCGCCTGGATGCATTCCTGTGCAACCTGCTCTAGGCTAACCTGCTTTAGCAGGCGGGTTGGACTAGACGATCTCTAGAGGTCCCTTCCAACCCCTACCATTCTATGATTCTATGATTCTATATTGAAAGAGTTTAGCTGAACATGAATAATTCATCTGTGAACTACCTTCAATTTTGTTTTTTTCAAGAAACTGGGAAAATTCTAAGTTTCATATTGTAAATTTCTATCATAACTTCTGGTTCAAACTTATCAATGGAATAAAAGCGGGTAGAACAAAGAAACAAGAGATTGACTATGACTTTTCAAGACTGAACTATTGTCAATCTAGAGGGAGAACAATGTCAAAACCAAGCGATACTACTGGAAACCAAATGAAAACACTGCAGGTCATACTAAGAGATTAGATTGTGGGCGATCAATAGCAGATTTTATTTTCACTTTGAAGAGCAAAGCAGGATCGTAACTCATAGAATCATAGAATCATAGAATGGTAGGGGTTGGAAGGGACCTCTAGAGATCATCTAGTCCAACCCCCCTGCTAAAGCAGGTTAGCCTAGAGCAGGTTGCACAGGAATGCATCCAGGCGGGTTTTGAATATCTCCAGAGAAGGAGACTCCACAACCTCTCTGGGCAGCCTGTTCCAGTGCTCTGTTACCCTCACAGTAAAGAAGTTCCTCCTCATGTTCAGGTGGAACTTCCTGTGTTCCAGTTTGTGCCCATTGCCCCTTGTCCTGTCGCTGGGCACCACTGAGAAGAGTCTGACCCCGTCCTCTTGACATCCACCCTTTAGATATTTATAAGCATTGATCAGATCTCCTCTCAGCCTTCCCTTTTCTAGGCTGAACAGACCCAGCTCTCAGCCTTTCCTCATAAGAGAGATGCTCCACTCCCCTAATAAACTTCGTGGCTCTCCGATGGACTCTCTCCAGTAGTTCCCTGTCTCTCTTGAACTGGGGAGCCCAGAATTGGACACAGTACTCCAGATGTTGCCTCACCAGGGCAGAGTACAGGGGGAGGATCACCTCCCTTGACCTGCTGGCCACACTCTTCTTAATGCACCCCAGGATGCCATTGGCCTTCCTGGCCGCAAGGGCACACTGCTGGCTCATGGTGAGCCTGTTGTCCACCAGCAACTCATGACACAAAAAGCTGAGAAACTTTTTCACTGAGGAACTGCACTAAAAATTTCACTTCATTTGCAGACTATTTTGAAGAACACTGAACCTAGCCCTTCTATAACAGCTACCTCCTCCTTCCACAGCAATTCCAGAAGGCATAAGACTAGAGGAGACAAAGAAGGCCAAAGAACTTACAGAACAGTCTATGAAACTGATACAAATACCAACCAAACAAGTTATCCTTTGCTGCCCTTTTTCCCACATTCCAAGATTAATTTTTCTAAATTTCATGTCTTTGTATTGTAGTCTGTTTTTGTTCTGCTTCTTTAGGTCTACATTTCACCAGCTGCCTTTCACAATTCCCAAGGATGAGGATGAGTCACAGAGTTAGATAGCTGCAGCTCAGTTTCCTAACAGGTGGGCATGCATACATGCATGTGCACTTAGAGACTGGGGAATAAGATGAAAGAATTAGTTTAGATACATGCAATTAGTAACTACTACTGGGTTCCCACCCTCTTACAGAATATGGCTTCTGCTGACTCAGAGGACAGCACAAAGACACATCAATGAGAAGAACAGTTACACTTCCCAAAACTTTCACGAATACAGCTTTTAGCTGACTGAAGGCACAACACACAAGCTTACTATTTCCTGACCTACCTTTCTTCTGCCCCAACTGCTTGTAATCTTCCTGTTGTCCATGATTTATGTATTAATCCCATTCCTCCATAAAACATGGTCTGCCCATGCAGCTATTTCTGTAGAGCTCTCCTTTTCAGTATGCAACACAAAAACCAGCAGAAAACAAGTCACTTCAAATTGATAGGAGTAAAAATTACCATCAGGCTAACACTGCAACTACCTTACACTCCACTGAATAATGCCTTTAAGTACCAATGAGATAGGCAGTCCATGACAACAAACACCAAAGACATTGCATGTACTTGTTTTCCCTTTTCTCCTCCCCCTCACCCTTTAAGGGAGAAGGAAGGAATACAGGACTACTACCGTGCTCATGTATCCATGATTTTGCCTATCTCACTATGTTTCTCCCCAAAATCACAGAATGGTTGAGGTGGGAAGTGACTTCTGGAGGTTATCTTGTCTAACTGCCTGCTCAA
>VZSC01003595.1:132293-165068 GCA_013398225.1 Steatornis caripensis
GGAGGGGGAGGAATAAAATAAAAAAAAAAAATCAATGTACTCAACCTGAATATATGTTCTCTTTTCTTTAGCAGTAATCTTTATTATACCTGGCATATAACTACCTGACTTGCTCTACAACAAAATAAATCCAAAGACAATTCAATCACTTAGACAACATACTTTTTTAAACTGAGAAAGAATTTCCCAAAATCTGAGGCTCCATATTCCAAAAATAAAAGTGTAAACAATCCATTGAGCAACACTTCATTAACAAAATCAATATTTTCAAAAATTGCAGAATACTCTGTTTCTCCAACTACTCCTCTAGAAGTAGACATTTTCTCCATTTTAATTTTAAAGAAAAGTAGTGAGACTTTTAGATTACAAAGGCCCCAAGGAAAGTTGCATTAACATTTCTGATTTTGACATTGACAGTAGCAAAGCAAAAACTTTCCCTGAAGTTGGGGGTAAGTTTTTATTAACCTCTTCAGACCAAATAAGTTACAATTAACACATAACAACACACCAAGAGTACATACAGCTAAAAAAGTAATCACAAAGTCAAAGAGCATCAGTAATCCAGAAATCCCACTAAATTCTGCAAAGAACTAAGTCCACACTATAGTTTGCTTGTTTCCCAAAGCTACTCCATGTTCTGGTTCTTAGTTTTGGCTTTTAATCCTCTTCATGTATTACTGTGATGGCAGGCAGTAACTAAGTTACTTGCTTGCAGAGAGCTGACATGTACACTGAATAGTTATATTTTCCTAAAAAATCCCTTTAGTGTAAGTAAGAGCAATAACAAACAAAAAACCAAATCGAACACAAACCACCAGAAGCTTTTTAAATGCATCTTGCAAAAAGAAACTAGCATTTCAACACCTCCAACTGGAATGGTCTCTTTAAACAAAATTAGAAATACCCATAATGACAGAGGCATTTTTTCATATGTGATTAGTGGATACAACAAAGTCTTCACTATTCTATTCACAGATTCACAGAACTGGCAAAGATTCGTCTTTAAGTGCCAGTATGAGCCACAGGCTTTCTATTCTTGCTTTGACAAATATGAAGACCTTTGATTAAATGAACTCTCTGCAGCCAGATGAAGTGATGAACTGGAAACACTGGATGCAAGGACCTAACTTTTCTACTTCCCCAATTAGACTGTTGTTAAGAGTTTAGTACAACCACTACAGTTACCAGGATAAAAAACCAAAAGGTATGTTCACCCCCAAAGAACAGATCTCCAACCAGCAAAGCTATACCCTTTCTAACTGGAGAAAAAAAAGTAGTAAAATAGTTGTGTAATATCCTAAATTGCCAGTCTGTGTTACAATACTTTAGATACAAACCTTCTATTCTATTTTAACTTTCATTTAATACACCTGCAGAGCTCTATTGATGATAACTACCATGAATAGTACATGATGCACTACAAAGCTGAGCCTTAAACTTAAGCATAACATATTACCATTACAAGATGTTATCAATCACTCTCTAATCAAAGCTAACTACTTCTTCTGCTACTTCCATTTTACTTGCCTCCAATTTGTCTTCTTTTGAAGAATATGCAACACAGTTTCCAAATAAGAAAATATAATAAAAAGGGTAAAATCTTAACTACAGCTGCAACTTTGCTATAACCAGTAAGAGAAATGAAGCACTCCACTAAGATCAAACCGTTTCCAGTGAGGTGCACTGTTAGACAAAAATCTACCTGTTTCTAAGATTACTCCTTTTCCAGTAACTGTTCTCTTAGATCACTAAATGCAATGCCTTTGATCTGCTGAAGTAACCATTATTAACACTGAGCATACAGATTTCCAAGCAAAAAGTTGGCTTCCCGGTCCTTGAACAAGCAAAACATTTTGGCCAATTGCTCAATTCTTCCAAAGTAACTTTTACTGCATGTAATAACACCTGAAACTTTTTTGCTGGTTTCAAAGCAACGGTTGCAGCCTTTGCTACTATGGTAGAAATGTATATGGCTGCTTGTAATGACCACCCGACTTCCCTTTTCTGACTTGCCTCAATTCAATTCAGTCTTCCAGGAGGACTTTGCAAATGAGCACCTTCTCCCAAAGGAAATTATTCTTATCTGTCAACACAAAACTTGACAGTACATCATCCAAAGTTTGAATGATGCTTAAAATTGCATTCTAGGTTAAAAAACCCCAACAAGCACAGCAACCCATCCGCCCTCATGCAAAACTCCTAAAACAAGTGCTATTTCAATATCCAGGATATTATGTCAGACAAGTCTTGGAAAGCTGTAAGCAGTCAATCACTCCCATAGCATTTCCGTTATGTTTGTCTACCTCTTTCGAAGTAAATTTTGTAAAGAAGACCTCACTACTTATTAACACATAATGAACAAAAAGAGTTTATAGTATTAAAGGAAAGTTGAATTCCATTGCAAATCATACAAGAATAAATTCTACCTGAAAATAAATTTGAGACAATAATTTGAGGAAACTGGAAAGGTTCACACTATCAGTCTCTAAAGCAACAATTCCCTGTGTAGTCATTCACGGCATAGCTCTACTTCAAAAAGCATTTAGGAGACCTAGCTTATCTTTTTTTCCCAAAACAAGAATGACAATGCTTACTATATCACTAAGTACAAAAATTAGAGAGTATAGTCACTTATAAAGCAAATTTTTTATCAAATGTTATTAAGATTCAAAGAAATATGATGAAACCTAAGCTAAATTTCAATCGTTCAATAGCAAGGGTTTTTCAGCATCATTCATGAGAAACACTTAACTCATGAAAATGGAGAGAAGTTGCTACCAGTACTATCTTTTACAACTATGTTTTCCTCTCAGAATTAATACATCTTCTGTTACAGTGAAATCAGGCATAAATCTAAATCCAGTTTCTTATCATACTTATTCCTTAGAATGAAGTATCAAAGCAAACTACATATCTAAGGACTGTAGGACATGGCCTTTAAGCACTCAAAGCACTGTTTTTCCTCTGTGGCAGAAAGCTGTCATCACAACTTCCACTAACACACCTAAGAATTTTAAAGCTGTTCCCAATAATTTACTGAATACTTATTGGCTTTCCAAGGAAAAATAAGAGAAATTAAAAAGATATTTTTAATTAGTAAAATTAGGACACATGAAAGGACATATTTTTTTAAATCATCACATCGCATAAAGATTCCTATATATGCTAATGCAAGAGTCTTATAAGTAAAAAAGTTGATATAGAATTTAGGCAATAAATAGCCACTTCTGAAATATATATGGGACAGGAAGTACGTTTTGCATTTCCTGGCAGTAAAATACGTGTGTGTGAAAGATAAGTTACTGAAGTCAGGAAGTAATGCTACGAAAGAATTTTGTAATAGATAGCTGGAACTTATCAGCTGTGATGATTTCTACAATGCGAGTACATTTTTCTGTCTTAAGGGAATTACGTATGAAAAAAACAATCACAGAATCCTACAGTGTTTAAGGTTGGAAGGGCCCTCTGGAGGCCATCTAGTCCAATGCCCCTGCTCAGAGCAGGGTCAGCTACAGCAGGACGCTCAGGGCTGTCCCTCATAGGTTTTCAGTAACTCCAAGGACAGAGACTCCACAACCTGCCATATTTCAATGTTTGATCGCCTTTAAGTCAAACACGTTCTCATCTAAATAGATTTTCTTGTATTTCAGTTTGGGCCCATCGTCTCTTGTCCTGCCACTGGGCACCACTGAAAAGAATCTGGCCCCTTGACATGTATTAGCAATATACTGATAACATCTGAACCTTCTTGTCTCAGGCTGAACAGTCCCAACCCTCTCAGATTCTCCTCAAATACCAGACATTCCAATCCCTTAACTATCTTCATGGCCGTTTCCTAGAATCAACTCAGCATGTCCATGTCTTTCTTGTGCTGAGGAGCCCAGAACTGAATCCAGCACTCCAGATGTGTCTCACCACTGATGAGTAGAATGGAAGAATCACCTCCCTTGACCTTCTAGCAACACTCTTCTTAATGAAGCACAGGGTGCTGTTGGCTCTTATTTGCCAAAGGGAACATCACTGGCTTATGTTCAACTCTATCCACCAGGACCCTCTGGCTCTTTTCTGTCAACTTGCTTCTGAGCTGGTTGGCCCTCAGCCTGTACAGTTGGCATGGGGTTATTCACCCCCAGAACCTGGGGTGAACCCCCAGGTGCAGAACCTGGCACCTCCCTTTGTGGAGCTGATCAATGTTTTTGTCTGCCCAGTTCTCCAGCATATTGAGGTCCTTCTGAACAGCAACACATTGATTTGGTGTATCAACCACTCCTCCCCATTTTGTCTGCAAACTGGGTGAGAGCGCACTGTGCCCCATCATCCAGATCATTAAAGAAGATGCTAAACAATACCAGAGTTAGTGTCAACCCCTAAAGTACATCGATGACTGGCTTCCAGCTGCACTTTATGCCACTGTTCACAATGTTTTGAACCCAGCAATTCAGTCAGTTTTTGATCCACCTCACTGCCCACTTATCTAGTCTGTACTTCATTGCTTTGTCTACCAAGGATGTTATCAGACACAGTGTTGAAAGCCCTACTAAAATAAAATATGAACACACCCTCATCCACACGGCTAGCCAGGTCATCATAGGTTACTGGGCTTATTAAGCATGATGTCCCCTCCATAAATCTATGCTGACTACTCCCATTACCTTCTTGTCCTTCTTGTGTTTGTGTCCAGGTTTGACCCAATGCAGTACTCCATCCCATACACATCATGCTCAGAACAAAAGTGAAAGATCACAAGGGTCACTCCCTCTCCCTTTATGGCCAAGGCCTGAGGGCACTGATGGGCTCTAACGGCCCTGAGCAGCCTCACCTGGTGCTTCCGCCCACACCCATGGCCCAGGAGCCTATTTAAGCCCAGTATGGGGCTGTCAGTGGGAGTGCTGGTGATGTTGCAGGGTGCTGCTCTCCAGCTCTACCCAGCTCCTTGCTTAAGCATCTGAGGAGGACTCTATCCAATTATTCTACTTTTGATCTTGAATCCAGCTCCTGCCTGCTGCTGAGTGCACTCTGGGACTTTCCTGGGGCGTGCCCTGCAGCATCCGGGTGACATATTCATCATCGGGGAGGGGGGGAGCGGAGCTTGGTATCGGTTTTGTGCATATTTGTATATTTTCATTATTATTTTTTCCCATTATTATAATACACAATTATTGTAGTTAGATTAAAGTGTTTTAACTTCTCCAACTGATAAGTCTCTTTCCCTTTTGTCTTTCCCCCGGCTTTGGGGAGGGAGGGGGTTAACAAAGAGCATCTGCTGTTCTTTTAATAGCCAGCCCAGCTTTAAACCATGACAGTTTGGAAGTAGTTTGCAGGATTAGCTGCTGCATCGCCTTCCCAGGGATCGAGGTAAGGTTGACGGGCCTCCAATTTTCCAGATTCCTCTCTCTTGCCCTTCTTGAAGATATAGCTGACATTTGCTTTCTTCCAGGCCTCTTGTGCTTCCCCTGACCACCATGACATTTCAAAGATTGTGTCTCACAACGACACTGGCCAGCTCTCTCAGCACTCATGCATGCATCTCACCATGTCCCACAGACTTGTGCACATGCAGTTTGTTTAAACGTTTCCAGCATGGTCATCCTCTACCAAGGTAAGCTTTCATTGCTTCGGACTGTGGCACTGGCCTCAGTGCCTGAAGGCCAGTCTTACCAGTTAAGTCCAAGGCAAAGACAATATTGAATACTTCACTATTTTTAATGTCCTTTGTCACCAGGTCCCTATTCCCATTCAGCAGTGGGTCCTCATTTTCCCTAGTCTTCCTTTTGCTGCTGATGTACCTGTAGAGACTCTTCTTGTTGCCCATCTCATTTTCACAGCATACGTCTTCAGAAGGGGTGTGGCTTCTCTAACCCCATTCCTACATGCTCAGACAGCCCTGCATACTCCTGGGGTCACCTGATTCTACTTACACTTCTACATTTCCTTTTTACATTTGAGTTTTGTAAGGAGCTCCTTTGTCCTCCATGCAGACATCCTGCTACCTTTACTTGACTTCTTGCATGTCAGGATGAACATTTTTGAGGTGAGAAGGTGATCCTTGAAAAATTAACCAGCTTTCTGGGATCCCTCTTCTCTCCAGAGCTATATCCCAGGAGATTCTTCCAAGCAGATCCCTGAATAGGCCAAAGCTTGCTCTTAAGTCCATGGTTGTGATCCTGCTATTTGCTTTGCTGCCTCCTCTCAGGATCCTGAACCTCACCATCTCACACTGTTGCAGCCAAGGCTGCCCTAGCCTGTATCCCCAACCAGTTCGTCCCTATTTGTAAGGATGAGATACAGCACAGCATCTCCCTTGACAGCCAGTCAGTCACCAGTGTCAGGAAGTAGCTGTCAATAAACTCTAGAATGCTCCCAAATTACTTGTGCCCTACTAAGGTGTTCCTCCAGCAGACATCATGGTGGTCAAAGGCCTCTGGGAGGACCAGGGCCTGTGAATGTGAGGATTCTTCCAGATGTCTAAAGAAGGCCTCAGCTGGTACTTCTTCCTAACTTTTTAAATTCAAGAATTTTGTAAATATGAAAAGTACTACTACAGATGGTGCCTTTTAGTGTGTAACTTATAACAGATTTCAAATTGTATCTAGAATGACCTGTAAGAGACTTTGTAATAGAAACTGGTGATGAAGCGGATGTAGGCAGTTAAATTAAATGCTCAATTCTATGAATAATATAAAACATCTAAATACACTTAAGCCTTTCGATAATAGCAGCACTGGTAAGTCCTATCAGAAACAGCCATAAACCAAAAATATCTCCAGGTACAGAAGAATTGACTACCAGATGACAGATCATAGAATCATAGAATGGTAGGGGTTGGAAGGGACCTCTAGAGATCATCTAGTCCAACCCGCCTGCTAAAGCAGGTTAGCCTAGAGCAGGTTGCACAGGAATGCATCCAGGCGGGTTTTGAATATCTCCAGAGAAGGAGACTCCACAACCTCTCTGGGCAGCCTGTTCCAGTGCTCTGTCACCCTCACAGGAAAGAAGTTCCTCCTCATGTTCAGGTGGAACTTCCTGTGTTCCAGTTTGTGCCCATTGCCCCTTGTCCTGTCGCTGGGCACCACTGAGAAGAGTCTGACCCCATCCTCTTGACATCCACCCTTTAGATATTTATAAGCATTGATCAGATCTCCTCTCAGCCTTCTCTTTTCCAGGCTGAACAGACCCAGCTCTCTCAGCCTTTCCTCATAAGAGAGATGCTCCACTCCCCTAATCAACTTTGTGGCCCTCCGCTGGACTCTCTCCAGTAGTTCCCTGTCTCTCTTGAACTGGGGAGCCCAGAACTGGACACAGTACTCCAGATGCGGCCTCACCAGGGCAGAGTAGAGGGGGAGGATCACCTCCCTCGACCTGCTGGCCACACTCTTCTTAATGCACCCCAGGATGCCATTGGCCTTCCTGGCCGCAAGGGCACACTGCTGGCTCATGGTGAGCCTGTTGTCCACCAGCACTCCCAGGTCCTTCTCCGCAGAGCTGCTCTCCAGCAAGTCAACCCCCAGCCTGTACCGGCACATGGGGTTGTTCCTCCCCAGGTGCAAGACCCTACACTTGCCCTTGTTGAACTTCATCAGGTTCCTCTCCGCCCAACTCTCCAGCCTGTCCAGGTCACGCTGAATGGCAGCACAGCCTTCCGGTGAGTCAGCCGCTCCCCCCAGCTTTGTATCATCAGCAAACTTGCTGAGGGTACACTCTGTCCCTTCGTCCAAATCATTGATGAATACGTTGAACAGGACTGGACCCAGCACTGACCCCTGGGGAACACCGCTGGTCACAGGCCTCCAACCAGACTCCGCACCACCGATCACTACCCTCTGCGCTCTGCCATTCAGCCAGTTTTTGACCCACCTCACTGTGCGCTCATCTAAGCCACTCTTCCTGAGCTTTCCTATGAGGATGTTGTGGGAGACAGTGTCAAAAGCCTTACTGAAGTCAAGGTAGACAACGTCCACTGCTCTCCCCTCGTCCACCGAGCCAGTCATGCCATCATAGAAGGCTATCAGATTGGTCAAGCAGGATTTACCCTTGGTGAATCCATGTTGACTACTCCGGATAGTCTTCTCCTCTTCCATGTGCTTGGAGATGAGTTCCAGAATGAGCCGTTCCATCACCTTTCCAGGGATGGAGGTGAGACTGACTGGCCTGTAGTTTCCCGGGTCTTCCTTCTTGCCCTTTTTGAAGATTGGAGTGACATTGGCTTTCCTCCAATCTTCAGGCACCTCTCCTGTTCTCCACGACTTTTCAAAGATGATGGAGAGTGGCCTAGCAATTACCTCCGCCAGCTCCCTCAGCACACGTGGATGCATCCCATCGGGACCCATCGATTTGTGCGTGTTCAGTTTGCCTAGCTGCTCTCTAACCCAATCCTCATTGACCAAGGGCAAGTCTTCATTTGTCCGTGCTTCCTCTCTTATCTCCAGAGTCTGGGAGTCCTGAGGGCCAGTCCTAGCAGTGAACACTGAAGCAAAGAAGGTATTCAATAACTCTGCCTTCTCCGTGTCCAGCGTCACCAGGTCACCCGCCTCGTTCAGCAGCGGGCCCACATTTTCCCTAGTCTTCCTTTTGCTCCCAATGTACCTATAGAAGCCTTTCCTGTTGTCCTTCACCTCCCTTGCCAGGTTTAATTCCAGGCAGGCCTTAGCCTTCCGTGTTGCATCCCATAGATGACTACGTGAATTTCACAGCATCATCAGAGTCTCAACAAGAACTCTTTAAGTTTGGGAAACTGAAGTTTCCCACTTCTTAGCACATTTTATTGTCAAATACGGGAGTCTATCCAAAATATAGGAGCTGTTTCAAGCAGTTTGATTGATGACAAGGATTTGGTGGCATCCATCTGACAGTTTTGAAAGGACTGAAGATCAAAGAACAAACTGAAAAATGCAAAAGATCAAGAACACTCTCTGAAGGGATGCATAGCTGTCAAAACCGCACAGCTCTTTCAAAAGGCACTGAATAACCTTGTGACTTTTGTAACACCAAGTCCTACTTCCAGTATCTGAAAAAGTAGTTTAAATGCCCATTAAAACATAAAACTAATAAACATGCAACTATGATACTCAGAAACCAAACTCTACAACACCTCATGAAGCTTCCAAGCTACACCATTCTAACTGGAAGAATTACATAAGCATGAGAAGTATGACTACAGATGTTTTTTGTGAATACTTACATTACATACAACTGATCCAAAATCGTTTCTAGAACAACTTGTAAGATACTTTGTAACAGAAACCAGTGATCAAGCAGAGGGAGGCAAAAAAATTAAAAGTTGATTAAGACACAAAAAACCTGAAGAGAAGTAAAGAACCACAGCTTAGCATACACTTAGCAGGAACTCAGCAATACTTCCAAAGGCATTATCAAAATCTGTCACACATCATTTCCTCACCTTGCTTTAACAACATCATTCAATATTAGATGTCTTTCCAAAACTAGAAAACTAGCAGATGAGTGCTGGAGATCAATACAAAAGAATAATAAACATAAAAATCAGGAAGACTCAAAGTTATTTCTAGAAACTGATGATTCAAGGATTAACGTGAGAGAGAAATGGCCTATCCTTCATGGCTAAAATCTTACAAAGTTTCCCTCTTCCACAGTCCACTGCTGCAAATCACTGAACTACCCAGTCTGTCTTCAACTAGTACAAATAAATACAAACTAGGGAAGAGAGATACATCAAAAAAAGAAAAAGAAAGGCGGTCAGAAATTAATCCATTTTGCTCCAATTACTGCTTTAGTCTGCATTTAAACTTTTATCTATAAAAAGCACAATTCCCTAGTTCAACATCTTCTGTTAAGACCACATTTTTATATATTCTATATCAATTCACTAACAGAAATTATCCATCAGCAAAAGCTGCACTTTTATTAAGATCACCAAGAAAACATCACAAACATACAAATTCATAAAAAATGTGTCCACAAAAGTTTCTAGTGCATCGTCCATTTTAGTTAAACTGTGTGATGCATTAATACTGTCTCCTTATCTGAAATACTGCTTTCCATTAGAAAATCTGATTTTATATAGCAAAGAAAGAAAAACACCAAAACAAACAAAGTTACAACCATGAGCATAAATATAGTATATACAGAGAGGGTGTCTGTAGGTCAGCCTTTGCATAGGTAACCACTAAGGTAAAAAGTGAAACACAGCCAGGAATTGTAATATGCTTATACCATAACAAGTAAGATGATCAATTAAAATGGTTAAAAGTTACTAGTGCTGGTTTAATTCATTATTAAGCAAGAAAAGCAAATGCTACCAATCACAAGTAAAAGAGATAAGAATGAAAAGGTCATACACTTGCATTTAAATCTCCAATTTTTTAGTGTTCCTTCACATACTTTAATTTTAAGAACTACCAGATCATAAATTCATGATTAAATGACTGTTAGGATACACCAATGTACTACAAAAGATTTTTTTAAACTTGACAGATAAACACATACTGATATATTCTGCCTGCAAAACAGAAACTTCCACATACAACTTGAAAATTAGTAATAGAAGTTGCAACAGGAACAGTTTTTGCTTTCAGCTGACCAACTGGACATACATGAATTACAAACCGCCAATATGGACTTACTGGGCACAGAATAGTTTTGGCATAGCTACTGGAACTACCAAGCACCAAACACCAGACCTTTCATAGCTGTCTAACGCAACCCAGCAGCAAATAAGTAGCAAGGACAGTGCTCTTACAGAGAAGAGCTGGAAAATAAGTTTAAAAACTGCAACAAAAACCCCAACCCCCTGCAAAAATACCCTGCCATCCGTTACCTATCCACTGTTTTATACTTGCATCCCCAATTGTTTAATATTTTGGTCCCCTAATCATTCTCTGTTTTGCAGCTGAAATGGCTAAGTTTGACAGAGACCAAGGAATTTTTCCTGTAAAAGTTAGTACAACAGGAGGAGGAAGTTGCAGGGAGAAATGTTTGGGACCTTCAGAAACAGAGTTTAAATAGAGAGGGAGATAGGTATGACATGGAAATGCAGGAGCAGGATCTGCAGGACCATAAGATTTGTCAGAGATGTTTGCTTTTGAGAATGTACCATTGCTCCAGAAGATCTCAGCTGCTTCATCTTTGAAACTGAATACTTGGTATATCTTTGTATATCTTTACCCTTAGCATTCCTGTTGCCTTCTTCTGAACAGGAATGTTAACATTGCCATCATCAATGGCATGACAAATATGACATGATTTGATAGATAAATAAGATAAATCCCATCAGTAGGAGGTGAAAACTGAAAAAATAGGTAATGGTCAGTCATTCTGTAATTCCTAAGTCTACATACCTGTTCTCTCTTACACTAACTGTAACTGGTAAAAACATTTCACTCTCTGTTATGTGACTAATTTTTCCACTTGTCTAACATTCTCAAAAATTGGCAGGGTATGTCTGCAGCGCAGAAAATACAGCATAGCCACAACATAAAAAATGGTTCTTATTTCAATTAACAATGCATATTACTAGCCTTGCAGTCAAGAGTTTAGCAAGAGAAAGAACACACAGAGTTCAATTTGTTTCCCCTCAAATTTTTGTTAAAATGATAGAAAGGCATTACAATGTCTCCTGCTTAATGCTACAACATACAAACAATCGTGCAGTTTCTTTAAAGTGCACAACATTTTTAAAATGCTGTGCTTTCTAGAAAGCATCAAGGTACTTTAAAACTGTTTTAAAAGCAGCAGTTCTTCCTAATTCACCGTCTACATTTTAGAAGTTGTCTCCAAGAGACATAAAAGCATGAACATACACTGTGTACCTCCAAGCAATTAAAACAATTTCTTTATCTTTCAAACAAAGCATCTTGCTTTAAAAGCAGTAATTAATGAAAGCCTTCCCTTTTCCCCACCAAAATAAGGTAGGATTTTGTTGGGATTTAGGGGTGTGGTGGTTTTTGGTTGGGGTTGTTTTTTGGTTTGTTTTATTTTTTTTCAAATAAGCGCTGTTGTCTGGTGTCTTCCTCCCAAGCCAGTGATTCATGTGCTGTGCTAAGATTTTTTCATTTAAAACTTCACACTGAAGTATTTACTACTCACTTTGCAAGAAAGATGTCGTAATCAGTTCCTGCAACCAGAAATCCTGTGTACCCAGTCCCACTGAAATTATCATATGGCACATGTATTGCATAAAGTGTTATTTCACACAGGAAAGCAAGAAAGAAGAAAAGGACAGCAAGAAGAGACTGATCAGAAGAAGGTAAAGAGGCATCAAATCCTACAAGTCCCAGATTCCTTCAGTAACAGAAAGTCCTACTCTCTGTTCTCCTATCTACTCCTCTCTTACAAGTGTCAAGACTTATTCCTGAGGAATTCCTAATACCAATATCCTCTCAATCCTGGAGAGAAGAAAAAAATACTGTCTGTATGGTAATGCTGTCAGAATGGAATTATGAGACAAACTGAAATTGTACATGCAGTGAGTTTTACATGGGTTTCTCCTGAGGCAGACATCCATTGTATCATTATAGGTGTTGCAGAAGCTAAACCTGCTGACCTGGGTGGCCCCCCACAAATCCCATGTCACCCTAATTTCTTGGACAAGTTACAGGGACTGAAAGGTAATTTTCCTTGACTATCAAACCAAAATACACTGTTATTATACAACTGAACATTTTAAAGATAACTTTAAGAATGTCTCTCTGTCCTCCACTTCTGCTGAGATACCCTAAACTTCAAGCACGAAATTTACTTGTGTACTGTATAAGGATTTTCCAAAACCCATGAGGGATAGGCAAAGGATTGTGAACGATGACAGCAGTCTGGCAGGACTATGTAATGCAAAAGGCTATGGGGAACACTGCTGTACCAGGGATTAGAGCATGTTCAGAAGAGCATAGTATGCAGTGAGGCTGTGGTACGCACTGCAGGACAGCAGTAATAAATTCAGCATTTTTATGTTGCATGTTAAAAATGCACAAAAATCATATTCACTCTTCCCCTCCAAAAATAAGTTTTCAACCTCGCATTTAAATGGACTGAGTTACAAAACTAAACAAATATAGCTGGAATAAATCAAATCACTTACATGTATTTATAGATGTAGAAGTTGAATGTTTTAGACAATCTCTCCCTTTCAGCACAGGACAATTTTGATAGAAAGGTGAAAGGTTTTACATGTACAGTAACATTCTAGAGCAGCATTTAAACTGGAATACGTGGCCCACTGTACCTGTGTACTGACTATTGGAGAATACAAGCTTATACCACCACCTTGGGGTTTTATTTACACATATTTCTTACAATGGAAAGGGTTTAACTTTACAGGAAGTGAAATTAAAAATAGAATTAAAAAAAGACTCCATTCCTTCCTAGCGACCTCAAAGTGCTATGACTCTTCACACTAAGCAATTCACCTAGTTTCAGTTGAGTAGAGGTTTATATGCCTTACGTCCAACTAAGAAGTTAAGTATTTCATTTAAACTGCAAAAGAAATGTTGTTTCTTCTGTGGATTTAAGAAAAAAATATCATCTAAACTAAAACTAAAAATCTAAACTGTTATAATGGGTAATATTTTAAACAGTCAAAACAAATCCACAGTAGAAATAGTGTGAACAACATCTGGAATAAAGAACCTCTCTGCAAATAAATGACTGTTTCTTAGGAAATGACTGAAAGTCAGAGTTTCAAATATTGCTAAGAGGTGAGCTTGAGCCTTCTACACCAGCATCTAACGAGGAGCCTTAAACTGCCTCTTCTTCACTGCCAAAGATGATGGGTTTGGGGGCTTCCAGCATTGATTTCAGAAATGGAAAAGGGTATAACGAGATAGTGATGGGAGACATGCATTCACCAAAGATGCACATTTTCATTTTAATTATTTTCTATTTAGCTTCAGAACTTAAGAGGAAGGAAGTAGTATCATTTCAGTGCTCCTTACTCAAAGGTGTTGAAATCCTTTGTTAGATGAAAGTGCAAGAGAATAAACTATTGTTTAAGAGCAGGCTGCAACAAAACATGCATTACCTAAACAATATTCAACTGAAGATTTTCTCTGGCCAACAGGTACAGAGTAAAAACAAGGGGCTCCTTTCTGGAAGGCCTGCCATGTCACCACAAACACACTTGCGTAGGTCCACGTAAGCCTATTAAACACGTCTCTACACATGCACAGTATAACACCCTCCAGCAGCTATCTTTCCTTCCCTGTGCCTGTACTGCACAGCACAGCTCTTCAAAACATCAGCATGAGACTGAGTGAAAATATTCACATATACCTTCTACAGTGCTGATTCAGAAAGCTTGCTGACTGCAAATGATTTTTTAAAAGACTTTATGCAAAAAGACACGCAAAAAATTTGCAGTATGTATTATGCAGGCAAGAAATTACTCTCCTAAACTGAGTCTAAGGTGTCTTCAAATGCACATGGCAAGTTCTCATCACCTTCTTTTTTGTCAAAGAATAACATCACAATTACTGGCCATAATCCAGAGGCACTCAGGCTCAGTATGCCTCCTTTGCTCTACTGAGGGAAGGAACAATGCAAACTTCATCAAGACAGTGAAGGGGCATAAAAAAAAGTATATACAGTGAGTAGAAAAACTCTCTACAAAGGCTTGCTGTAAACAGGAGGAGGAACGTGTAAAGCAAAAAAGACATCAATCCACTAACTTCAATTTTAACATCCCTACTTACTCCATCTAAAACAGTGGCTTTGGTTTAACAGAGTAGATATTTGGCTGGTGAACTACTTCAGTTTCTTAATTGTTTAACAAAATCTAATTGGTAATTTCAAAGGAAAGAGGTAACAGTAACCTTTCAAAAGATCATTTAAAATACAACAAACCACAACTCAGCAATCCACTATTTTGCCACAGTAAACTGTAATTTGATGAAAACACTGATCACCAACAGTTTAGAAAATAAAATCGCTCATTTTAACAGAGTATTGGTTATATCAGCAAATAACAAAATCAAATATCAAAAACACTGTAGAAAATGGCAGAGACCTCTGCAACATGCATGAGATCTCAGGTTTTAACACATCAAAGTTTAAACGAAACCAGAAAGCACTGTGAAACAAATGCAAAATTCTAATACCAGAAACACTGGTAAAGATAAAGAATCTCACTGAAGTGTTTGACCAATGATATTGACTCAGCTACAATAACATGCCTTTCAAACAGAAGGATGTCTTGGAACTTATTTAATTTTACAAATTACAATAAAAAAATTATTTTGTCTCATGCTTCATGTCAGCTGTTACATAATATATATACACAATTTCTAATTGCAGATATGTGCAACTTCTCCAATAATTCTTGTTGGACACATAAGGCATTTAAAAGTTTCAGGGTAACATTACTACCCTTCTGAACACTGAAACAGAATTAGTTAACAACCATGAACAGCCAGGATCTCAGTGCAAGATTTCTTCTGAGACTCTGAACATTTTATCATAGCTTTTGTGTATAACTAAAATCTTGTCTTTGAAAACCTCTATGAAATGGATAATATGTCCTTTAATTTTTTATTACTTGAGTTCAATTTCCCACCAAAGTATCAATCGATTCAGTATTTCACCTGATAAAGAACGTCTTTTAAGAGGGAAATTGGCTCCTCAGGTTTGACGCGGATCAATTTGTAGTAAGCTTCAATCTACATCTTTCAGGTATCTACAGACTAACAAAACGTTAAATTCTTCCATCTGTTGAAGGGGTAATCCCCAGGAATCTCATTTTAATAAATGCCTATCCCAAAATCACAGCACTGGCTCCTTCTCTGGGCGTGTGTAAAGCCTTCAGATATAGTTTAAATGGGTAAATTCAGATAACCTCTTGTAACAGCATATTAAAAAAAAGTAAGAGAAATCTGTATGTGTTTAAGTAGTCAAGACAAAAACTATGCATGACCCTCTGACACTTACTTTACACACTTCCTGCTCGTTTCGGTTGGAGTTCTACCTCAGAAAGCTAAACAAATACTGGCCCTTGCAAAACTGAAGCATATGATAGTTCTGTGGCTGTACAGTTCTGTTTTGGCTTTGTTTTTTTTTTTGGTTTTTTTTTTTTAATCTAACTACTAAGTAATCCAAGATTCAGTTGGATGTTAGCTACAGAGTTTCTGGATGCAAAGAATTACACTGTGAACTACTCGACTTCTACTTTGTACTACCTGTACAGATACTGAGGTACATTACCATTTTATTTTAGCCGTGCACACAACTGAATGTTTTACAAATTATACTGGGGTTTTTACGTTATTCAGCAATACTCTGCACAAGTTATAAGAAACTACAGAATGAAACAGTAATCGGCACAGACTGATAATATGTTTTTCCTCTTTGTCAGATTACTGAGGACTAAACAAAAAGTAGTCAAAGCTTTAGACCCTATAATACTGATTTTTCTCATTTGTCTCTTAGTTCCTGCAGTCATTGCAGCAATTTCTAAAGGTCTGTTCTTCATCTCAATGTGTGGATTGACTTCTGTTTCAATGTAGAATCACGCTCAAGAAATTACCTTGATGACAAAGATGATCAAGAAATTACCTTGAGAATGGTCAGTTTAGTTTGCACACTTTGATTTCTTCTTAGAACATTTTAGTAACTTTAAATGAACTTTAAGTAAACTAGTAACATAACATTTAAAAACAGTAACTAATGTAACATTTAAAACCAATAATTCAAGTAAACAAGATGTAATCTCACCACCGAAACTCATATATACTATGTGTAAAAGATATAGCATTAATGATGACAGTCTATATTTTTCATTTTGATAATTTTAAAAATAAAACTTTCAGTGTGCTTACTTACTATTTTAAGACCATAATGCATAGACTACGTGTTTTACACATCATGAAGTTAACGCTAATGCTAACTCACAGTTCTAGCTGCCTGATCACAAGTCAACACAAAAGAAGCTAATGCAACTCAAGATTTTAGAAGCTGGGAGGAATTTATGGTGGAAGAATATGAAGACTAATCTTGCATACTTTGACCATAAAATTGAAAGTCACTGGCAATAAAAAATCTCAGTGGGTATCTCAGATTAAAAAGTGATGAAAATTACACATATGACCAAAACAACTTAGAATATCAGCAAAACATACAATCTACAGAAATTAAGATCCAGATTTTCTTTTTTTTAATAAAATGGCAACACTGTTGCGATTTAAAGCTAACTAAAGAAAGATTTCAAGAAAATAGTGCAGTATTACCATGCTGGAATCAAAACACAATGCCGCATTTCCAATTCTACCCTACATGACAGCCAAATCACATTTAAACCACAGATGGCACAAATGATAATGACAGCGATGAGTATCTACCAATGATTCTTGAAGACTTTGGACAGGAGGGGAGACATTGCTGGAGAATCCACAGTTTTTTTAAGTCATCTGCTCCTCCTCAAAGTCAGCTATTGTACTTCCCCATTGCACAGTCAACACACTTCTCAATCTTCATCTTAGAAATGCCACAAAATTCATTCTTGCTCAAGCTGCATGCTGGGAAGTATTTTCAACATTATGAGCACTTCATTTTTGCAACAAAGACTATACACATAGTAGGAGAGAAAGACAGGCAAGTCAAGGCACCTTACCTTATAAAGTACCCTTTGCTACCAATGAACACTGATAGTAGCCACTTCCACAGACGTAAAGGAGAACTGACTTTTTATCATTCCAACACCCGTTGAAGAATTTAATGCAAAAAAATCAACCAAAAACGTATCAAGTTGGGCAGAACTCTGTATGTAAAAAAGTAACCAGAATAATGGAAATTGATGTCTTCATAATTTGGTTCAGAAACATTTCTCCATTACAAGCTCAATTTTATCACAGCCTAGAAAGAATTTTTTAGATTTTAGAAAGAAAGCACGTGAGAATTTTAAAACTGTATTTCAGCTCTGCAAAACTGCTTTCAGGTCACAGGGGCGGAGTACTCTTTAATTCTTTTGGGTTTTAAGTGAACCTCCTGGTAATGAAGTAGTTTAAAACTTCAAGGTTCACCCTCTGAAAGTAGTGTCACAGTATTGCCAGAACAGTTTAAAACAACTAACGTTTAAAGTCGTAATCTGAGAATTCTGGCACACTTCATAGAGTCCAAATACTTTGCCAGGGATGGAAAGAAGTAAGGTATTATCATAAAAAGCTCTAGATATGACCCATAAACACTTTCTCTCTAAATTTTGTCTCATTTCACATGAATTTTGTAAACTTCATATTTATCTTTCTGTAACCATCAAACTTAGGTTTTTTTTCTTCCAAAGCAGTTTCAGATAATTCCCAACTAATAAAAAACTTACGGGAAAAAAGCACATCAAAATCAGTTAGTACTCTGAAATTTTTCGTGCTTTTTCTACTGCCAGGGACAGAAACTGTGAACTGCTAACTACAAGCGGCTCAGACAAAATGAGCAATACTATCCGAAACTTTCATTGTATTAATATCGAGTAAAGAATAATGACACAGCCAAGTATCGCGATGCCATTCACTCTACTTCATACTATAGCAGTATGAGCAAAAATCAACACCATTTATTGTATTCATTTCAAATAAAAAGCAACATGCAAAGCAAGTACATTTGTTTTTTCAAGTGTCCACCTACAACATCAGCATCAAATCAGATTCTTCCTTTCAAGCACACCACTTCTTTAGGTTCTGCTTTATACTTGCACAAATCCTTCAATGAAAACAGTTCAATGCTGCAAGTGTTTGCTTCATTTCCACCTTGAGATACCCAGAAACCTTAATCCTATTAGCACCAATGGATTTACATATGAATAGTAAGTTCCAGCTAAGCAAAGTCAGGGGGACAAATTCATCTCACATTCTAGTAGCAGCAATGACTCTACATTCCCAACAGAAGAAAAAAAAAACCCAGAAACTTTAGCTATCAATGTAAAAATATAACGTTCAGAATAGACTTTAGAAAGCCACTTGAATAAATTAGACATAAATTTCCTTTTCAAAGAGAGGTATGGTCTAAAACTACCAGGACCTGAAAGTGTAACAGCAATTCCATGACACTGAATATGGCTAAATACAGTAGTACTGTAATGTAATTTTCAGATTCCTGTAACTTCTTGTTATTTACAGAATTTCTTTTCACATTAAATAAATAGAAATTATTAAACAGTTTATCACACTGCTTGCTTAAGAAATAAGGATTTCTTTGATCACAAAGTCTAGACCCTTACCATTTATATCACATAAAGTATTTCAAGCACTTAGTAATTTCATCAACTTTTCTTCCTTAACTACTTAAACATTTTGCCTTCATCATTCTTATTAGAAGGTAATTCCAGTATATCATACTTCTGCATTTTAGAGCTTTATATCAATTTCCAGAATGGAATTATTCAGAGTCACCTTATACTCCCTCATTCTTGTGTCATCTTTGCCTGTAGCTCTGTCTTCGTTTAAATGTGAACCCTTCCAGAATATTTAGGGAGCTCATTTGTACCATACCTCAGCAACACCCTAAAGATGGAACTATAGAACACAAGTAGTTTCCAAATTTGACAAATTTAACAGCAGGAGCATCACTTCCAAAAAAGCCACAGCTACAAGCTCAGAAATTGACTAACAGAGAAAAAGAAAGTTTGGGGACTGTTGCACAAACAGGTGAAATATTAAGAGTACCACTCAGAAAACACTCTGAGCTAGTTGGGTGTGAGCCAGGTATAGCCCAGAAGCCATGTAAAGAAGTTAGTTCAGACTGCTGTACTGTAAGTTACACTTGATAGTCTGCTCTTACCGAAAAAGTTTTCACATAAAATAAATTTTCCTGATCTTCTTACTGACCTCTGCATTTTACACCATCTGATTATTTTTAACCTGAGCACAAAGAAACCATGCAGCAATGCAATCTCAATGCATATGCTCTGATACTTCATTATCTCTACATAGACATACCCCTCCTGATAGACTCAAAAACTGCACATGCTTTTTAATAGTGTCATTTTACTGATGACTGACTATGCATTTTGAAGTAATATTAATACACACTGATCTTATGCTTCCTCCGTCATACCCAGGTGAAAAGCTGTCTGCTTACAGCAGAAATTCTAGTAATGAATCTCTAAATGTATCAACATTTGGCACTTAGATTTCATCCTACTTCCATTTCTGCAGCTCTCTGGGTCATCAAACTTTTCCTGACAGGTATTCCCATCCTTCCTTGCACTGACAATAGCTAGAACTTTAAATCCACCAGTGATACAACTAACTTTTTTTCTTATTCATGGTTTTTTAACAAATCTACTATTTTAAACAGCTTGCAGATCTATCTTCAGAACTTGTGTTTACTATAACAGTCTTCTAATGTTTAAGGCTGCTTTACAATAAAACTGCGTTCCTTCTTGCACTTACCAACAAAATGAGATCCTGTATGAGCATATAATTTTTCAGTAGCTACAAAA
Organism: Steatornis caripensis; assembly: GCA_013398225.1. NCBI lineage: Eukaryota > Metazoa > Chordata > Aves > Caprimulgiformes > Steatornithidae > Steatornis > Steatornis caripensis. The sequence continues at coordinate 152,683 of VZSC01003595.1, forward strand.
ATAAAATGTTCTTTAGAAAAGATGAAATTATATTCTTTAAATATCACTACTGTGAAAAAACACTGAGTTAAAGCTATACAACAGCCTCTATCTATTAAAAAAATCCTGTCCATAGGAACAGAAGACAAAAAATAAAAATCTTCGGAAGAAATTGACCTTGTAATTATGATTGCTTTGAGTAATATCCTGTGGAAAACACCTCTACACAAAATAGTTTAGTACAACTATTCCCACACTTACTTTCATCATTAAAACACGGAATTTCAAAAACTTGATACACAAATGCAATAAATTAGATACAAAAATTTGAAAATACATTTTGAAAGCTACCTTTTTGATAAACATTTTAATATAACTGAAGTATTTAATTTCATCAAATCCATGAGAGGTATCATGTAACTTATCTTAGGAGAGTAACTTCCAAGTATTGTGTTCAAATGAAACTTTACATTCACAGTTAGATTATACTGAATTCATCATCTAAGCCAGATTTCACCAGTCCAGTATTTTAACAATGCTTTCCCTCAATAACTCCTCTTGCTACAAGTATATATAATGATTTTAAACCCAAGTTGCCACAAAATCATAGATCTATTTAGGCTGAGAGGGACCTCTGAACCAACCTTCTGCTCAAGGTAGGAGCAACTTCAATGTTACATCACGCTACTAAGGGCCTTCTCAGTCAAGTTCTGAATACTTCTAAGGGTAAAAATTCACTGTGATTTTCTTCCCTGTTAAATCCAATCAGTATTTTCCTTATTGCAACAGTAGCTGTTGCTTTTGTTGTGCACCTCAGAGGAGATTGTATTGTCTTCTATATAAGAGCTTATTAGCTGAAGACAGTATTTCAATTCCTCTTAGATTTCTCTTCATCAGGGTAAACAAATTCAGCTACCTCAGATTCTCCTTATACATTTCACGTTCCAGTCCCCTAACCACCTCAGTGGCCCACTGTCACATTCATACCAGTTTGTCAGCATCTTTTTTTTTTAACTGATCATGTTGGTTACATTCAGGTTTCACATTGATTTTGTCTTCATGGCCCACAGCAAAATTGCTACGACTGTCTTCAGGGCATTTTGAGTCCACCTTTTCATCTTGTATCTTCAACCAGCTTTCACCTCTACCCGACAATGTTATAGCTACAAGACTTTGCATAGTTTTTCCCACTTGATATTACATATCACTCACACACTTTGCCTCACATCACACTTCATCCACCTCCTCCACACAGTCAATAAGGCCAGATCCCTCTACCATTTGCCCCTTTCACACTAACACTCAAATGCTTTGTTCTGTCTTCTGTATCTGGGTCTGTTTAGTCTGGAGAAGAGAAGATTGAGAGGAGATCTGATCAATGCTTATAAATATCTAAAGGGTGGGTGTCAAGAGGATGGGGTCAGACTCTTTTTGGTGGTGACCAGCGACAGGACAAGGGGCAACGGGCACAAGCTGTAGCACAGGCAGTTCCACCTGAACATGAGGAAGAACTTCATTCCTGTGAGGGTGACAGAGCCCTGGCACAGGCTGCCCAGAGAGGCTGTGGAGTCTCCTTATCTGGAGATACTCAAAACCCACCTGAATGCGTTCCTGTGCAACCTGCTCTAGGAGCACCTGCTTTAGCAGGCGGGTTGGGCTGGATGATCTCCAGAGGGCCCTTCCAACCCCTGCCATTCTATGATTCTGTATACAAAGTACTTTTCCTAGATTCACCGCAAGTCCTTTGCGTTCTCCACCCTGAAATCTCTCCTGAACAATATTCTTCTTGAAAAGCCTCGAACAGCTGCTGATTGTCATACACAAGGTACAACTTGTATACTCTATTTACATAAACATTTAAATATGACTCTGTTTACCTACTTTATGTACCCAGAAATTATCCCATCCTTCCTGAGATTGAAAGGTTACTGCAACTTTTGGTTTACAAGGCAGTCACAAAGGTGAGATAATGAACTTCACTTTCATCACTTTTGAAAACTGCTTATTTCAGGTATGGCTTTTATTCTTCTGATGAGTCACTGAGTAAGTTTAATTTAGTTCAGTGCAAGAACTGTGGTCGTCAGGATTTCCTCTATTAATATATTGTGAATATTCTGGCTTAGGGCTCTTCTTTAGGCTGCTTTGCATCAGCTGGGCTATGGTAACTGCTTCTGACCTCCTGCAGCTTTGCAACTGATACACAGTTAAAGTGCAAATATGTCGCTGTCAATACAGAAAAACACTATGCTATCATACTTTGCCAATGGAAGTTCAGCCCTAGAAAACATACGCTTTATACACCAGGAAGCTTTCAATTTCACTTACTTTTGCATTAGCATGGTAATTTTATCAAAATATGTGTTTCATATTTTAAGTTTGGATTAAAGACACAGAAGCGGAGTCTGAATCACTCCACTGTTACTCACTTTTTTTTTATTTAGACCATTCACAATACAAATGAATTTAAACAGCTTACTGTATTGTGTGCATAATAAGAAAAACTGGAGCAAAAATTAGCATGAACAGTTGACAAAAGTGAGCCCCATGACTTTCTCTAACACATCAAGAAACAGGAATAGTAAATAGAAATTAATATACAAAACAATAAATGCAGGACAACCTGAGAATCACAGATGCTGCGTGAAAGTAGTAGCTCTAAAGGTGCTGACATAAAGCACAGGATAAAGTTCCATGCAATAGCTGAACTGTTTCAGCAGCTTACTGCCACTGAAAGCTACTGCTCTCACAGCACTGTCTCTGATTCATTATTCATTTCAATGAGAAAGGACAATATAGTACACAAATAGGAGGGTAAGAACAAGATGATCTAATCTTATCCTGAAAGGGAGTACTCAAGAAGAAATCTATGTTTAAAATTTCTAATGCAATTAAGAGCTGGATTGAGAAACAGGAGAAAGGCACTAATCATTTGTCGCCCTTTGCTTTCTTCTTTGTATTTTCAACCGCTAAGCAAAAACGCGTCCTTTCCTACTACTGTTGCTACCAGCAACTCTTCAAAAATACTATTTTGCAAAAATCTTTCTCAAATTCAATTATTCTATGTCTTACTGCTTTCCTTTTCTCTCAGTTATATTCATTAGGCAGGATTCCTTTGACGATGCCCCCACTGCTTCATGCAAAAGTCTACAGAAACTATTACTACAGAAACACCAAGAAAAAATAGGATTAATCCCCACTCATTTTGCTCCCTCAGGAGAGGACACCGACGCTGCAGTCTATCAATGTAAGTACTAGTAGAAACAGTGGTGAGAAAGTGGTGCAATCTTTGAGAGCACAGATGTGCTGTTCTGTCCAGTGTACCAATATTTCCAAATTCTTAAATATTATACAGTAATAATTTATGTGTACCTGACCTCAAACATATATATGCGAAAAGCTACCAAAAAAACCCCCAAAACAATCAGAGAAAGGTCATGGGAACTCAGTGATGAACATGACTCTCTAATGAAAGGCTTCTCATCTCCAAGTAGTACACAGACTATCTGGTGATCTAAAGCAGGTAATTTTTTGTTTCACCTGTTGCTACCATCTTATCAAGTTAGCCTATATGGGGAAACTGGTCATTTCAAACACATCCAAATGTTCACTCCACTGTCAAACACCCTACTTGGTCCCACACACCTGACAAAAGCCTTCAGCTATTCTAGTACAATCCTGAAGTTATCTGTACCTCTGGCAGGATAGTTATAGAATGGTAAGCACCAGTATGTCAAAAGCATGTGTAAGAACAACATAAAATAAGCTGCTTTAAAATAATACCATACACTATATCCACATCAAAATAAAGACAAACAATCACTGTAACACCCACTATTCAAATAGACTTAGGTTACTGAAGAATTCCTATCATGCTGTTCTGCAAAATCCACGAAACTTTACCTTACACTGTTCTGCAGTACAGCGGCATAACGACACTGGCAAGCTCAGGCCATTTTCACTGGTACTACTGTAGAGAAAAACACCTAGGACTTAATCAAGTTACTACTACGCAGACTCGGAAGTCAGCAAAATTATCACAATGTCTATTTTCGTACTGTACAAGAATTACCTGTGGTGGGCTCCGGAGAACCAAACCAACTCGAACTCCACCTGATGTTTCCACTTGCTAACAAGCCCCTAGCAGTGGAAAGAAGTTTTGGTCTACTGAACAGACCGACTGAAAGAAAGTCACAGCTGAGGTCTAAAAGATCTGTATATATTAGATGGTTAACCTATTACTTATTGTTGTGTAGACAGCACACGTGAATATATAGCATACTTTGAATTTAATCCTCACAGTCCACTGAAAACGGCTGACCTTTTACAGGTTCCAGATATTAAGGGTAAGCTCTTCTCTAGCTTAAATTCTATTTAGCAGACAGCCTGACCTCCAACTCCAAATTATGCATATATGTCTTCAAAGCAGTAACAGCTTCTGGGTGAAACTTAAGGAATATTCTGGCAATGCCTCCAACACTGTCAGGTAATCCTCTTCAAGAAGCTTAATGATCCAAGATGATTTATGATTCACAAATAACAGCACTAGTACATACTGGAAAATAAGTAGCACTTTTATGAAGAAGCAAGTAAAGCATGTGCTTGAGTAGCATTATTTCTCAGAAATATTTATCGGTCCTGCAGACTTGTCCATTTGTCTGTCAAGGACCAGAAAGTTGTCTGAATTTTAGAAGGTGGTAGGCAAAGACGCATGATCAATATAAGATGTGGTGGACAGGGACAGGCACTTGCCTGTTAAACTGCAGGCAGTTTATTTACAGCCTTTAGCAAAGAAGTCTTATGCTTGAATTCTGTGAACAAGGAATAAGGCTTGTACAATGACATCTTCCTTATACCTCTCTCTCCATCTTTTTGGAAATTAACATCACAAAATTAAACATGATCAAACATACTGAGAACAAGAACTTTCAAAGTTCCGTAACTTCTGATATGGTTTGGTTTTGTTGTCTTTCTTCTCCTTGCTTACAAACAGATAATTTTGAACACAACATGTGCAATCTGCAAGCTGTAATATCAAAATACGAGAAAAAATTGGAGTTGGAGACCAGGCTGTCCACTGAACAGAGTAGAGGGGAAAGCTGAAGAAAATGGCTGGCCTCAGTTTGATGCAGTTACTACACTTTGGGCTAATATAGGCATTTGTGGTAATTTTGTTGTACTGTCAAGAAGACACACTATAGAGAAAAGAGAGGTCATTTAAACAAAGGCGACCACCAGTTTACCACGAGTATTTATCACTCTATTATGATGAGGGAAGCATAGTTCAGTCTTCTGTATGGGACTGAAGCTGCTGAGGTGTTAACTGACCTGTAGAATCTCACTTAGGTCACTAAAGTTTTGCAATACCTGTGCAAGAGAATGGTTTCTGCAATGCCCTGGGCACATGGAGATCTTTGCAGGAGTAAACTTGAAAAGGATTTAAAAACCAAGGACAGTAGAAATCAGAGAAGAAAAAAAAATTGGCTCAGGAGAACACTGCTTTAAGAATTTCTTCCAGTATTTTGCTGTTACTGAATGCACTCTGAATTTTTAACGCTATGACATTTTCAGGTGCAATATTTTTCTCTACTATTTTTTCTTTCCTGAACCATAAGAAACACATGCCATGTCAGTTCACCATCAGACACAGCTCCACTAGCAACAGAGTTCAATTAAGAATAGATGAAGTATTAGGTAACGCTCAACACAAAGGAAAAGATCTTTCTTACTCAAAAGCTTTTTCTTAATTTTTTTCCAGTTGATTCTTAAACTTCTAACACTTCCTTGTGGTTTTAATCCCTCTGAAAAGCAATTTCGTTGCCTACGTCAGCTAAGAAAGATTTCCCTCACTTTTACCAGTTTCATTCTACCTGCATGTTCCAGCACGTGGTGCTTCTGAGAAATTAGGAGCAAGCATCGTAAATCAGTCTTTCGTTGAAGAAACTGAGAATCTTTGAGACTGCTACAATCAAGGTTTTGGAGAGCAAGGTGTAATTTGTCTCAGGTATAACTTCACACAGGAATTAAGTGAGACCTACTAAGCAAATGGCAAATCCAAAGTTACATTAAAAAAAAATGGCTCAGGCAAAGCTTAACCAACAGACTGTAAAAACATATTCTTTAAAAATATCAGTTTGCACATCATTTCCCAAAAACAGCGTATTGTAATTCTTGTAGTTAACTTTAAAAAAAATTGCTATCTAATTGACAGATTTCTGCCACAATGCAGCCAACATGTCCAAAGCAGTAGGTGGAAAAAGGCATTTCTTAATGACTTAGTATCAGTCATTCAATTTCAAGAGTCATAAGGCACAAGCTACGAAGGCTGTGTATGATACCTGACTAGACAAAGGGTGCAGAAATGTTCTCTGCTGATAAGGTGCTGAAAACTCTAAAAGTTGCAAAGCTTTGGGTTTTTTCCTTTTATAATAATACCCCCTTCTACATCATCCTACCATGTTTTACCCACTTGCTCTTCAAGCTAGGAACTTGAAAAGCTAATTACACTACAAAGGTAACTTGACATTCAGAGAAGAGTAATGTGATTACTGATAATATTTAGGTCTGGTCTCATCTCAGTGGTTTAATACATTAAGTTGGATAGACAAATCCTTAAGATAAAAAAAAAGTCATTTTCAACACACTGAGACATGTCCTCCACAGTTTCATAAAACAGACTGAAAGGCAACTGACATCATACTGAAATAATCAAATATTCTGAAAGGCTATTTTTTAGGAATTGGAAGGGACATTTTTTGTCAAGAGTCACAGCTCAATTGCCTGCCAGTTGTTTTTTTTTTTCTGCCTGGTACTCAAATTGTTTTTCAAACTGTCAGTTCTCTTTGTATTATATACAGACACACAGTCAGACAGATAACACAAGCAGGATTAATGCTGTCAACTCCATCATAAAAATTTCTGGCCAGTAACACTTCCCCAGTAACAGCACCTAAATTAATAACTACTTTAGTTTAGGCAAATTAAAGCTGTAGTTACAGGCATGGCTGGACGAGCAATATCAAAACAAGGTTTAAGAGAAGAAACACCGTAAAACTAGAAAACTATTAGAGAATTTCAGACTCCATTAGTGTTTTTCTCAGTTAAACTCCTGCATATGACAATCTATTTGGTAATATGATTTAAAATAAACAAACACAAACCCCTACATTTTCCACATCAAACACAAAACAAGGGAAGGGTGAAATATATAATCCAGAACGGACTCCTCAGTCAATATGTAATGACTACATGCAATAGCACTATGACAGATTTTTAATCTACTTTTTAGAGACTGTTCTTTTCACAGATGTAAATTAAACTGCAGTGTTAAACAGGGTTCTTATCACAAAAAGTAAATAAAACTTGATAGAGAGGTTTTATACATCAATTTTTAATAAAAGCATTTTTCCATACTTCTACAGTTTTAGTCAAAAGATCACAGCCCTATACATCAACTATTTCTCACTACAATTCAACAATTCTGGATAAATAATAACAACTTTCAAAACTGTTCTACTTACTGAGGAGAAAGTATTACTGTTCAGATAAGCAAACTGACTAAACAAAGTAACAACCCAATAATTTAGTATAGGGTGTGCACTGACTAAGCATGGTCACTCCTAATAAACTCGTGCTCTGAAAAGAGATACTAACTTAATTTCACATTGTCCACAAAAGATTGTATTAACAGTCTTTATGCTCCCCAAGTTCTACACTGTCAAACTTCTATAACTAAACTGGCAATTTTATAGTACGAGAAATTAGAAAATTCAGCTATGAAGTTATACTTCATTGACTACCATAATTTCCCTAGCTGGCCTTGATACAATCACTGCACATACATTATTTTTCGAGCTTAAAGAAATGTAGATGTTGCAGTCTTGAAGATGGGAAGCTGTACAAACGTGTGACTACTGCCCTGTCACATGAATCTGACAAAAAAATCACAGTAGATAGGGTTATGGATGAGAGGAGACAAACTGAACTATAGACAACTTTATCCCCTGTGTATTTTCTAAATTCACATATGGTGAATTCACAGAGAATTTTTGTTTGCTAACGGAATATAAAGAATATCCGTATTAGTGCCAAGACAACTGAACCTCCTCCAAACGTCCTAGTTACATCTCCTGTAACCTCTTAGTAAACCTGCCTATTTAGCAAAATTTAAAGTAATCCATGAGATCAAAGCTGTCTAAGGCTCTCTGAAGTGGACTGTGATAGGATCTAGAAAGTAACAGGAAAAGCAAGAAGCACATGCAAGATCTGGGAGAGATCTTATAGCTACTATCTTATACATGTACAAAAAGAGAAATCATTTGATAACCAGAAGTTTAAAACATTATTCAGATTACATTACAGCACATAAGACCCGTATAAACAAAGTACAGGGAGACCCACTTGTGAAAATGACACTTCTCTCACCACTAATGACTACAAAGGATTTATGCAGATCCTCTCCCCCAGACAGCTGTACACTACACTGAATGAGAATTTTTTAAATCAGAATGACAAATGACAGTTTTCCATGAAACAAAGTGGACATAGTTTAGAAAACTCCTCCATTTAAATAGACTTTATTTTAAAATAACAGGACTAGGGTGTTTCAGCTTTATACCATTACAGTATTTCTAAAATAAAACACTACATTCTGATTGCAGGTATAGTATACCTTGATTTGATTTTTCCCCCCAAATATCACTGTGTTGTTTTCAAACATTAATCTAAGTACTTCTAATAACATAACTTTTCCAGAAATTTAATCAGAGATGTCATACATTGTTTTTATTTTGGTTTGGAGTAAAGTGTCATCAAAAACTGTACAACATACCATACAGAGAGAAAGTTCACACTAGTTCACATTATGGCTACAACTAAACACAAGTAAACAAACAAGACAAGATATTCATATATGCTAATCAATATCTCCCCAAAAGCCAAGGAAATAAGAAATGTACTGGAAAAAAAAAAAAACCATCCACGCAGAGTTATCTGTTCTATTATACTGAAATTTTTAAGTTGTTAAGATCTTCCAGTCAGCCAAAACATTTCTGAGGATCTATTTTAGAAACATACTTTGAAAGTCAGTATTCCTAAATAATTTATAAATATTTTTAATCAAACACTGCAATACTGTAAAACAAATGATGAAATTATTTCAAATCAACAAATATGCCCCCTCATATAAGCCTCAGAAATCAAGTTTTCTCCCACAAACGTACCCAGCTCACCCAAGCCAAAATACATGTTGATATTTTGCAAGGTGAGAAAGCAACTAAAGCCCTTCCATCTTTTTCACATCACATACCTGCATAGCTCTCATTTGCTAATCTGTTATAACGCACAAACCAGAGGACAGCCTCATTTACACTCCATTCAACTAAGCTCTTCTGTCAATGCTCCAAAGTAAAACAGGACAAGAAAGGTTTTCATTTCTCCTGCACCCCAAGAGCCGTGGTCTTTCATTATGTGGCTTCTTCACTGCCTTACCAGAGTCAGTGATTTAACAGACAATTTCAAAACTGGTAGCAGAGTGGGAACAGGAAGAGATAAGCAAGCATTTACTAATGAAAAAGTATTACCTTTTTTAAAAAAGTAGGATATTTAAACTAACATGAAAGAAACGCAGAAATCTAAGTCTCACTATAAGAGTGGCCTGTTTTGGTTTAGTTAAGCCCATTTCCAACTTCAGTTACTTAAGTATTCCTGTGGCCTTTCCAGAAAGTATATTCTAATTATGTCATACATACATGCTCTCACTTACAAAAGCAAGGAGATAATGAGTTTGATAAATAAAAAACATGGCAAAAAACCTACACAGTAAGAGAAAAAAGTGCTCTTAAAATTACTTCTTCGAAAAAATGACTGGTAAAATCTCAGAGAGGATAAATGCACTGCTACTACTTCTCTATTCATTAATATATGACGAGTATTTTTTCATTATTTATTTAAGTCACACCTTCCAATATAAGAAGGTTGGTCATCAGTTAATGACTGAAACAGCAAAAATTGCATTTTCCCATTTGTGAACTTTATGAGTTGCAGATAACACTATATTGATTAAATAAAAATCCACCTACATCCAGAAATACATCTCTAAACTCTAAACTGATAATGCTAAAATAAAAGAGAAGTAGGTCTTAGGCCAGGGACACAGTTTCAAGTTACTGACTGAATTGCCATCTTGACTATGTTATGGGCATATGGAGAAGGCCCAAGAACTGCTCCATGAGCGTTAGATTAGTCCTCACAGGATCACGCCAAGAAAATTCACTGAATCCTTCCACCCCTGCAGGTATCCAACCCACAGAAGTTCTGCTTACCTTCTATGTATTTCATTCTCAGGCACTTTACTCCAAACAACAACCATCTTTTCTTAAGGATCTAAAACTCACTACTGTAGAAGAAGGGGTTAATTATAGCCATCAATTTCTCTGAGACTTTAATACAAAGCGTTCTACTACAGAATTCAGAGACTACTATTATCCTGGCTATTGCTAAGATAAAGGTGAGCTGTGGCCTACAGATACAGATGAACAACCACAATTGACCACGTAGATAAACCAAATTCATAAATAAACTGAGAAACAGATTACTCAGTCATGCTTAATGTTTTAATAGAATTTACACAATTGTATGCTGAGCACTTTATTTTCATAACTTGTTGAACTGCAACAATTTGCAATGAAGTATTGTTTTTTTCTAGCAAGTGGACGGATTTTAAAATGCAGGTAAGTTATATTTGAAGTGTCACAAAGACTTTTATCTATGATGAAAAAACATAAAAGCCCCAATGAAATTGGGTTATCTTCACTTATAATAATAATATCTTCTATTATCTTTTAATTACTTAAAACCAAAACATTTTAAAATATCCTAAAAAAAGCATGTTCTGTCACTCTGTTATGAGAAAAACACAGTTATAGCTGTTTGCCTACCGTAATTCACTGATGAATGAAACGACTACATACCAAGTAAGACGCAAACCACAGCACTGCTATAAATATGTATTTGTAGGGCAGTACCTTTGAAGGAAAACCAAAGCTGATCTGCATCTCTGAGATGCAGGTGATAACACCCACCTTTCAGAGAGGCAGCTCAATCTTTCTAGTGTGAAACATTAACATTATTTCACAAGTCACATCACAGACTCATTTTGGAGAAGATTCTCAGTTCTCCGCAGCTTTGCTATTGCAGAAGGAATAGAATCAATTTGCTTTTTTCCCAAACTGGAAATTACTTGAGCACAAGGTATACCTACACATCTTTATGGGAATATTCTGGCAATACAGAAGCATTACAAATGAAGTATGATACCCTTCTTGTTTCATTCACACACCATTTGAACAGAAATCGGAAGCAGCTGAAATGGATCAGGTCTCAACTACCTTAATCTTGCATCAAGACTGCTATATACACTAAAGCAGCATTAAGGACTAGCGGGTTCTCAGTCTTTCCTTTTTACATCAGATGCCGAGGTACCTCTATAGGTAGGGACACTGTCCTTTGCCAGCTACTCATCCAAGTCACCATTGTGAGTTTCTGTCCTGTTTTCCAATAGCGTAATTGCTAATTTACCACCAACCTCTGTTATAAAACATAGAGCTGAGAGGAGAGCAGCTAAGTAGGAGAAACAGGGAAAAGACGTGTTCCTGTGGCAACAAGCTGTTTACCTCCGCAAAAAAGTAACTTAAACTCTTCACATCGAACTCACAGGACTTGATCCAGGGACACATCTCAATTCATAATCCTTTGTTTCTCTTTAACAGTTGCTATGGGAGACTATAAATTAGAACTTGCAGAACCACAAGTGGCCTTCCCAGGCCACGTGTTTGACATTATTGTCTGCTTGCTTTGGCACACATGATAATATTTATGTCTGCGACACAAATTTATACTGACAGTAGTATTCTGTATAGTACTAAACTGCTATCCCACATAATCTAATATTCATTTACATTTGTTTTCCAGGTTCATATTACAAGGAACTTGAGGTCCTCCCACTGCTAATTAATCCTATTGTTTACTCACAGCAAACACCCCCTTCTACAACACTGGCTGTCAAGTAGGTATTTCTTATTTCTGAAGGATTTTAAGGCAAATTTTCAAACACAACTCTGTGCTATTCAGTGGAGAAGTACCTGAGTTATTACCCAATGTCCTCGTTTGAGCTAGGACAGAAGCAATTTTCTTTTAGTAATTTTACTGTTTTTTTAGGAGGGGGTTAACAAAGAGCATCTGTTGTCCATTTAATAGCCAGCTCAGCTTTAAACTGTGACACGCAATCATATATATAAGCCTTTTACATAGGTGATTATAAAAATATCTTTCAAGTTATCTAAAGCTAATTAACATCTACATTAATGACAAGTATGTTAGTAAGCTACATGAGTGCTGAATTTTACTAAACT
>VZSC01003595.1:165220-177817 GCA_013398225.1 Steatornis caripensis
TTTTACTAAACTATGTTAAGAGTTCAGAAAGCTATTGCACAGAACTCACAAGTGGGAGCCTACCACTGCATCTTAGCACTCCATCCCCTCAAAATATAAACACCTGTAACTTACAAAGATTCATAAAATGCTTAATATTGATTATGACAAAACCCAAATTAACCACAGAACAATAGTAACTATGACAGAATCTTTAAAGGTAGTGATTGCCTTAAAGCTCATCTACAAAATAATTATATATTATTTAAAGAAAAACAAAACCGCTTTGTAAATAGTCTTGTGTGCACCAAGACTACTTACGACTATAATCACGGAGTTCAGTGAATAAATATGTTATTGTATTGAATACCCTAACATTTAGATAATTAAGTTACTTAAAGTCCAACAACTTCTAACTTATTTCAGGAAGCAAATAGATCGGTATCTATCAACTTCAAGTAATTATACTTGTGTAAACCCAGTGAAGTCAACCCATTCACAGAAGTATGATTTTAAAGCATCATTTGACATACAACCTTATTAATGAACCTGGATGTGACTTGATCTACAGAACATTTATTCATCACAATCATACACATGAAACTAAACTGAATTCTTTCTACCAAGGTGAATGTCATTTTACTAACAAAACCTCTTAAGTTCTGTACAGCAAACTTAAGGTCTTTGGTAACACGCTATTTCTATAGGGTCACCTTTAAAACAAAAGTACATCTATCTTCTAATTTTTGCTTGTTTTTCATTACATAATAGCAGAAGCATGTAAGCTTCATCATAAAACTGACGCAGCTTTTCTGCTCTTGTTTAAAATAGTTATCTGCTCGGATCTGTAGCAAGCTTTATGGTATCTTCTAACGTGATTTCAAAATTATTGTGTTTTACAACAAGATGTTTCACCCTTTTTTACTGTCCTTCTCAAAACACTTGCTGAAAGTTACACCTGTATCAGCAATTAGGTGCAGGTAGGAGACCTTCAACAGTTTTGTTTCAGGCAAGTGCTGTTCTCTCCCATAATTCACATAGGGTTACGTGGAGTCTTAGCCACAGTTGGGCAAGCTGATTAGCCCAGGCTCTCAAGTTACTGTGCATCAGCTGACTTTCAATAATTGTGCATAAACACCTAGCCCATGAAAACGCAAACTTAGCCAGCGATGAAATAGGGTTAAATTAAATCAAGTTATGTGCAGTTGCCACAGGCTACATATACAGAACTGAACATTCACTGCAGCTGAGCATGCAACAACTTCAAATTATCAGGATTTAACAAGTTGTGTTGAATCCTCAGAAGTCCACCTACAGATTTTTTTATAAGACTTCATTGGCTAATTACTTATGAAGACGTGATTAATAATTTGCTTAATCCCATGACATCATATATCTACTTTGAGCCTAGAAAGAGGATTTGTCATGAATACACACAAACACTTACAGAAAGAGAGAGAATTCCTATTCTGAAGTCTACAAATTCATATAATGATGCATCATGCCACTAAAACAAGTAAGTAGCTATCATTATTCTTTCTCCAGGTTGCAGGCTAAAATCAGAGTGTGATGTAAAAACTGAGAATGTTTATGTTCCAGTATTATGATGGCTTGTTCATGTAATGATATTTAGAGATTTACAGACAAAACAGTTTTTAAATCATACCATTTTTAATTGTAATTGCTCAAATATTTTAATTATTATTTTCCATGGTAAAAATAAATTACCTATTTCTGTAAATGACATGACTAAACTTTACAACATGTTAGATAGAACCAGAAGGAATTACTCCAGTGAGTAAATATGCAGAGCCATAACCCTAAATAATCTTTTATAATAGTGACCATAGAGTGCACAGGTGTCCTTAGGCATCTAAATTTTCACGAGGAAAGCTTACCTACAGCTTTATTTCAGTGTATGCCAGAACTGCCACTATATCTAGAGAACTAAGCAGCTCAACAGCTGTTTTACACCTAAGCCTGGGCAAGACCTTCATAGTAGAAAAGTCCAGTCATATATATGCTTTGAACATGACTCAGACACAGAAGTGGTTACTTTGCATGGTGTACTAGTCACTTTTCACTCAAAACCTTGGCAGGACAGAGGAAGAGTACTTCCTTAGGATATCAGACACACAGATTCTAAAATCCTCCTCAGTAGCAGGAGGTTTGAACATGTATTTGTCACTGTCCATTAGAGTCTTTGACTGGCTCTAACATTTTATGGGGTAGTGAGCATTCCCTTCTCCTTTTCTCGAAGGAGTACTACATCACAGTGCAAAGAAAATTAATCAGAACAGGGAAAAAGCCTGAGAGAGTATGATTACCAAATACATTGATTTAAACTCTCTTTCAAGAAGTAAAAATCTCTCCAATGTTTTCTGTTGACTAACCAATATGGATCCCTCATTCAGCACTACAGGAGTTGTGAGTTCCATTTTGCATGCTCTCACATCTCAAAATTTTGATCAAGGGCTGACCTGTTCAACAGCAGTATGATAACAACAAAGTCCTGTTTTGATCTCACTCCAATTCCTTTTTATGATATAGAAATAAAGATTAAAAATGTTACTTACTAAACTGTGATAGCTGGTTTACAAGGCAATGCTTAAAGGATACAACACTAAATGCATTTCCGTATGTTAAAATTTGTATTATTAGAAATGTTGAAAATGTGACTTTAAAAAATCCTCTAAAACAGAATGCTCAACATAGAAAAGTTGACATCAATGAATATTCAAACACTACTTTTTCTGTATATCGACTCAAACCTTTCTAGACTTCTACCAGGAAATCCCACAGCCCCAGGCAGAAAGATCACATTTGCAAAGTCAATCAGAAGTTAATAAATGCCCCTTGCACTCAAGAATTCTGACACAGTCCTTGGATTATATAATTATGTAACATTCCCCTTCCACACCCAGGCCCAATCTTCATTCAGCTTACAGGAGGGATCTGCTCTGAAAATGAATCAGAGGCTATTCATTAGGCTGTAAGGTCTGTTGGATACATGACTCTCCAACTTCAAGTAAAACTGAAAGAGAAGTATGAAGGGAAAGAGGTGGCAGAATGATAGGTGGAAACAGAAAAATGCTACTCTTGGGAATCTCATTCTATTCCTATTACTAAAGGTAAATATTTCTCTGTTCCTTTTTTCCTGCATGCTGCAAAGCCCAATTTGAAGAAGCACTGATTAATCAAATTTGTAACCAAAATTAACAAAATCTGTTCTAATATTACCATACACATTATGATGCAAAAAAATTCAAGTTAATTTTAAAGTCAAGTCCTAGAGTTGCTCTGGTTAAGACTTCCAAAGTTATCAAGACCAAACTTGCATGTTTACATACACTTCTCAAAAACATTTTAGAAGTATCTGCGAAGCATTCTGACATTACAATACACGTCACAGAAAAGCCGTTGAGGAAATTAAGAATTCTGTCTCTGGAGCAGGCCTTAATGGCTTAAGGCAAAGGACTATACATTGAACACCAACAAGAAATCAAAATACTTAATCATAAAAGTACTGGAAGCAAGACAGTCTATGCCTTTCCACAAGGCAGAATCAACAATATCTAAGGCCAATCCTAGGAGACATTAATATAACCTGTTGCGGTTTTTTTAATTAAAAAAAAGACAAACTCCATTAAGGAGGCTACATTCATTCCACATAGTCAGTGAAATAGGCATCATGTTGTAAGAAGAGAAAGTGATGACAGACTTAAAGACCTCCACAATGCATTCACAAAGATGCCAAATGCTATTCAGGTAATCTGAACTACAGAATTCCCTATCTTTCGCCCTTACAAAAAGTACTCCACATTTCTGAGTTTGTTTTTTTCTACTATGTGATTTCCTCAGTTAAAAAATAAAAAAAAAGACAATTCAAACAATGAATTCCTGTGTGTGAAATAATGCTTCTTTGCCCAGCCAATCCTTGTTTCGTACTTCTGGCTTCTCAGGCAATTTGCTCTTCTTCCCCTCTCCGGCCTCTCTCAGCACATACTTCCTTCCCATTCCCATGTCTGAACTGCTCCCCTTGACTGTACACCCAACTCCAAAGCACCTTTCTGTCTCAGCTTCCTGCTAAGGTTGTTTTAC
Source organism: Steatornis caripensis (assembly GCA_013398225.1). Classification (NCBI taxonomy): domain Eukaryota; kingdom Metazoa; phylum Chordata; class Aves; order Caprimulgiformes; family Steatornithidae; genus Steatornis; species Steatornis caripensis. The sequence continues at coordinate 169,301 of VZSC01003595.1, forward strand.
AGCTCTTCCTGTATCTTTACTAAGGACACTCGTACCTGGTCCACCAGCTCCTTTATCCAGCCCTCACAGTTCAGTCATTCCTTTGGAACTACAAGCTCCCATCCTCCTCCCAATTCTTGGTCTTCAAACTCTCATTCCCTCCCCATCCTGTTTAAGTCCGGTTCCAGTCCACCACTCTTCTCCATGTGTTCACCCTTCCAGTCACCTGCAACCTCAGTCCTCATCTTTTCCACTTTCAAATGAATCAGCACTCAGGATAAGCAGGGAATGGACACCATAAAACTAAGAGTCTGTACCACATCTCACTGCTTAGAACTGTACTCGTTCGGAAAGTCCTGTTGTGCATACAAAATTTTTCAACATTAACACCTACAATCAGAGAAGTTGGCTAATTTTTCAGACACTAATAACTTGTGCAAGTTTTGGACAAGTTTTCAAACGGCAACAAAATGCATACCCATAATGCAAAAAGTCACCTCACTCTCAAATTTTAAATTCCTTTCCCAAATAATGGGAGTGTTCCAATTACTTGAAGAAAAGGTCAGAAATATTTTTTAAACATTTTTTTCTCTAGCATGTCCCTTAGGAGCAAGTGAACAATTTTGGCTTTAAGCTTTATTAAAACAATAAGTCAATGAAGGGCAGTCACCCAGCATGGAAGATTTCAGCCCAAATGACTGAAGTTTAGCAAAGTCAGAAGTAAAATCAGTGCCTTTAAATAGTAAGTGTCAGGAAACTGAAAGGAGTCACTACCAGTCCTACCAATACAACACACGCAGGGAGCAACATACATTCTTAAAGTCAACTAGTAACTCTGTTAAGCAATGTTCCAATTCCTGATAACTGCCAAATTTTAATAGGATACACTGAAGTTTTTCTGTGTTACAGGTTATGCCTCAACACGAGTTTTTAAGGAAACTGCCTGGAAGAACCAATCATCACTGAGCATGCTAGTAGAAGAAAATTCATTTCCCATTTTTAAAAAAAGGAAAAAAAAAGAAAAAAGGAAAATGTAGCATCCACCTAGTAAAAAGCAATCATATCTCCTTAGTTTGAATTAGAAATTTAACAAACAAATCATCACACAGATTTTTAATCATCCCTTTGCAGGGCAGAGAGGTGGGGGGTGGGGCTACAGGGGGATGGACACAAAACCAAAGTTAAACTGATTTTAGATCTCCACAAAGCACTTCCCTTAAGTTCTCACCACAATTTTACAAGAGTCTTACCTAAATTTTCCCAGCTTTTAAACTACAAAAAGCAGGTTCCAGATTATCTTTCTACAGGTGCTAAGGTAGCTGCTGTACACAGCATCTGATGAGGGCTCTCTACATTTTCCCCATCAACCAAGAATATCTGAAGAAAAAGAGAAAGCAACATATCTGAATGGAAAGTAACATGCAAGAAAGGGGAACAGTCTCTATTAAAACCTAAGACTTGAAAACAAACATTGAGAGACAAAGTACTTGTAACCTCATCCTTTCTGAGTACCTGGTCAACATACAGGAGAGACTGTTAGCTCAAACATGAGAGACAGGGGTTGCAGTACCACAGATGTGTTTACATTCAAGAAGCTTAATAAATTACATTATATCAGAACAAAAAAAGAGAAAAAAAGATTAGTACTATAAACCCAAGCATTAAAGTATTAAGAAGTGTCAGAATTATGGTAGCTTACACCGACAATTTAGTCCCTTGTGCATTACAATAGTCATTGATTAAATGATCATACACTGGTTTTTGTTATTCACAGGATCTCTGTCTCATATATGGCACATGACATATATGTCACAAAACAAATCAGAGTTACAGAGTAAAAACTGGTGCCTTCTGTGGGGCATTACACTTTTTTACTATGTAATTTGAATAAAACCTAGTTAATAAATCGAATTGATCAAAACCAGTTTCCCATGCAAGAGATCTTTTGCTGGAAGCTGCCATTTACAAAAATCAAAGTTCTTTAAAAAAAACCAAACCCACTTATTTCCATAGAAAACTCCATCACAGGTAAAGATAGAAAAAAAGGAAAAAAGAAAAGACTGAGCACTACTTACTCTACCTATTCCATAATATACTCACAGTGTCTGGGCCATGCCTAGAGCATATGACATAAAAAGCCATACGGAAAGGAAAAAAAGCTCAAGAACTTCTCCACCTGATACAGGTTAGGCATTTGGACCTGGACTTCCTACACCCCAAAGGCAATGTTCTGGCTAGGAATGCACTTTGTACACCTCAGAATGGTCTTGCTTTCCTCATAGAGCTATGCGTACAGCAGCTGGAGAACAGACTGGCATCGCAAAGAAAGGGTCTGACTACCAGGCTGCAGAGGCTTCCATTCAACCAGTTTACATCAACTGCAACAATTATTAGTTTAACAGGCAGAATTTTACCCCTAAGAGCCACTAATCAACTCCTAGCATACTCTCCCAGGTTGCTAGTTCCTGCTTGGAAGTTAACGGAGTAACATTTTGAATCTCTGTCTCCAATATAGCGGGCAAGCCATTTAATTACTTATGGGATTTGGGTTATTATCAAGTCATTGTCTCTGTTCTTCCTGATAAACTTCAAGAGATTTTGGTTTCTTCACAATATGGAAGGTGATTCTTTTTAATTTTTCAGGAAATCTGTTCTTTTCCAGCTGTTGGCACAATCAAGACAGTTGAAACTTAATAGATGTTTAAGGACATCAGCGAAACCCCATTCTATACTTCTTAGAGATTCAACATGAGAAACAATGAGTCTGATATTTTGAAATGCAGTGCATTCAAAACCACAAGTAAAGTCAAAGAAAACAATGCTAATGAACTTACTAAGTGCTGTAAAGTAACTAAAATCTGAAGAACAAAACTTGTCAAATTACACAAGACTTATAAGCACTTTTATAACTATTTTGACTCAGTTTTAGCCTTCCATCCGTAAAATGGAAATAATATTTTACAATGTGCAAAAAAAGTAGTTCTCTAATGTTTGTGAAGTGCAGATATTTATTGAGATAATTCCTAGAAATTAACAGAGGAAAACACTTCAACATTCATGAAAGATTTGGATGTATAAAGCAGGTAACAAGGTAGCAGGCTGCACACTGGATGACAAAGAAAAACAAATACATAAACTAGGTTATAACAGTACACCAGTCAGCTGGCATTTCCCATGCACTGTATGAGGCACTCAATTAAGGCTGCAGGGTAAGGGGGAATACAATAATGCAGTTAAAGGCCCAGAGTACGGAGAAGGGGGCTGGATTATCTTTGTCCCTGTAATCTTAGTCTGCTGTTTCTTATCTGTGTCTCTTACTTTGCAGTCTAGATTTTTTTGATACTGTTCCTGTATAATGCATTGCATGTCTACACAAACACACTACTACAAACCCCAAAGTGTTTCAAACCCCAAGCAGTAACCGGAAAAATTAAAATANAAAGGCCCAGAGTACGGAGAAGGGGGCTGGATTATCTTTGTCCCTGTAATCTTAGTCTGCTGTTTCCTTATCTGTGTCTCTTACTTTGCAGTCCAGATTTTTTTCATACTGTTCCTGTATAATGCATTGCATGTCTACACAAACACACTACTACAAACCCCAAAGTGTTTCAAACCCCAAGCAGTAACCGGAAAAATTAAAATATCTACCCATATAAAGAATTCTCAGATCTCTGCTCAGAAAACCACTTAAAACCAACTGATACAAATGCTAAAGGCCATAAAAATGAACTTCCCTAGAATTTTTTCTGACTTAACATGAAAAATGGTCTCCAATGTTTATGTTTTTTTTGAAGTTATTTGTGGAAACCAAGTAGTCACCTTCAAGAATAGTATCAACAACCACATTCAATTTGACTGCAATTCCTTTCAGTTTCTGCATACAGCTGGGCCAAAATTCTTTCTCCTGTCTCTTTTGCTAGTGAGATTTTCCATAGTGAACAGCAGGGACAGGAAGTGAGACACAAATTATGGGAATTATGGGTCCTGCACAATCTCCTCAAACACAATTTCCTCACTCCTGGGGTGCAGCAGATGTCAATATAAAGCACTTCTCTCACATGTACTTTGGGGGGTCAGAATCAGCTACTAAGAAGTATGCTTGTAACACTAAGAAAATAAAAACACAAATATAGATGAATTACATTAAAGATTTTTAGAATACAAACCTTTGAACAATTGTAATTTCAAAAGGACTTCCTGCTTCAATTATTAAAGATGATCATTATTGTATAGGGCTATTAGCAATAACACACAGGTATCACCAATGTCAAGCATCTCCTTGTAGGTGTGTCTGTGCAATTGAGCGTTCATTACTGCAGAAGCTAACCTAACCTGTACTACTTCTAACAAAGGCATATGAAAAGCAAGACTGAAAACAAGCACAATCATATTTAAATGGCCATTTTTTTCACACGTTAAATACTTCTAGTGATGTATTTTGTGACACTCAATAGCTATCCTAAACCTGCATGACCTCCCTCACACCTACGACACACCAAATTCCGAAGCTAACACTACCCATATTTTTCCAATTAAGTATGCCCATAATTGTTGTCAAAGTGTCCACACATTCATATTATACACTCCTCTAGAATAATTTCTAGAAAGCATGAATTTCTGAATTTGAAGACTTAAATTCTTTCCTAGGTCTAGATATTCAGAGTAGAAGTGTATTTTTTCCTTCTAGTTACAGCAATTACCCACTAACTTTACATTTCTTGTGTAATACTTACTAAAAGTTAATATAAATTCAACAGCAAGACTTTAACACTTTGTAATATAATATGCACATAAAGGTATCACACTTGCTGCTGAACATACAGAAATTTGCAATAGGAAACTTGTTATACCAATCAATTCACGCTTTGACTAGTTTTCATCTAGTATCCTTCAAATGTAATTTATTTATATTGTAGAGAAATATGTGCATGAAACATTTAGGATTAAGGTTGCATTACCTTTACCATCATACAAAAAACCCAAAGAAAACCCCCATGGTTCTATCCCAAGGAAATTACTGCCTTGATTCTGCAAAAAGAGGCACATGAACATCAATGCACATGGAGTCTCAAACATGCAATATGGGTACCATGGGTGTACCTCTACTCTTGTATAGAATCCGTAGAGTTTTAGTGACATAATTTTGTTTCTCTGATTCTGTCCTATTTCTCCTAAATCAAAACTTAAACATTTCAAATGTAAAAATTACATTATTTTACCGGCATGCCTGCTCCTATGTCTTTACTTTTAAAAAGTATAAAAACAGCTTTTAAAGCAGCAAAAGGCTTCAGGGAAAGATTTTTTGTTAGAGCAACTTCAGGCAAAACGTTTAAGAAGATGAGAAGAAAAAATAAATAAAACCTGTACATAGGAAACAAATTCAAAATAGGCAATGTAGTCAAAAGTACAAATAAAAAGATAAGAAGAAAATATTTTCCTCTTTTTGTTAAAATAATTGTTACAACTAACTTCTTTAGAATAATTAGTGTTGTATTTATGTAACATGAATAAAATAACTACATCTTCCTCAAGCAGCTAGCTGTCGTGATAAACAGTGGACCACTATAAATTCCTAACATCAGAGAAAAAGTGTCACAAAAGTGACATAGTCCTGCTTCACACACACACACACACACTCTTAAATGTGCTAAAAAATACAATCTAAACAAAAAATAAATCATCTTACAAGCATTTCCACATTAAATATTTCTGTACGCTAAANTCTTACATGTGCTAAAAAATACAATCTAAACAAAAAATAAAGCATCTTACAAGCATTTCCACATTAAATATTTCTGTACACTAAATATATTTTTCTGAGATAAAGAAATTTACAATTACATAAACTGTGATAAAGTAACTAATTCAGAATTAATCACATATGGCTCAGAAGAACAAACCCCCCAAATTCATTACGAATCACTAATACCCAGCATCTTAATTTTCCCTCAGTAAGTATGCCTACTTTCCATGCCAGAAAACTGCATGCTTTCTGATTTTTTTTTTTAAAAAAAGGTGCCATAAACACAATCCTGACAACTTGACAGGAACTACATAACTACAGTAGCTCACTTCCTGCTCGTATCTGGTGTATTTAAAGCAAACCTCCTTAAATGAAAAATAAGTCAGAGAAGTTCACTACTGTTAGCTTAACAAACCCATTTTTGATAAAACTACAGCTGTTTCAAACAGACAACGAAAGAAACGCTAGAGCTCATGTCGCTTCCTGATGATGAAAACTACCCAAGAACTACAACTACTTCTGCACAGTCCTTTCTTTCCTGTAAAGCAGAGTTAGACTTGGCTTCTACGCATGCTATGGACCAAAAGAAAACAGTAATTCTGCTGCTACACACTGAGATAGGGACAGTTAGAAACAACTAGTGGCTCTCTCTGCAATTCACAAAGTTTAAAAATAAAAAGCTGTTTTTTCAAAGTGTAAATGGTTCCTCTCCATGCACGTAGGCCTGAGGCCCTGTTGCAAACAGTGTCTAACAGGACCAGGCAGCACAAAGACAGGAATGGGAGATTAGTGGGAGGGAGAGAGGCCGGGATTGGGGCTCAGCAGGATCTTCAGGCTTTTTAAAATTCAAACTGCTCCCTGACCAATACAAATCACGGACACGCTACTGACTACTACACGGATTTACAGCATTAAAAACACGCCTTCTATGTGACAGCTATATTAACTTCACCCTTTTAAACATGTATCAGGGCACTCAGAGGCATGACAGCAGTTTTATTATAGGACTTTAAACATAATACACCAGAAAGTTACTCTGTGGATGCATTAACCATTTATTATTACAACAGATCTGCCTGAACAACTAAAAAACCTGCTGAAAAAATAGACAAGTTATGTAATGTTGATACTTCTTTGCCATTTATAAATTTAATTTCTACATGAAAGATTAAACTTTGAATCTTAAAATTTCCTTATCTAATTTCTATAGAAGTATTTTCGTTAGTTCACAGGGTGTCTGTTTTAAAGCTACCTCAATTTTTAGTGACACTCAACTCTACCACACGTAAGTTCGAGATTTACTTTACTGTAAATTAGCTACTATTTATTTATAAAGACCTAAAACTTAATCAACAGTCATTTACAAAACACATTTGACCTGTTAAAATGACACTTAATTACATATTCAAACATCATGGACAGAAACAGCCAATAACAACCTCTGGATCTCAAAGTGATATGACCTGACAAGAAAAGATGACACTTTTAAAGCATTCCTCACTTCTCACTTAATTAAATTTACGTTTGATTCCCAAGTACTTTGAGTAAGATCTCATCTTTACCCTGGGCCCTTATATGTCATAAATGCAGCACTTCACACACGATCCCTCTCCCATTTTCTGTTAGAACCACAAAATAGCATTTCTTCTGAATTTAGCACATACTCCTGTAACGTATACAGCACACAGACACTGAGACTGTGTGGAGTACCTGATACAATATGCTTGCCTATCTGTATTTCCTGGGTCTGCAGGTGTCCGTGTTGTGTCAATCATTCCACAAGTGCCAGTTTTATGCTATAAATACAGTGATTAACACACTAATCAATCGCTGTATTATTTAGACATTAAACCTCTGCACATTATAAACCCATATGCGTTCGAACTTTTGAATGTTCAGAACGGAGTTGGTTAGAAGGAGGAGGTAATAACGAAGAGAGGTGGTATTTTTGTTCCTGGGTATTTACATTGTCTCTCTTCCCCTATTCCTCCACTTACTCCTTTCCCACTTCAGAGAGCTGCCTGCACTGGGACCTTCCTTCCTTGTCCTGGTGAAGTTGTAAATATGGCAAAGGATCAGTGCACATTTGCGGCTAATTGTATTGTTTCCTCCTCCTTCTGCTCCTCTCCGGGTTGAGGCCTGTCACTGAGAAGCCGCTTCGCCTTTCTAATCCCCGAGCTGGAGTAAAGGCGCTGGCCGGCGGGCCTGCGCTCTCCACCGGGCCTGGGCCTCCCGGCAGCCCGGGAGGAACCAATCTCCTCCGCCAAACCCGAGCGAGCAGGAAGGGGGGCTGCGAAATAAACACCTCCGGTTGCCACTTATTCCCCTCTACCCCGGATAACAGCTAATCCCCTCTGCTCCCGGCAGTGCTGGGCCGCCTGGGCTGGGAGGCCCGGCCCGCTGCTGGAGAGGGCAGGGAGGGGAAGGGGAGACAAGGAGGGGGGATTACCTGAGCAAATCGGCGTCTGAATCCAACGAGAATCCGAGAGAGGGGGAGAGAAATCCGCCCCCCTCCCTCCTCAGAGGAGCCGCCGCCGCCGCTGGGCCGCCGCCGCCGCCGCGGAGCAGGAGGAGGAGGGGAGATAATATAACAACAATAATCCGGGCCGGGAGGGGGGCTGGCTCCTCTTCCGTCTCCTCCTCAGTGCAGCGAACATGTAGAGCCGGGGGGTGAGCGGCCGACACAAATCCCTTCCCCCTGAGCCTGCTTCACAACATCAACACGGGCCGCGCCGCGCCGCGCCGAACCGGTTCCGAGACACGGGCCGGGCCGCGGGGGAGTAAGGGGGAGTAGC
>VZSC01003595.1:179732-193368 GCA_013398225.1 Steatornis caripensis
TTTTTTTTTTTGGACGAGAGCAGGGGAAAATGCAGATGTTCAGGTGAACGGTCCTTCGCTGGAGGCTGATGGTCCCCACCGCCACCAGATTTACTGGAAGTATTTTAATTGTGGGTTGCGAAGGAGTGTTTGCAGAATGTCCTAGTCTGAAAGATTTTCTGGTGTTCCTCTGTACAGGTAAAACTGAATAATCATAGCACGGGATAATAGTGAAGAAGCATTTCTATCTGGTGAATTAACTATGTCTTTTCATACTCACATCGGTTTTGCTCCTCAGTACTTGGACAAAAATCCTTTGATTTCTAGAGGAAGCCCTGCTTGTCTGTCGACTTCAGGATTTGGCCGTACAGTCGGAAGCAGCTGCAAATACCCTGTGACATACAAACACAACCTTTCAGCTCGAGATGGATAGNATTCCACTAGATATAACTGTAATTAGCTTTTAAAAGGAAAGATCAAATTCTTCAATTGCATTCAGACAAGTTGTTCCTTGTGTTCCTGTTATCTTCAAACATCCACTCACGGCTATTTATTGCAGACTATGTTCCTAAAATATACTTTAGTGTGCATGGGGTTCATCTCATTATGTCTGAAATGGCCCCAGAAAAGAATAAATCGAGTATCTATCATCTCAGACAATTACCTGGAAACATATCGAGACACTTTACACCTTATTTCTGTTCCAGGCTTTAGTCATGGGGTGGAGGTAGTCCTAATCTGTCTGGGAGGAGCTATGCAGTCATACGCCCATGACTGTGGCACACTACTGAACAAAGCTGGTGGCAGTGCGGAGGAGGGCAAAGCTCTCTGAATTCCCCTGACAAATCCACACCTATATAGTGCTGAAAATGAGCTGCAGGTTTCAGCATAAAGCTTTAGAACCTAATCCGTTAATGGCAAGAGAGAATGTGTCTTTCGCCCTAAACAAATGACTGGGCTCCCATAAATCTAAACTATTTGCACAGTCACTTATTCTGAGACTCCTTTCTTCTTCAAACAGTATTTTAATGCAACTTTAAAAGGCAAGAAATAAAATCTTCCTGCAGACAGCACTGTTTTTAAAATGTACTTCTCAAGCAATTTTCACAAATTAGTAAGTTGTAGGTATCTCTCTTGCTGCTGTTTACAACTGCGTACTGAGATAAGCTTTCTAGATGCAAAGACAGTATGTGTGTGTACACGGTTGAAGAGAGTGAAGAGACCTCTTTGCCCTCTTCATCCTGGCGTTAACTTCCCTGACAGCTACATGTTGTTATTCAGCTTCATAAATTATGGACAGCATGTAATATTACAGTGAAAATACACCTGGCACCAATGTTTTCTTAGAGGTTGCTTGTTGGCATTTGATTTTTTTTCTATAGAATGAGTGAAAAATGTTTTTCCATTTTTATTTCTTCAAGGGCTGGTACCTGTAATTTTGAGTTGTTAATGGGGTGCACAATCATTGCTATGTTTCACCTTTTAGTAATTTATTGGTAGTATGTATTTCTGGGCAGAGTTTTTAAAATAAATGTGACCTGTCAGTAAAATAAAAAATAACATTGTTTTGTATATTTTTTATATTTTTTCAATACTTGAACTTCCCTGTTAAATTTTGGGAGCTTATTATCTGAATGTAATATAGAAAAGCAATCATTAGCTATCATCCTAAATTTAAGTATTCAAATTATTTAGAATCTGATATTAAGGCTGGACTACAACAGTGAGTAGGAAGAATGTAATAATGAATCCTGTATGACAAGTAATAGGAAGTTATGTTCTTTGCTTTGAGTTTTAGTTCACAGGAGCAAATAATAGCACCATGTAATTAATTCACAGGGGAATATTCATTGTGAGAAGTAAGCAACCTAAATACCAGATGAGGCCTTCACTGGTACAGATGAAACAAAAAGCCAAGGAAGACTGCAGATTGAGGAGCAAAATACTTGTATAGTTACTTGCTCCAAGTTTACGACTTGATGGTGACTACTGACTTTTTTTTTTTCTGGTAAGCTAGATGGAGCTAGTACTTTTTTCCTTCTTCTAATTACTTAGCATTCTTTACCAACAAGAATTTAATATCTAATGAAATAATACTTTTTAATTTTTTCTAAGTGACAAACTTGCACTATCTCTACAAGGTTAAGAATGTGCTTCTGTTTGTATGAAGACACAATACGAATTCTATGGCAGACACATCTTTTAAAATGTATACTTGTAAAAACCAGTTCTCTATGGAGGAAAAATTACAGAAGACAAAGCTCTAGTGCTTTCATCTGAATGTTACAGTACTTATTATGCAAGGCAGTAGGGATTCTGAATAAAGTTAAAAGATAGGTAATGTAAACATGTAATTTATACTATAAAACATATATAATAATGAAATACATTATGTAACAGAAAAAGAGGTCAGTGATAGATTACTCTGCTGGACAAGCACACTGTCCCAGTATTGTTACATTAGGGCTGTAAGAACAGACCTACTAACAGTTGTTTCTGTAGGGAAGATAAATGATTAGTTACATGTTGTCGTTGAAAGAAATCTGAAATCTGGCTAAAGATGCTCTTTGGGCTGTTTTCTGTGGATTCACCATTGGTGAACTTCAGAAATGGAGCAGGTACCATTCTTGCTATAACTTCCCACAAGTTCTTTTTCTTAATTTTTCTTCTTTCTTTTTTGTTCTTTATACTTTGAGCCTTATATAACTCTATCCTTTCAAATGTCTTCTTTTGGATAGGCACTGGGAAAAAAACTTACTGTCATATTTTATAACAGAGATATAGAATTGTGTGTCAGTTATGTAAGAACTCTTGCGCAATTTCATACAAGAGCTGTGAGGGACACTATGGATTATTCTGAGAGATAAAGATAAAAAGACTGGGGCATTCTTTTTCCCCCCACTTTATAAGGTGTAAAGATAAATCAGTACAGCTTCATGAGCCAGCAAGTCAGTGTGGACATTCATGTTCTAGCAAAGGGCAGGAGTTAAAAATTGGTCTTAAGGACTGTTGTACTCAGTGCAAGCTGAAAGCCATAATTTTATGGATTATAGAAATCAGCACATCATATCACACTTAAAATGCCTTGCCACTCTGTTTTAATGAACTTGCCAGTAAAAAGAAGACTTAAGGCAGAGATACAATTATCTAAATCATGTATGTTAAAAAAGCTTCTTGGAGCTTTGGCTTTTAAAAACTGCTTCTTTGAAAGAAAGCAGAACTTTTCCATTCCTCAGACACTGAAGTGTTAACCATCTCAGCCAAAATACTCAATGGCTATGTAGAAACTAACAGGTTAAACATGCCTGGGACTGTTCTCGGGCATTGAGGCTGACAGCCACATAATGTTTCATGCCTGTATTATTAAACCTTTTTATTCTTCAAAACAGGATAGTCACATGCATCTACTGCCCCTTGGCAATGGTTCCTGACTCACACCCACTCCCAAACTAAGCCCAGGAATTGTTTGGGAAAGGGCTAGCTGGCATGCTTTTAGCCTGTGTCAGGGTCTGTTTGAACACTTGAATACACAACTTTTAGACAAATTATTTCCAATGTCTGTGAATGTTTTGTGGTGGTTTCATTTACATTGCATTCTAAACACACACCTAAAGCAGTCTCCCTGGAATGATTAGCCAAAAGGAAGGTAAGAGGGAACTGTGGTCCCCCACCTATAGATAAAGCACGTTCATATTTCCAATTAATTCTTTACTGAAACAATTTATCACTTAATTTTTTATCCAAAAACCTAATTAAATAAAGTTGATTGAAATTTAGCTATTTGTTCATGTGGAGACATTTTAGAAAGTCCTATACGGTGGCTAAAACATAACCAGCAGCAGATGTCCCTCCTTCTAGACATCCTGTGGCCCTTACGGAAGGATGCTACAGTAAGAACAGGGACAGAAAACACACATTGTGCTATAAAATGAAATAAACATCAGTAACTTTTGCACTCCTTTAAATTATGGCTGTTAACATCAATTTGTAACGAGAATAACTTTTAAAGTGTAGTTTACTGATTTTAAGATACGAATGGAAAAAGAGCAAGGATAAATAAAACATCATTGGGTATTTTCTGAATGCTGAGTATTCCTCTTACAACTTTTTTTTTTAAAAAAGAATTTCATTTTGTAACTGGACACATGTTGGCAGTTTGCTTCTCAGTGTGGCGATAGGGACAAACATCAGTCCATCTACTTTGTCAGCACTTCAGCAGATGTGTGGGTGCTCCATTAGTGAGCCAAAAAGCAGTTTCATTCTCACAGACCTGCAATGCCATGCATTCTGAAGCACAAAACCTTTTAAATTTTTTTTTTTAACTTTTGACAGGGACAGTAAGTGGTCCAGAAAATTGAATTGCTGACCTGGAGGAGCTGCCTAGGCTTTTGCAACACAATTAAATACAAATAAATGTCTCTGCCTAGGTGGTGCAACTTGGTTGCAATAGAAAAATAAAAAAAGACTGAAAGAAGAACATACTTTTTAGCAATGCTTAGCATGGAATTCTCAAACAGCCATAACTTAAAAATCAAGTCAAAATGATCTAGTTATGAAAAATGTCATTTTCTGTACCACAATATATTTAAATTCTAGGTTTTGATGTTTAAAGTTCTGTATTTGTCCTCCTACTGTTCTAAGATACCTACACGACTTCCCTCAGGTTCCCCAAATGTGATTCATCTTTGAAGAGAAGAACAGCATAGAAAATCTTGGCCCAAGAGGTATTTATTTGGAGAAATAACAGGATACGCATGAACAGTTTTCTTAAAAGTCTATAGGTAATTGGAAATTATTTACAAATCTTGTCTATAATGAAAGAACACTAGTGTGCACAGCATTGTTAATTTGTAGTTTTGAGTTACTGTGGAACATTTTATAGACTTGCCGAATTTCTGTACTGTATTACCAGTAAAGATTGCAAGCCGATGCAGGTACTCATATGGAAGATGATGCAGTGATTCTCCTGAAGAAGCTGCAATCTGTATACCTGTGCTTTTGCTCGTATGTTTTCCACACAGAGTTCCATTCATTAAGGTGGCCTGTTATCCATAATATTGCTGTTAGGTATTGTTAGGTAAAGATATTACAGCTAGATGTTATAGACAGTGCTCTTTAAAATCACTGTAAGAAGTAGTTAAACTTTCTGGAAAAAGAACAGCCTCCACGAGAACACGGGTACATGGCACCACCCAAAACAAAGACACATGTGGGTGGCACATGTTTTGTTGGATATTTGAGGATAGGCATGTGTGAGAAAAAAAATGTCAAATGCCATAGAAACAGATGCAGAGAAGACACCGAAACCCATACACAGGCCTGAGCAATCACTGGGAATGTAGCTCTAACAAAAACGGAACCAGAGAGATTCAAGGTGACTATCAACCAAAAAGTACTTGAGATTCAAGTAAAATTTGCCAATGGTTTCAGAAGAAAAGAATGTACACACATGTTTCTAAATAGAGTGCATCAAAACATCTGTTTTTTCTGACAGAGACGATGCACTAGCCATTCAAGTCAAAGCAGGNGGAACCAGAAAGATTCAAGGTGACTATCAACCAAAAAGTACTTGAGATTCAAGTAAAATTTGCCAATGGTTTCAGAAGAAAAGAATGTACACACATGTTTCTAAATAGAGTGCATCAAAACATCTGTTTTTTCTGACAGAGACGATGCACTAGCCATTCAAGTCAAAGCAGGTAACAAGGCATTTCTAATTTTAAAGACAGTTGCCTTCTAAATAGATCCACAAATTAAAATAACCTGTAAGCATTCAAAATATGAATTTTCCTGACTGGAATATATATACATATGAATCATAAAATATTTTTTATACTTTCATTCACTAGATATTGTTCATGAAGTTACTCCATACTTCCATGGTTCCATTGTTGTTTCCCCGCACTTCCAGCCTTAAGTCAGTCTTATGTTTACTCTAGGCTACACTAGTGATCACTCTCTTCTGGTTAAAGCACTTGTTTCTCCTGCATTTCCCTGGGCAATGTTTATCTTTTCTCTACCATTGGACTGTGTTTTCCCTAATAGTTTGGATTGTTTTCTTCGTACTTGCTCCCAAAGATAGAGGCAGCACATAAAAGCCTTTACTCTCCTTCTTTTCCTATTTTGACTCTTCTTCATTGGCAAAAATAATACAAAATACGAATCTCTACCTGTTTACCTTAAAGAATCCACTTAAAAACATTAAGAATCCACTTAAAAAAGGATGTCTCTATAAGGAATGATCTTACTGGTTTTATTTTTCTGGGAATCGTGTTTACAGACTAGTCAAATGCTCATAGAAGCAGAAGAAGAATGTTCTATGTCTTTGAGTAGACTGAATGTAAAACTTGCTTTGGTGGGTATGCCGTTTTAATACAATAGAAAAGGTATTTGTGTTTCAGTGATGTTTGGATTAAAATGTCAGTTAAATAAGGGATAATCTGTTGGTAAAGAGATTAATTGTAAAACCCATGCTATAAAATTTAAAGTATAGTATAGGACAAAAAACACTTAACATGAAAAAAGTGTTTCAGAAAAATAGTTTTATATGTGCAGACTTGAAAATACTATCCATTTTCAATTTTTTCACACCTAGTTTCAGAAACTTCATTTAGATTATAAGGTACAAATGTTTAATTTCTTTATTTAAAATGTAAATATGCTATGATTATGATTGTTAATAACAGCATCTTGCTTATACTATGAAAACTCAGTCGTTGCCTTGTAAAATTCAGAAGTACTGAATTTGACTGTCCAGCCTAGAGGCATGTGAAGTAGAGACATACAGGCTACGTGCTTTGATGTTACCCTCATCTGACTTCTCATTAAGAATGCAATTTCATGAAAAATTGGTCGTCTAAACAAGTACTAATAGAAGTTTGAGGTGTTTGTTTTGTTTTTTAAAAACTAGATTCATAAAGCTTTTACTAGTCCATTTGAATTCTGAATTGGAAGCATCAGGTTTTATTTTACAGTTAGTCATGATATTCTTATGATCCCCTTATTTTCTAAATCTCATTAATAGCAGCTAGAACTTGGAAAGTGGGAAAAATGCTTAGTACTCCTACCCTGTTGATAATTAACGCAAAAATATAACATGGTCTATGGGGGGATGGAATGCCACGTACATATTTTATAGCCTATCTGTGATGCTTTGTGTCATTATTATGAACATTGTGTTACACAGCATTCTGATGACCTTCATAGTGTTACAAAGTTAGGACAAAACTTCAGTAACTAACTGTGGAACATTCAAGATCTATCAAGCTGATTATCCTTAGCAGTTACTGACACCTTTTTTCTCCTTCTCAGTCCTTTAACAATCTTCCCTCCCAACAATAAAAACAAATGTGTATATTTAAATAAAGATTTTTCTTACCAGGCCTCTACCGGCTTTGCCCTCTTCTAAAAGCAGTTGAGAGATGTCTATATGAGACTTCTTTATGGCTGGTGTTCTTCACATGTAATAGACATAATTCATCCAGTTCCCCAAAATTTCACTGAAAATGCTATATACTGACGCCAAAATGCCTGAAATAGAAAATTTCACATGTAATTTCAGGGAAGTTATAGAGCTGTAATAATCTGGCTATAGGAATACAACTACGTGTTTAGATAGCTGTAGAACAATAGTTAATTATTGCTCTTAGGAATATGTTTTCATCTGCAGAAATCTAAAGGACAAGTTCTTAGAACTGTGTATGCACCAAGCAAAAAAATTACACTACCATTAATCTCTTTCTTCCAGCATACATGCTTCCCTTTGATTGCAAAAACATACTGCATCTTTTCTCTTAATTACATGCTATTTTTGGTTATGTGTTGATGTAGAGCTCAAGAAAGGTTCTGGACTGCTAGCTTTGTGCAGTGAAGTCCTTATTTATCTACGAAAACAAACAGTGCAGGAACAATGATTGAAGCAAACTTCCTGGTGCTGTTTCACTGGTGCACACCAGAGGGACCACCATTAAAGTTATAATGTAGTTCAATCTCTTGTATCTTTGAGTATGTGGACTCCCCATATATACTATGTTACCACAGTATTACTGCTGATACTACTCAGCTGGTACTTAGGAGTAATCGGGCAGACAAAAAAATATGAATCATATAGAAAAAAAAGGTTAAAAAATTTTAGCTTCCCAAAGATTATAATAACCCTTCTATTCATCTCACATTATGCTCCTAATTTGTTTATTCTGTGTGGTTTTGGTTTGCTTTTAAGTTTCAGAGTTTCTCAGAGGAAGTTGGCTTGGCATTTTCTAGTTGCTTGGGAAGCACTGCACGTGCCTATGATTCTACAGGAACATTTTTAATATGATGGAAAGCTCTCTTATCTCTGTCTATCACCAATAGCTACTCTTAAAACAGCTACTTCATAAACATTTAAAGCGCCCTCAGTTTCCTTCTGTCTAGGTGCAGATCAAAGACCCCAGTTCCTCACTTTCTTGAGAATTTATTATGGGCGTCTAAATCAAAGAGGCCACAGTAAAATCTGTTAACAGCGAAAAGTATTCTTTATATACACTGACGTTTTAAATCGATCCTAAAGAACAGAATCAATGTATCTAAGATACTGCAAAACACTGGTGTGATCAGGTGTCTGGAGAAGCCCCCAACGCCCGAGCACGTTCCCGAGCACCGCCCGCCGCGGGTCTCAGCCACGCAGCCCGCGGCTCCCGCACTCCCTGTGGGAAACCTGGTCGAGTTAACTTGCATTTACGCTCGGAACTCCCGCTAGCCAAGCCTGTTTGCTACACTCCTTCTACTGAACGGCTTTTGGCTCAGTACGTCAGATTACATTATCATTTGCACTAAAGAAAGCCACTGCACTCCTGACCGAGCGGCACCCCGGAATGGCCCCGCCGTGGCCGCTTCCCGCGCCGTCGTCTCTCGAAACTGCTTCTGCCATCACCGCTCCCGTGCCCTCCCTTTCTTCTCTCCTCCCAGTTCCGTTCAGGTAAACGAGGCCTGTTACGGGCAGCCGCTGCGCCCGGGAGGAGGAAAGCCCTGGTGATCCCGGAAAGAGAAATCAAAGTGGATCTAAAAGCTCCTAAAGCGCCCTGCCAGCCCCAAAGACGCTACCGGGGTGCCACCTCGCCTCCTCCCTCAAACCAGGCTGCGACAGCGACCCGCCTGCTGAGTGGAACTTGCCCACGCAGGAGAAAGGAGAGAGGTGCCCTCAGGATTTCACCTCAGATTCACCTCTTTTAATTCATAAATCTGCTCCTTGTAGCGTATAATGACTGCTTATAGCTCTTCTTTTGAAATTTGTCATTAATTTTGTAGCGAATAATTAACAATGTGTAAGTAGATTCCCCCCTCCCCGGGTAATGGAACAGTCTGCTGGGTTCTTCGGCGCCGACGCTCAGCTTTTAACTCCTTTTCTGCCAGATCCCAACCTACCCCTGTCGATGGTCGTTTCAGAGCTTCATTTCCTGCCCCAAGGTCTGCCACACTTAAACGGCACAGACAGGTCAGGCTTCTAAAAACTGGCTCATATGTACACTGTGAATGGGGGAGACGACTACTGACTGCCACAGTGGACTTAAATGCCATTAGGTAAAGTCATCCAACGTGTTTTCTTCTTAGTAAGTGTTGTGGAAATAGGTGGCAATGCTTAAATACCAGCTTGGTAAACTGATTTTTTTCTTTCCAAGATTTCCAGTGGAAAACTTTGTAGATGCTGCTTGGTGCCTACCTGCTGCCCCAGGTCAGCAGTCTCCTCACCCCTTGAGATCGCGCGTTGCCCTCAGTCAGAGGAGAGCAGTTGCTCCTCTCAGGTGAGCTAAGAACCAATTAGAAACAATTTTTTTTTTCTGTCAGCTTCTGTCTAGTTCTCA
The DNA here is from genome assembly GCA_013398225.1 of Steatornis caripensis. Taxonomy (NCBI): domain Eukaryota; kingdom Metazoa; phylum Chordata; class Aves; order Caprimulgiformes; family Steatornithidae; genus Steatornis; species Steatornis caripensis. Next base: position 189,551 of record VZSC01003595.1, read on the forward strand.
TTTCAAGAAATTCAGTATTAGGATTATATTTACAAGAAATTTATTTAGGTATGGAAATACATAGCTAGATCAGAAAAAGAACTCTAAACTTTATATTGACATGTGAAGGGAGAAATTACACCTTTTAATAGTTGAAATATAGTCTGGAAGCATGTGCACTAAAATACCTGAGCCGCAGTAAAATTTTCTGAATAATTACCGTGTCCCTCTAATGTCCCTAAAATATCAATGTAGCTTCTACATTTTAGCCCTATCTGATATAAAGTTTGTCCTGGAATCCAGTTTTTCCTTTACTGCTTAGAGTTACTGCTTTGAATTTGCAAAAAAGAAAAGTGTTGGCCATCTTCCTCTATTCTGTGACTTTTTTACCCCGAAGATACCTTTCTCTGTTAGTGTCTCGTACCTGTCCTTATTTGGAGGTTGAGCAAATTATGTCCCATTGTTTTATTTCCATAAAATAATCACGCCAATTTTGTGGCTTGTTAATTTAAAAGAAACCCGTTATTTACAGTGAACTTTTACTCTGAAGAACAGTTAGGGAAGAGTTTCAAATTTTTAACCTCCAGGCATGGAATTTATGGCATTCAAAAACACACCGATTGTTTCTGTCTGACATGGTAAGGGGGTTAAACACGGTGATGTACCCAGAGCTGTTGGGCTGGTTTGTTTGAACATCTCTGATCCAGCGTTCAGTTTAGTCTCCTATGTGAGAGTTAAGGGGTCTAACGACGTAAGGATTCAGATAAAGCTGATAATGCGGAATGCATCAGTTAGGGCATTCATGCAAGAGCCTGTGTTCGTGCTCGCGAAGCTCAGAGACGTTACGTGCGTGTCTTGGGGAATCGAGCGTGTTGCCGGCTGCTGTTGCCAGCTGTTGGCCCGGCCCTCGCGCGCCGCCCATCTCGTGCCCGCTAGATGGTGGCAGAGGAGCGGCTCGGGCTTGCCTGTACGAGGGACGGCGGGCTGGTCTCTGGGCGGGCATAACCCGGTGCGCTCTCACTCGTGCATCGTCCCTTAGGTGTAAGCGAAAGAGTAAAAGTAGTTTCAAGCAAACCTCTGTCCTGTTCTGTAGAAAGCGCTGTCCATGATAGCGTTATGAAGAAGGATGGATGAACTTGGATCAAGAGAGGGGAGGTGTTTGAGTAATTAATGTGTAAATACGTCTGGTGATAATACTAACGTGCAAAACTTGGTGCGACACTTTGGAGGAAGATATATTTTAGAAATCTGGCAGTCTAAATGGCATCAGTAGTAATCTTTTGCCTGACTCAAAAAGAACGACTTAATTCAGCACGTAGCAATCTATCAACCCATATGGCATAAATGACTCTGTGGAAGGCCGTGATTATGTTGGAGAGAGCAGTATGTGGAACTGCTTTTTGTACAGGTACTTGGCTATGTAAAAACAGCAGCAGAAGCTGGAGCTATCAATATATTTAGAAAGGCAGATACTTGTATCAAAAATACATAATATAAACATGAGGCAACTGGATGTTACAGAGCTGTGGGAAAGTAATGGTACACATGGAACGCAACTGGTAACAGTTTGAAGTCTCACACTTCTTTCTCACCTGTGGGACTTTAGTTTCTTTAAAATAAACAGGCAAAAACCGTCTTCGCTTGAGCAGTTTTCTAAGTGTGGGCTTCTTACAAAGGTTTTACTTCACAGGTCTTACTCCCCAGTAGTTTTCCTGCTTCTTCCTCTGATCCTCTGCATGTTATCTAAGTGCTTATTCTCAAGGACTCCTACTTCTGAAAGGGTGTGGGTTATATGAGATGCGGGCTACACCCGTTAAAATGTAACATATTGTATGTAGGAGCACTGAACAATAAAGTAAGTTTGGAAAGCTTGAGTTTGGGGCCAGAAAGACAGTCTTACATCTAAGTAAATTGGCTAAGGAAAGGAGAAATTTCTAAATGCAGATAAATAAATAAATTGAGAACTTATCGTAGCCAAAGGGTGCTGTCACCATTGTTGTCTCTGAGACAGGGATATAATTCATAATATATTCTAAAAAAAAAGAATCTGAGAAATTCTACAGGCCACTGCTAAGAACATTTGAGATGCTATGCTGCTGTCGTTTAGTGTCTTTAAAATAGGGATTTGGGTTTTATTCCTACTTTGACTTGCTCTGATTGAAAAAGAAATCTGAATCCTGTCAACCAAATGATGAAGACATTAATTTGCCTTCCTATCCCATAAGGCCTCACAAATACCTAATATTTACTCTGCTACATCTGTGTTTTTGTAATATTTATGTTCATAGTACTATTTGTGACAAGTATATACTGAATTTGTAAATTAGTTTAATCCTGAACTGAATAGTTTAACAATTAAACAACAGATAACTGAATTCAACATGCTATTCAACTTAAAAAATTTTACAGTGGAGAAAAAACTAGACTTAAGTATATGCCACAAAGTTAGTATTTTTGTGCTATTATAATCACAACTAGGTTATCTGAAAGATTTTTCTTTAGAACAGTTTGTAATGCCTTAGTTTTCATTATCTTGCCTACAGAAAAGTTAAAAACATCTGAAAAGGTTTCACAGAAAATTTTACACATTCAGCATACTCCTATCTGAAAATCAATGGGTTTAGCATTCCAGAATTAGGTACACACACAAAATTACTGCTACTTTAATTAATATTTTCTATAGATAACACTTTATTCATGACTCTAAGCCAGATTTTAAAAGTTTCGTTAATCGTTAGTAAAAAATTTTTACAGAGAGGCTAAATGAATTACTCACAGAGGTTAAAAAAAATCAAACAAAAGCTTCACTCCCTTCACTGAAAAATTTAAATTGGTCTTTGCAGTTTTCCTTGTCAGCATACAGTTTTATTTTCTGAAACACTAACAATTGTTGAAAACATTCTCCTACGAATTGCTGCTGTTAGAAATAGACAGAAAGTGAGACATTTTAGGAAATAAGAGATTTTCCAACATGGATTCTGTTGTTATCAGTATGATTATTAACATCAGATACTAACACATCCTCTCTGAGATCTGAACTAACCAGTTCAGACCTTCCTTTTTACTTACTTGAGAAGTAACTTGATGTTATCCTTCATCCTGTCCTACTTTATTTCTTACGATTGTTCAAATGTTCTTTTCACAACATTGGTAATTATTATCTCATCTTTACAGTCAGTAAGTACAGTCTTTTTCTAGATAAGTCTATAAGCTTTTTTCTGTATTATTATTGCCCTGACTAGGACCAAGTGACATGGTTGTAACATCTCCATACTGCCTATAACGTAGCCTCCACTGTTAGAAACACCAATGGAGTTACATTAGTGGATGGAAAACAAACAAACATCCCATACAGACATTTCTTTAAGGTTGTGGCATGTATTTGCTGGAATTTCTACATACGATTTAATTTCCCGTCTTACTTTGATTAATACAAGTGGTCAGACATCAGCTACTGCAGAATGATCCTGTCCACCTTGAACTCTGGGAACATGTGTATTTTAACACATTTTTTCTAATGCCCTACTTAGTTCGTAGAATAATAGAACGGTTTGGCTTGGAAGAGGCCTTAAAGATCATCTCAATCCAACTCCCCTGCCATGGGCAGTGTCATGGTTTAAAGGTGGGCTGGATATTAAATGAATGACAGACGCTCTTTGTTAACCCCCTCCCTCCTCAAAGGGGTGGGGGAAGAGAAAAGGGAAAGAGACTTATGGGTTGGAAAAGTTAAAACAGCTTTAATCTAACTACAGTAATAATGTATTACAATAATAGGAAAAATAATACTGAAATATATACAAATATACAAATATGTACAAACCCAATATCGAACTCCCCCC
>VZSC01003595.1:193846-206548 GCA_013398225.1 Steatornis caripensis
GCATCGACCTTGGTCTCCATAGGGATAACTATAAGCAACAGCCTTTCTGCATACCATTGCTACTGATGTTCCAGCACCAACTATAAACACCAAGCCTTATCACTGCTAGAAGCAGACACTCTCTGGATAAACATGCAGTTAATTTCAGCGAGTGCAGCTTCTCAGAAGGGACTTAACTAAAAAGCAAAGTTACTAAAAGAAAATTAGTTCTGTCCTGGTCCAAATGACAGGCAGGGACACCTTCCACCAGACCAGGTTGCTCGAAGCCCCGTCCAGCCAACACTTCCAGGGAGGAGGCATCAACAACTTCTCTGGGCAACCTCTTCCAGTGTCTCACCATCCTCATTGTGAAGAATTTCTTCCTTATATCTGATCAAATTCTACTGTCTTTCAGTTTAAAACTGTTACCCCTCATCCTATCACTCCATGCCCTTGTAAAAAGTCCCTCTCTAGTTCTCTTGTAGGCCCTCTCCAGGTACTGGAAGGCTGCTATAAGGTTTCCCTGGCGCTTTCTCTCTCCAGCTTGAAGAACTCCAACACAGCCTGTCTTCAGAGGAGAGGTGCTCCAGCCCCGTCATTGTCTTCATGGCCCTCCTGTGGACTTGCTCCAATAGATCCATGTCCTTCTTATGTTGTGGACCCCAGAGCAGAATGCTGCACTCCAGGTGGGATTTCACCAAAGCAGAGCAGAGGGGGAGAATCACCTCCCATGACCTGTTGGCCATGCTTGTTTTGATGCAGCCCCAGATGTGGTTGGACTTCTGGGCTGCAAGCGCACATTGCCATCTCATGCTGAGCTTATCAACCAACACCCCCACGTCCTTCTCCTCAGGGCTGCTCTTAATCCACTCTCCACTCAGCCTGTATCTGTGCCTGGGATTGCCCCAACCCAGGTGCAGGACCTTGCACTTGGCCTGGTTGAACTTCATGCAGTTCACATGAGCCCACCTCTTAAGCCTGTCAAGGTCCCTCTGGATTGTTTCCCTTTCCTCCAGCACGTTGACTGCACCAGACAGCTTAGTGTTGGCAAACTCTCTGAGGCTGCACTCAATCCCACTGTCCATGTTGCCAACAAAGAAGTTAAACAGTGCCAGTCCCAACACCGACACCTGAGGAACTCCTCTTGTACTGGTCTCTGCAACTCTTTGAGGGCGACCATCCAGCTAAATCCTTGTCAAGTGAATGGTTCATCCATCAAGTCCATGTCTCTCCAATTTAGACACAAGGATGTTGTGTGGGGCAGTGTCAAATGTTTTGCACAAGTCCAGGTAGATGACATGAGTTGCTCTTCCCTTGTCCACCAACACTGTGACTTTGTCATAGTTCCCACAGTCATTTCTGCTTCTAATGCAAAGTTGCTGTCTTCATTTTTACAACCTACCATAGTCTTGCATTCAGGAAAGAGCATTTCAAGAGACAGCTGGATACCCTCCACTGTCTTCTGTGTTTTAGTTAAGATCTGTATTATGGTTGTGGTATAGTTTTGCTGTTTGTGTTTGATGCATTTGCTTGACGATCATTCAGGGATGGTAAGGGGTCTGACCTAAAATCCAGTACTATCAGTAAGAATTTCATATGCACTTAAAAGGAAATAGCGCTCCAAAATTAGCGTGGTTTTCATGAGCAGCTTTTATTCCAATAAGCAGTTACAGTTTTGCTCTTAATTTTTATAACACAGTTTTATAACATATAAAGAGTATGTTTGTGATAGTCGTCAAGAGAGAGTATAGGGGTCATCTCCAGAATGGAAGTTCACTTTTTCCAAGTGCATGATTTTTATTTCTACTGTTGAATGTTTTCCAAGGAAGGCTGACCATAAAAGAAAATCCAGACCAATCTGATTTTATTTCTTTGTATATTTCGTACAGGTATTTTGTGCCTATAGTGACTAGTTGAAGCAAATGACTGAGTAGTTATATTTAACTTATTTTGTATTCTCCTTTTACAAATGTAGAGGATATATCATGAAGAAATACAGAAAGAAATATTTTCTAGAGAATTAGGTAGTTCCATTACATTTTCCAAAGTGAAGAAAATGGACACTATTCTCGTGTCGTATTAATTCAGTTTTTATTTATCACAGTAAAAACAACCACTGCCTATCCTCTGGAGGTTTTATTACAGAATCACAGAATCACGGAATGGTAACAGTTGGAAAGAACCTCTGGAGATCATGTACTGCCCCGTTCCCCCTCCCCCGCTAAAGCAGGTTCCCCCAGAGCTGGTTGCACATGAACGCATCCAGGCGGGTTTTAAATATCTCCAGAGAAGGAGACTCCACAGCCTCTCCGGGCAGCCTGTGCCTGGGCTCTGGCACCCTCACTGGAAAGAAGTTCTTCCTCATGTTCAGGTGGAACTGCCTGTCTTCCAGTTTGTGCCCATTGCCCCTTGTCCTGTCGCTGGGCACCACTGAATACAGCCTGGCCCCATCCTCTTGACACGAGTCCTTTAGATATTTATAAGCATTGATCAGATCCCCTCTCAGTCTTCTCTTCTCCAGGCTGAACAGACCCAGCTCTCTCAGCCTTTCCTCCTAAGAGAGATGCTGCACTTCCCTCATCATCTTTGTTGCCCTCCGCTGGACTCTCTCCAGTTGTTCCCCACATCTCTGGAACTGGAGAGCCCAGAACTGGACACAGCACTCCAGATGTGGCCTCACCAGGGCAGAGCAGAGGGGGAGGATCACCGCCCTTGACCTGCTGACCAACCTCTCCTTAGCACACCCCAGGACACCATTGGCCTTCTTGCCCACGAAGGCACATTGCTGGCTCATGCTTAATCTGTTGTCCACTAGTACTCCCAGGTCCTTCTCCACAGAGCTGCTCTCCAGCAGGTCAACCCCCAAACTGAACTGGGGTATTGAGTTATTCATCCCCAGGTGCAGGATCCTACACTTGCCCTTACTGAACTTCATCAGGTTCCTCTCTGCACAGCTCTCCAGCCTGTCCAGGTCACGCTGACTGGCAGCACAGCTTTCTGGTGAGTCAGCCACTCCCCCCAGCTTTGTATCATCAATGAACTTGCTGAGGGTACACTCTGTCCCTTCATCCAGGTCATTGATGAATACGTTGAACAAGACTTGACCCAGTACTGACCCCTGGGGAACACTGCTGGTCACAGGCCTCCAACTAGACTCTGCGCCACTGATCACAACCCTCTGAGCTCTGCCATTCAGCCAGTTCTTGACCCACCTCACTGTCCACTCATCTAACCCAGACTTCCTAAGGTTAACCTATGAGGATTTTGCAGGAGACAGTGTCAAAAGCCTTGCTGAAGTCAAGGTAGACAACATCCACTTCTCTCCCCTCATCTACCCAGACAGTCATGCCATCATAGAAGGCTGTCATCAGATTGGTCAAGCAGGATTTCCGCTTGGTGGATCCGTGTTGACTACTCCTGATAGTCTCCATTTCCTCTGCATGCTTAGAGATGACATCCAGAATGATCTGTTCCATTGCCTTTCCAGGGATAGAGGGGAGCCTGACTGGCCTGTAGTTTCCTGCGTCCTCCTTCTTGCCCTTTTTGAAGATGGGAGTGATATTGGATTTCCTCCAGTCCTCAGGCACCCCTCCCATTCTCCATGACTTTTCAAAGATGATGGAGAGTGATTTGGCAATAACATCTGCCAGCTCCCTCAGCACTCATGGGTACATCCCATCAGGGCCCATGGGTTTGTGGGTGTCCAGGTTGCCTAAATGATGTGTAACCCAGTTCTCCTCAACCAAGGGCAAGTCTTCCTTTATCCAGACTTTCTCTCTTACCTGCAGGGTCTGGGAATCCTGAGGGACAGCCTTAGCAGTGAAGACTAAACTGAAGAAGCCATGCAGGTACTCCGCCTCCTCTGTATTCTCCGTCACCAGGGCACCCACCTCATTCATCAGTGGGCCCACATTTTCACTTGTCTTCCTTTTGCTACTGATGTACTTGAAGAAGCCCTTCCTGTTGTCCTTAACATGCCTTGCCAGATTTAATTCCAAATGGGCCTTAGCCTTCCTTGTTGCATCCCTGACAATGTTCCTATGTTACTCCCAAGTGGCCAGTCCCTTTTTTCACATTCTGTAAACTTCTTTCTTCCCTTTGAGATTTTCTAGAAGCTACTTGCTCACCCATGCAGGTCTCCTGCCTCCTTAGCTTGGTTTCTTACTCATAAGGATACACCGATCTTCAGCTTGGAGGAGGTGGTATTTGAATATTAACCATATTTCTTGGACGCCTGACCTTCTAGAGCCCTAACCCATGGGATTACTGAAGCAGGTCTTTAAAGAGGCCAAAGTTAGCTCTCCTGAAGTCCAGGGCTGTAATCCTATTACTAGCACCTGTCCTGCTTCACTATATTACAGACATACAGGAAGGCTAATTTCACTATTCACTCCAGCAACATTCACATTCTGTTCTGCCCAACAATATATACTCCTTTCAGGCAGCATCTATTTTGCTTTCTCTCCTGTTGTCGCTGTCATTGGGAAAAACTCTTGTGACCAAAACAATGAAGCAATTTGTTTCCAAATTCTTTTCCACATCTTTTCCCACAATGCTTATAATGACTATTATAATTACTATAATGACTATACTGGGCTCATTTTTAGCAAGAGTAAATATATATAATTTTGTATAACTTTCTTGTTTAGCTGCTACTTTGTTGTCCCTTTCCTTGCACCCACCTTATCTATTTAATTTCCTTGTATTTGTAAGTGATACTGTAATCTTTTTGAAACAGGTAATGCCTTTATTTTTGCTTATTATTAAGGACCACAACCAAGACTGTTGGGTGGTAGATAACCCAGATAAGAATAGTTAACAGGAAAAGAAACACCTTGTTGGTTTCAATAGGGCTTCAAATGATGCGTTACATAATTTGCTTATCTAGTCTGAGAACTTACCTAATCGTGTTCCTTTTGAGGCTTCTTTAATGTTTCTCCTGGGATAAAGTTAGCAAGTTTGGGTGCACTAGCACTTAGTTAAATTTTATTCAAATTAGTATCTAAGTCCTGAACTTGCACAAAAAAAGAATTTGTTTCCCTGTAAAAAAGTGGCACACATTTAAAACTAAACCTTGATAAATCTTAACAGGTTTTATTTCCCTTCCTCATCTCACAATTTCCTCAATGTCTGCAATGCCTTTCCTTTAAGGTGGTGTTTCTTTAAAAAATTGCTTTCTGCAACACTTTTCTATCAGTAGGTCATGATATTAGTTCAATATTAACTTAGCATCATCAAATTAATTAAAGGTACACCTTCATTAGTTTTTTAGTTTTGAAGCAACTATCTCACCTAGCTTTGGTCTGCATTGCAAAACAGTCTCAGAGAATGCTGAATCAGGATGTGCATGCCTGTGCACCTAATGCAGTCTAACCACTGATGGTCATTCAGTTCATGGGACCAAGGCCTGCAACACAGACAGAAAGGACATTGGTCCTCAGCACCAACAATTGCACTGCACAAATTGAGTCCTGTTGCCCTGTCAACTTGCTAACATGGTCAGCGCTTGTTTCACTCTTTGAAGTGTTTGTATTTGAAGGAATTATTACTGTTGGATGTGCACCACTGTCATCATAGTAGTTTATGAAAAATTGTCGTCTCTTGTAATGGATGACAGAAGTAAAACTGTAAGAAAATGTCTGAATCAGAAGTTGTGGTATTTAATCTTCTTTTTTTTTGCTTAATGCTGTTAAAATTAATTCATTAGTTATGCTTAACTGATGTTACACTTTGTTTGAAAGTATTATTCCAACATTTTCCTGTTCATCTTTGCAATAATTCTGGATATTTTGGGAAAAAAGACATGACAGGCAGTCAGTGGGGAAGAGGAGGCTAGAAGGTTGTGAGCTGAGAGAAGAAAACTGGTTCAGTTCCCAAATTCTTTTCCGTAGGTGTATTCTCACAAGTTTGTAGCTCATGCAAGATCAATAAATGTTCACCATCATCACTTTCATCAGTTCATCACATTTAAAATATTGATTCCACCAATACACATGAAGTCAAAGAACAACTACTTTAAATACTGTATTTTAATGTAGGAAACAAATTTCTAGTTTTGATGACTGCATTTTTTATGTTGCTTTGAAGTAATTTCAGCATGAAAGGTACTATGGAAATGAAGATGGCATGTTTTTTCTTCTGTTACTGTAGTTTCATCCCTGTACAGCTGCACTAACATCACTGGAGTTGTGGGATGGGAAACAAAATCCCTTGAAGATAAATAGTGGAATCAATGTCATGACAAATGAGGTTATGAAAAGTAATTACTCAGCATGCTCCATAATGGTTTTCCAAATGTACAAACACTATCATTTTTTATATAGTGAAATGGCTCCATCTATTAGCTGCTTGAAAATGTTACTTCTTAAATGTAAGTTCAAAACAGGAGATTATTTTCAACTCAGTAGGAAGAAGCAGAAATCTATACACTGTTTTTAGAAAAGGAAAAAGGTATATTACTTCTTTACTAATAGCATGTTATTCACAAAGTCCCAGGCTGTTTTGGAGTGTTGGAATGTTACAGACTGCGTAGTGGGCTTTAAAATAGAAAGTCAACTCAGCCTTAATTGCAGGAGCATTCCATGCATTATTATAGTAACAATTTGCTTTGTGATTCTGTTCTCAGACATTAAATCTGTCAGTCTATGGCAGTTGAGAGGTACATTTATATTAATATATAACTTTTATTTAACACCTCTAAACCAGAAAGTACTTTTTGTGTTACCAATAGACAAGAATAAGTTCGGTGGCTATGAATGTGGTCATCTTTGCGCTGGCATGTGAAAATGTAACCAAATGAAGTAATGCTCCTTAGGTATCTTTAATATGACAATAAAGATGATTGTAGCATGCATCAAAAACTGCTGGAAGAATTTTAGTAGAAGTGATTTTACTACTTGGGACACAATTTGATGAAATCACAAAAAGAAGGTGTCACTCTGTTCTTAATGATAGGGTTTGCTCTGAGGGCAAATGAAACAGGGATGTCAATGAAATACAAACTTTATCTGCAGCAGATACATTCCTGACAGCTCTCCAATTCAAAGGCTGGCCAGCTTGACCTACTGTAGCTTCTCATGTAATCTTGTGATAAAGGTGAAAGTGTGAGAGTGAAAACATCTTTTTCATTCCCACCAATTTATAAAAAAAACATGAATTTTTGCTTGCAGTGATGAGTGATTAACTTGATACCTCCATATTTCATAAGAGAGATCTAAATATGTGCTCTCTGTACATAACCATACTGGTTAAGTACAGCTTCTCATTGTTTAATCCCTGATGCTTTTACGGGTTGCTATATTATGATGGTTTTTGGTAATATATACTTCAGAAATTAAGGTTCTTGTCTCTCATATCACTGCTCTCACTCATCTGTGACCATATATTAATGATATTTTTGAGACATCAAGTCCCCCAAAAGTTCTGTCATTCAACATCTTCATTGTCTCCGTTTGTTTATTTACCATCTGGACTAAAACTTAAATCTCTGGATTCATATTGCCTCCACTTCTGCTGCAGTCCTTATTCATTCCATGACTATTTGCTGTTGTCAACTTTGCAGATCTTCCTTTAAAACAATCCTTTTTAAAAGGCCTTCCTAAGTTTTGGGAATCAAACTATTTGGAGAGACTAACCATATTACGTTAATTAATTATCTTATATTTTTGTAGAGTACTAATTTTCAGAATCTATCTAACAATCCCCTCCCCTGGGCCAATTTTTTTTGTCCATCTCTTATTTTTATTCCCTCAACTGCACTGGTCTTATCCTCTTCTCAGTGATTCTTGCACCTGTGAGAGAGGAGATGTCGCTAGTGACAGTATTTTAGTTAGAAAACTAAATCTTTGGATCTCACTTTAAAGCCTTCTGTTTGGCCTTTCCTTGTTGTATCATAACATTATACATACTATGAATACTACAAAACAGCAGGGAGTGGATGAAGACTATGTTGTATTATAAAGCAAAATTCAGTGCTTGAACACATAGAAAGATTACATTATCTGTTCAAAAAATCAGATTTTTTCTTTTGATATGTTAATATCTGATGTAAATGCCTCAGCTAATGAAGCTCTGATATTTCCTTTGTCTCCTGTGTTCTTATTTGTCAATAATCTAATTTTACTGTAGTTATGTTATTATATTTTATAAGGAGATTACTGCAAAGACGTTTTGAATTTTTGTTGTTTGGAAGGATTAATTTTTTTCTACCATATTTTTCTGGGAAATGGATTTCTTCAGATCCACCTTCTGAAAAGAGAAATGGCCTTTTTATTTTAAAAGACAATAACCATTCTATGAGATTTATGAGATCTTCTATGAACATTTTATTCAAGAAAGTATGATTTTTCAAATGTAAGCTAAAAGTGGAATCCCTTTCTTCTGTTAATCACTTATCTGGGAAAGACCCAAAAGTAAGGGTGAAGTAACATCACCTGCAGCACTTCACATGTAACGGTGTGAAGTTTCCTGTAGAGTTACTGCTTACTGGTTTTGTTGCTGGTCAGTCCCATTCCTTCCTACCCCCCCCCACTGGGAAATGCTGTACACAACCATAGCAAAGGAAAGGTCTTCATTCTTACAGCAGTTACAGCATGATAACTAGGGAGACTGAGATAATTAAGAATAATGCACATGAGAAGAATCTTTGTTAAGTTAAGGGCTGGGAAAAGCAAAAATTCTTCCTGGATAAGAAAAGTAATAATAATGTTTAACTTCATTTGAATTTGGTTTTGCCTCACTAAAATTAATGTGAATTTTCAATCTGGAAGTTTAGGTGTATCCTCTGATTAACTAACTTGTCCATTTGTGACATACTTGTGTCAAAAATTTCAAAAGATTTAATGAACTTGAGGTAAATATCATGACAAACCATTGACTTTGAGCTGAAACTCTGTGGCAGCTTCTGATCATGCTCATACTATACAGAATGACTAAAACTCCATGAATTTCAGTGATGTAAGTTAGGGCCCTAAGAACACATTTAGGATACCGGTGTACTTGTTGATTATGAGTGTGGCTTTGTGTTTAACTCTGTTGTGGTTTGAGCCCAGCTGGCAACACAGAACTACATGGCCGCTTGCTCACTCCCCTGACACCAGGATGAGGAGAAAACCTAACGAAACCTGGTGGGTCAAGACACGGACAGGGACGATTCGCTCACCAGTTATGGTCACAGGCAAAAGCTGACTTGACTTGTGGAAGAAATTCAGTTTAATTGGTTATCAATCAGAGTAGGATAAGGAGACACAAAAAGCCAGGTCTTAAAACACAAATAAATACACTTCCCCCACCACTCCCTGCTTCCTGGGACAAGTACCCCTCGGTCCTGATGTCTCTCCCTCCTCCCCCTCAGCAGCACAGGGGCATAGGGAATGGGGGGTCCAGTCAGTTCACCAGAGATTGTCTCTGCTGCTTCTTTCTCCTCAGGGCAGGGCAGGAGGGCTCCTCACACACTTCCCCTGCTCCAGCACGGGGTCCCTCCCATGGCAGAGAGTTCCTCATGAACCCCTCTGACATGAGTCCTTCCAGTGCAGTGCAGTCCCTCAGGAACGCACTGACCCAGCACAAGCTGCCCACAGAGTCACGGTCTGCTTCAGAAGCAGGCACCTCCCCTGGCGTGGGGTCCTCCATGGGCTGTAGGTCCCTCTCTTCTCCACCATGGTCTGTCACGGGCTGCAGGTCCATCTCTGCTCCTCTGTGGTCCTTCAGGGGCTGCTCCACCATGATCCTCCGTGGGCTGCACGGGCACAGCCTGCCCTCTCCTGACCGGCTGCAGGGGAATCTCCACTCCGGCCGCCTCCCCCTGTGCTTCCTCACTGACTCCCAGTACCTGCACAGGTGTTTCTCTCACCTCCCACTCCTCCCTCTGCTGCAGCTCTCCACGACTGCTCCTTTGTCCCCTCTTCAAATATGTTATCGCAGAGGCACGTATATCATCCTTAAATGGCCTGGTCTTGGCCCAAGGCGGGGCCGCCTTGTTGCTGGGCGAGCTTTGAACAGCTTCCTACAGGGGCTGCCTGCCCGTGTAGCCCCTTCCCCTGCTACCAAAGCCCCACCACACAGACCCAACACAAAACTCCGCTGAAGACATGCATGTTCTTCTTAACTGGATATTTATTCAAGTAAAATGTTGTAGATCATCACATATTTTGAGTGACAGCTCTTCTAACGTGGTGGGATGTTTCTCTTAGAAATTCTAAGACAAGTAGGAAATATAATTTTAATATAGATCTTAGAACATACTGTATTGTGTTTACTATCTTTATTCCATAAGCTAAGAAAATGACATTATTAAAAATTTTTAAAGGTAAAATTAATGTGTTCTAAATACCTTAGTCCTTTGAATGTGTTGAGAAGTGGATTACCTTTCTGTTTATGATTATCAAAATCTCCCATACAAATTAGCAAATAAAGGTTTTTCTGAAAATTCTGTAGCTGAGCTTGCAATTCAGTAAAATCATTATCAAGAATAAAATCCTTCTATTTATCAGCTGCATGAAGCTTTAGAAGTGTTTCTTCTTTTATTTAATGATGCACGCAGTAAAAACATGTTCTCCATGAGAATTGAAAAGAGAAATTATCATTTGACACTCACCTGCTGAAATCTTGAACACAATAAATCCTATCACCAGAACAGAGCATTAGCTTTCTAATTCAACAAGATTAGGTAGAGTTCAGCATTGAAGCTCCTGATTATGGCCAAGAAAGTAATGTAATCTGCCTTAAGTGGAAACTGCTGAAGAGATTTAAAGAGCAGGTGCTATATCTATGTAATCGCACAGAACATAATTATATATATTTTCAAATCAATGGCAAAACAGTTGCTGGTACCAATAGAAGCAGAACTGAGGCAATAATTTGTGAACAGCAAAATTTTTTCATAGATTTTTTTGATATGTAGCTGGTACTTGCGTTTACAAAGAAATGAAACTTACGGGAAGTATAACAGACCAGTAAAAAGTTATCTTTGATCTGGAGTCAAAGAAATGTGAAATAAAATAAAAATGTTTTCATCATTTTCTGGTATTCTGCATTAAAAAAGTATGCCAACTCTCTTACAAAGTTCAAAGGAAGAGGCTGCTTTGTAGTTGGTGTACATCTTGTAATTTCTAGGCAGAGGAAAAATACCAGTGCAGGTTACTGTAGTACTACACCAGAGTGGCAGGAGAATAACCTGGTGTCTGTCTTAGCTGTGAAAAGAATAGTGTAACTTCTCAATACCAGTTACTTTTTTGGAAAAGAATTGGGATGATGAAGTATTGTGACTTTGGAAGGGAAATGTAGTATTCTATAGGGGACTCGCTGAAATGCTTTGCGCTTATACTTTTTCCTCTAGAGGGGAGAGACCAGTTGGTTTAATCCGAGCTGTTTTACAAATTAATAGGCAAGCTGTATGACAAAACTAAAACATACACTTTATGGTTGGTTGCTGAAGAAATATACATTTACCTTACTAGCGTTTGTGTTTAATAAGTAAGTTGGTTCACCATGTAGCAGCAGATACAACATAAAATACGGTAAATGCTATGTTTTAAACTGAAGCATTGGAAAGATAGAGGACTTCTGGATGTGTTTACAACAGAAATCTTACAGACAGATATGCAGTCAAGCAAAAGGAGATCCAAAATTAATCAGATAATTTTCTGTTACTGTAGAACCAGTGTGTGTAATTGTGTTTTCAGAGTAGTTAATCAGAGCCTGTGGTTTGCACTGGAAATGTAATAGATACATTCTGGTATGATGAAATAGGATTACCTATGAATGCTTGTCAATCTTCTAGAGCCTGGATCTTTGCCATTTACTTTGAAGAGTCAAGATACATTTCTCTCATGAATTGTTATTGCTATTTGACCTACATGTACATACAGACATAGAGCATCCAACATATGTGTACACATGCATTCAGTCTCCTGAGAACTAACGCTGGGGTTTTGCCAGATCTCTTTTTACATCTGCAAAATGTCTTGGTTGGTATCTTTAAGTCAGTTTGTAAGAAAATGACTGGCTTGCACAAGGAGGAGTGAATCCTTTGTAGAAGGCTCTTACGGTCTCTTGTTGTGATTGAAAATAAATATTTTGGGTGTTCTAAGAGAAAAAAAAAAATCTTTATTACAATTTTCAGGCTAAACTCCAAAACCAGTGTTTAACAGTATTTGTAGGACATGCTGTGTTCCAAAAATCAAGGGAAATTGCATCTAAATGCACTTAGTGATTTTTTGGATGGTGTGGGACATCCTAGACTACCTGCAGAGGGCCTGTGCAATAAAATCTGTTGGAGCCTCTGAGTAGAGAATCTAAATTGAATATGTTTGTAGATTCATCAGCTAATGTCTAAATTGGTTCCCCCTCAGATTTTCACAGCACTTATTTAATTCTCCTAAAGATGCTTCCAGGAAAAAATAGCTGGTGTGTAACATTAAGTAAGAAACCTGTAACAAGCTTTAACTATTATAAAATTGATGTGTAGGTGATGAAGTTGTGAGGAAGTTCCACCTGCCTGTATCCTGAAAACTGCTTTGGATTCATTGGAAGTACTTTATCTTTCACCATTCTAAAACATGACTAATATTTCCTTCTTATGTTTCTGTGCATGGTGTTTTTAAATGCAGTCAGTCAATCTGATTTGGCTCTGTAGTGTAACTACACTTTGTTGTTTATTGCTCTGTAGTACTACCATATTTCAGATTTCAGAAATTTGTTCAACATCACTTATGTTTTTATAAT
>VZSC01003595.1:206687-218196 GCA_013398225.1 Steatornis caripensis
TTTATAAATTCTGTTGATGATCCTTGTAGGTTTCTTATTGTTGGACAAGAAGACACATCTTGTCATCAGAGGCAGCAAATATCCTGAACTCGATAGATAGCTTATATGCTTTTAAGACATTTAAAAAATTATAGGGAATACTTCCAGAATTAATTGTCTGGACAAAGGCACTTTTTTTTCCCAGAGAAGATAAACAAATAAAATGGGATAGCTTTAGTAAATGTAGATGACTTCCTGAAGTAATGCTTTAGAAGAAGTGAAAAACTTTTCCCTTTTCACATTCTTTTTTTTTTTTGTCAAATCCCCAATCAATTACTCTGAAACTTTCCCAGAAGTTCATCTTCAGCGTATCATGATGATATGCTCAGGAACGAGATTACATCAGCAGTGACTTTGAAGTACAATAAAAAGTTACCACTAAAATAACCCATCTCTGAGACTTGTACAAGTACAAAAGAAATCTCTTTCAAAGAATACATCTGAACAGGGGACAAAGGCAATTTCAAAGTTGTTATATGACAAATTTAAATAACTAACCAAATTATCTTTGAATTTCCCTGTAAAAACTTTGAAAGATTCTGCCGTTGTCATGCATCCCAATATGAGAAGCATTCCATGAGTCCCATGTACTCCATTAGTCTGTCAAAATGGCACTATACTATTTTATTGCTAATTACTCTTTTTTGTTACACAGTAGTGAAGACACTTTGCATGTGGTTTTTAAGTCATTTACTCTTCCTTGTAATTAGATGGCGTGATTAAAATATACTTTATATTGTGTCACTGTTTCTTTTAAAGAATGGCATTTATGTTGGGAGGAGAAGCAGCTCATGAAACAATGACAACCTGCTTTGATAGGATCGTCCCTTTAGTGAATTCCTATGGTATCAAAAGGCCAATAACTTTTCTGTGTTCTAAAGTCACACTGTAAAAAGGCAATCTACATTTAAATAGTATACTGTAAGTTATTTGAGATCTTATAAAAATGCTGACAAGATACAGACTTTATTATCATTCTCTTAGAAAACACAGCTTGCTTAGGGAACAGGAGAAGCTTCTTGGCATTCTTGGCCAGTTTATATGAATAGGTGTTTTCCCATAATGATTCATTTTCTGTGTTTGGATCTAGTTCACTAATATTAGACATAAATGAAGGTATCTGTTACGTAATCATGCTTGTTACATTTATTGTTACATTTATACATTTTTCATCATACTGCTTGTGCTATACACAAGACATTTCATTTCTCCCTCCCCCTTTTGCAGTAAGACACTATGCTTAATTTCAGACAAGATAGATATTACAAAAAAAAGAATTATGATGCTCCTACAGAAATCCTATTATAGATATCTGTACTTGGGTTTTTGACTAAGATTTCCAGACATTGATAACCTCTAGTTCAGTTACACTGTAGTGCAGACAATCTACAAAGTTTTAGTTGATACGACATTTGTTGACACTTGTACTATCAGCATAGGAGCTGGCAGTGCAGTGGAAGGAGGTAGGTCAGAGTTTCCTCACTCACCAAGTGACTGAAAGGCATTTTGCCACTTACGTAGGCCACAAAGGAAATATGAATGGGTGTCTAAGGTAAGAGTTGATCCTGGTTTGGAGGACTGTTCCTGTAGCTGCCAATAATTTCCTAGGAGGTCTTGAGTGTGTCACTCAGGGTGACACCTGTAATATTTGTGAGAGTTTCTTATTAAGATCCTAAGTACACTGTTCTGAGGGGATTTAAATGGATCCTTGCCTAGAGAAACCTAGATGGGGACAAGAAGCTAGCACATGTTTGTTTTCTGTTGCTCTGCTCATGACTCATGTGGTCCTTAGCAACGTTGAGTCCTTGCTTAATATAGTCCTCCAAGAGTGACTCTGCAGGCCTTGTGAGCTGCTAGAAGCCCAGGCCCTCATGTTTTTACCACTTCTCTGCATGTGCAGGCTGCATCTTCCAGAGGGCTCTATAAAAGGCTGTGCCTAGCAGTACACAAAGACGTTATTTTTAGTAGCTCTGTGAGAAGCTATAGTGCTGCAACAAAGTAGAAAACCTATGAGACCTGATGAGTGATTAATGTTTGTCTGGACTGTGCCTAGATATCGGTCTCTGTTGGTGGGAAAGGTCCCAGGCAATAATATGAAGATGCTGGGTTAAAGCTGGGCATCTTGACATAAACAGACAAGTACTAAGTTCAGGAAACTCTAGGCTGTATTGTGTCTCTTTACAAAGACAAGAACTCATCTTATCTGCCAATTCTATGGTAAGTTGTAAGAGATACTCAGCAAGCAGCTGAACTTGAACTTCTAACAGTCCAAATCCCTGTGCTTTTGTGACAAGGTGTCATAGGTAGCTGACACCAAGGAAGCCAAGAACATAAGGGAAGGACCCTCATTGCCAAATCACCAGAGTCCACATTGTCATAATTTTCACTATCAGAGGGACTGTCTAGTCTAGAGCAAGTCTCTAATCTGCTAGGAGCCTAGATTTAATTTGTTTTCTTAAGCATTACTTATGGCATCCTAAATGCAATTCTATTCAAGAGATAGGATCCTGCCAACTGTCTTATGCAGCAGGTAACTATAGACCAGTCAGGACAGTCCAAGAAGATTAGAGCACACTACTCTAAGTCCAGTCTAACTATAGAGTTTATGTCAGATCACCTGCCACAATCCAGTGGTCTCAACTACCAAATCTATTTCCAGAAAAGCGTCTGACGTAGCAGAAAGTTCTCAACATTCATAGCTAAGCTGTAAATATGCAGCAACAACCACCCAGTGTGGTATCTCAGAGAGAGCAGGTCTCCCACAGGAAGTTAGAAGCTATTTGTTTTCAGCTAAATATATAGGTGCGCTGAAATCACTTCCATTAAGAGATACAGGAGGAAGAGACAAGTTTTCCAACAGTGTACTGAGATCCAGCTCTAGCTGGTGAAGCACAGAGAGCCTCATATCTGTTGCTGCAAATCTTAGAGCTAAATGCATGTAGCTGAAACACCACTGTATAGAACAATATAGTGTCATCAACAATACGAATTATCAAACCTGGACATGTCTAAGGTACTCTCATACGTGATCAGCTACAGTAGAAACAAGCTTCCACGTACTCAGTGGTGCTAGCTGCTCATGATTCCCAGCCAAATTGTATAAGCAAACATAAGTAGCAATAGCCTCAGAAAGAAGGTGGCTGTTGACCTCTCCAGTCATGATCTCTTACAATGATTAAATTACTTGATATTTTAAAATCCTTCAGATTTTTGAAAGAAAATATTTTCTCAAACTGGAAATGCAAACAGACAGAATGAACTGAAAACTGCCTTACTGAAATGCTGAAGAGGATACGATCTTACAAATTGCTCTGAGTGAAGTTTCCTGAAAGACTTAGTTATTAATCTAAAAGTATAATATATAGGAAAGATGGTCATGAATTTGGAAATAGCAAGTACTTGCAAGCATAGTAGAAATTCTGTTTCACAAAAAAAATTATCTGAGCTATAAAAAATTAGGGGTTCATCTAATTAAAATAAAACATGAAAGAAAGATGGTTGGATACAAGGACAAACATTCTTCATTGACAGATAAAGAAATCACAACAAAATCAGTGATGTCAGGTAAGAGGGTTGTTGTATACTCCTTTTAATAAAAGAAAAAAATGCAGAAAACTACATGCTTTTCTCCACATTTTTCCAAAAATTGCAGAATCATTGTTACTGAGTAACAGGATAAAGCTCGTACAAGACTGCAGCAATGGAGTCTTGGTTGGATTTCTTGATAGATTGACAAAGTTTGACTGAAGAGTGGTTTGTGTCTACAGAAATAAGCTAACTGAAAATGAGGTAGATGGTTTAAGTTGGTATAAGGTGGCGTTGCCAAAACAGAGTTGTCCTGTACCCCTAATTCACTGCTGCTATCAGCCCCTTGTCCATCCTAGCACAGGTGTTCATGCAGTCAGTGAACCCTATCAGCCAGTGAACTAACATTACTTTTTGCCTCTGCTAGTTTTGCCAGGTGCTTCACTTTGTGGCTGGCAAACCACTTATGCTAGGACAAAGAAAATGTTGCAAAGGTGGGAACAATGAGAAGGTAAGACTGCTTGTTTGGCAGCATTGCTGGCTTATTTGGCTCAGGACATACATAAAGTTATAGCCTGCATTTGTAGACAG
This sequence comes from Steatornis caripensis, assembly GCA_013398225.1. NCBI lineage: Eukaryota > Metazoa > Chordata > Aves > Caprimulgiformes > Steatornithidae > Steatornis > Steatornis caripensis. Next base: position 210,843 of record VZSC01003595.1, read on the forward strand.
GAACTCAACCACAAAAATAAGCACAGATGAGAAGATTACAGTTGCACAGGATGAAAAGGGTTCTTCTCTACAGTAACACAGAGACACCTGCATCTCAAAAGGATTTGACATGACTTCAATGGAGAAATCATATGTTTTGAGTGAGAGGAGCTGGACAGTAAGATGAAGCATACAGTGTTACAGAATCACAGAATTACAGAATCACAGAAGGGTAGGGGTTGGAAGAGACCTCTGGAAATCACCCAGTCCAACCCCCCTGCAGGTGCCCCCAGAGCAGGTTGCACAGGAATGCATCCACACGGGTTTTGAATATCTCCATAGAAGGAGACTCCACAGCCTCTCTGGGCAGCCTGTGCCAGGGCTCTGTCACCCTCACAGGAAATAAGTTCTTCCTCATGTTCAGGTGGAATTGCCCGTGTTACAGTTTGTGCCCGTTGCCCCTTGTCCTGTTGCTGGTCACCACCAAAAAGAGTCTGGCCCCATCCTCTTGACACGCGCTGTTTAGATATTGATAAGCATTGATCAGATCCCCTCTCAGTCTTCTCTTCTCCAGAAGAGAATTGTTATACCAGTGTTATCCAGGAGACCTAGACCTTGTCCTATTTGCCCTGTACAGGATAAACTTTAAGGACTGGATGACTTTAATATACCAGCATACATTACAGATGATAACTCCTATTGATGAGAATTCCAATAGGATATAAAAAGAATTATGAATTACATGACTTTTACATAGCACCAAGAAATTAATTACGTTATTTTCATGTGGCAGCAAGAAATAAAAACACCTTTGTGTTTGCTGAGATAGTGAGATTGCTGTTAAACAAATATGCTGCTAGGTTACTAGACAATCATTATGATAAAACCAGATAAGCTAAGAATTACTATAAGCAGGAGTAAGGACCTTAAATATGAGCATTACATCATGAAAATTGCTCATGGAGAGATTTTCAGCTGCACATGCAAGCAAAAAGTTTTGACAGCATCAATTGTGTAAAAAAAAACACAGAAAGATTGTACTTCTCTGCTATGTTTCTATTTATGTGTCTTTTCCTTCAGTATTGCCTGAGTAGCAAGACCTGGGTCTTTTAGGGTGAAAATAAGTATCAGTGAGTTCTTGATATGTGCTGAGTTTGATAACAACGGTGGGCTATGTAATGCTCTGCTAAGTGTGAAAGAAAAGAACTTGTCGATGAAGAGGAGCAAATGCCAGACAGGACTGAATGAGATTAATTTGAGGTATGTTTAGTAACAAATGCACAGGAGAAACGTGAAGTGTACATGTGAAAAATGAGTGGTTGTAAGAGCTTCATGATACCTGTTAACTTATTTCAGTTAATTCATCCTGTATTTGCTAAAACTAAATGTTTCCCTCAAAATTTCTTGGACTGGCTTTGACTTGACTGGCTTGACCAAGGTGAATGAGGTGAGTAAGAGAAACGCTGGAAGAAATACTGTTTGAAAAATAAACAAGATCAGTGTATGCTGAATCTATTTCAGAATGAATCCTATAACCTTAATCGGTGTAAGGACATGCAGAATAGAAGTTCTTTTTGTAACATTGCCTAATTGTTTGTGTTTGCAGAGCACTGAGTAAAACGTGAAAAAGTAGCTGAAACAGGAAAATGGACAATTGTTAGGTTTTCAAGTGGCTTCTTGGATCTGTGGTCGTTGGGAAGTCCATTACATTTGTGTAAGGCACCATCTACATTTCAGAAAATGATAATGCCATTACATAATTGAATGTTAAATGTGAAAAGCAGGCACAGACAGGAACTTCTGAAGCATATTTTCAACTCACTACAAATAGTGAAAGCAAGGAACTGTTTGAACAGGATTCTGAAGGGAATGTAACTCAAGACCTCCAAGTTTTTAGAGCAAAATCTGAAAATCTTAAGAACAAATAATTATCCAATCTGAAGATCTTAAGAGAGAAATTGTGGATTTTCCAAGCATCTGGAAGCAGAGAAATGTACTGGGATTATTGAGATGAAATTTCTCCCTATGATGGCATTCTGTACAAAGTAGTATTCGTATTTCACGGTTTCCAGGAAATTGTTGTACGTGTACCTTACACTCGCAAAAAACTTCATTTACGTCAGATTTAGAGAGAGAAGTCAGGAATTTTCTGTAACAATGAATGGTTTGGATTTATTGGTCTGATTTCTCCAATATTCTTATCCCTTCTGACAATAAGGCTTGGGAAACTGATGTATCACTGGAAAAGAGGATTCTCTGTTCTCAAGGTGTGCTGCTAATTATTTATCTCAATTTATGTTTGCACAGTTCTGAACAGACATACCCAATCTCTTGTGAATTATTCAGGAAATCAACCCAAATTTCAAGTTTCTGTGTTAGAAATGTGCTTTTGAATTACCACTAGAGTACATTTACAGCAATGAGTTGTTCCTCACAAACAGGAACATCATTTTCATTGTCAGGATCTTGTTCAGGGGGATTTCTGAACACCAAAGCTTCCTTTTAGTACCCAATTTTGCCTTTACTTATAATTCTTTATATCTACAGATATATCTGACCCTACTGATATACAAGGTAGCCAACAAGATCTACTGTTGTTAGTAATGCCTCTGATTTTTTAAAGATGAAAATACCATTTTCCATTTATTTAAATGGGATCTACAGTGTAATGAAGAAAATTCAGTGAAAGCACATAGAGACTTTATTCTGGGCTACAAGGTACTCACTGCAAATGCTTGTACTCACTTTTTCTTGCAACAGTAGTGTTTGAATATCGTACCTCCTCCTTTTATCATGTTTGTACTTCAGAAGTGTCAACGTTATTTTCCTCTTCATTTTTTAACTGTTTATTGTAAAACGTTAATATTCTTAAAGAAGGGTATTCCTTGCCTGATGCTTTCCCTCTGAATACTGTGACACTATGATAACAGGATGGGGAAATGCTATTTCTGTATTTTGAATGCCTTAAGTGCATCCTGCAGATCTTCATGGTTAAGGTGTTGAGAAAAATAGCACAATGCATGAGGAGCAGTTACAGAAATAACACATCTACAGATGTGGCATCAACTGCTGCTTTTTATTTTTCACAGCCACAATGTATTATACTATTGGTATGTACATATCACTCCCATCATTTTGTAAATTAAATGTTCATCTATTTAAAACCTTTAAGTATGTCAACATTTATTTAAACGGTAAGTGGCCTACCACATCCACATCAGCCTTCCACAAGGGCAACATTTTAATATGCTATTCTCAGGAGAGTTCGCAGTGAAATTTCTGCTTCCAGACACTGCTGCCATCTGCACACAATGAAATGACATACTGTTGATCACCACTGACCAGCCCGGATATTTGCAGGTCATTTGTGATAGGAGAGGAAGGCAGTTTCATCACCAGAGTGAATAATGAGAGAGAGAAAATGTAATCTTGATAGATAATCCTGTTAACAAGGAAACTGGAAAGTATTTAAACATCCTGCGTGATACTAATAAGCTATTCTATATAATTAGATAGAAGATTAATATTCAGTATTCATAGACAAACCTTCCTCTGTACAGTTACAAACATCTCTTGAGTCTTAGGTGACTGCTTTTTAGCAGCTAATACTCTTTTTTTTCCTCTGATTAACAGAACAAAAGCACGTATGCTTTTAGGTGAAAACAGACTTTTTAAAAAGAATATTTAACAACATTTTATTCTATTTGTTATTTCATTGCAGAGACAGAATTGATTTTCTTACAAAAATTTACCTAGCTAGTAATTTTCTTGAGAGTCAAAATATGACTGGAAGTGGTTTCTTTCTACCAGTTGTAATGAACGCAAAGTACATTTCTTAGGGAACCAAATCTTCAGGTGCTTGCTCGGTTGGAACCTTGCTGGGAGCTAGGTTCTCTTTTACACATCAGCAGAGGAAGGAATGGCTCTAGAGTTTTTCCTGCCTTGGGCGGCTCATGAAAATGCCAAGTAGAATTGCAGCCTTTTTGTAGATGGGGCTGGAAATGACTACTTTGCATTCCTGCTCTTTCCAGTGGAATGATACAGATCTTCACCGCACTGTAGACGATGTTTAATAAATTAACTCTCAGTGTTATCTTGGGACTATCTCAATATTTTATCTATGCTAATAAAGAATTAATAAATATGTAAAATTGACATTGTTTTTAAGTACAATTCCTCATTCCTTACTAACATAATAAAGATTTCATGATTCAGTTGAAGCCTGAACAGGAGAACAGAGACTTTAGATAGTTGAATGAATCTGTCAGACATGTAATTGGACTATATAGTTACAATATTTTAGGATCAACAGAAAAAATCTGTCAGTTGTTTCAGTCTGCTAGTTTTTATGAGTCCTAATAATGAAATTAATTTTCACAATTCAATTCATCTTTTTCAAATACCTCAGTGAAAAATTGAAAACTAGAGATTCATGAGAATAAAAATACGTGCAGAATGACAGTACCAGTAATAAGTACCACATTGTTACAGAAATCTGATTAATTGAACCTTGAAATATACACCTGAGATTAGGTACAGTTTTCAGAAGAACAGTCATGCAATTTGTGTGTTTGAATTTTGTAGAAGAATACAAACATCTATGCAATAATGTCTTGATTATCAACACAATACTACAAGGTCTGATTCAGTGGAAACCAATGTTCATATTTGACTCCATGTACTTTAACTTATTCATTATAGACTGTATTTATTTTTACTTTGCGAGATTAAGGCCTGTGTTACAAACAGAGCAGTCAGAAGGGAGAGTCTTTGGAGAGTCAGGTTGTTAGATAGGAGAGTAAGAGATTCCTGCAGCAAGAATGTGAAGAATGAAGTGAGAACTCTGGAAGAAAAGAGGGAGGTTGTTTTGAGTTTATAACAGATGCAATCGATGTTATGTCAATATCCAGCACGGATAGCTATGAGTATAGTAAGTGGAAAATACTGAGATACTGAAAATCAGAAAAAAGCTGGAAGAAGACATCACATCATTACTGAAACTACTTTGGATGAGTATAGGTGTATAGATGACGAGTTAATAGAAGAATATTTTAATTATAGGCATTACTGCTTTTGTCTTGCATTCATAACTGAAGCATTTTCTTCTCCTCTTCCTCTTATTTTCTTGTACTTTATGCTCCTTCCCACTTTGCTGCTTCTTTTTGTTCCTATTGAACATAAAAATTATATCCTAATCTGTGATTGCTGTGATTTTATGGTATAATGTGCTCTGCATACCATCTTGTTAATATATTTACCAAAGCTTTATACATATTTTTATTGTAAACAGGAATAAGAAGTATCTATTGAGATATAGATAAACATATTGGAAATGAATGTGAGATTCAGAAAATATTAAGCTCTGAAGGTTCCAGATGGAAAGAATGCTGTCAGCCTGCCTGAGTGAAACTAGCTGTGGGACCTGAAACTAAAGAGCTATTACAGCCTTCCACTTCAAAACAGGAGATGCAATACAGAATTCTTTCATGAGGTTAAGTGTTATGTTTCCTGCAGACTTGAAACAAAGGGGTATACCTGGATGAAGAACAATGACAGAAATTGCAGAACTTCAGAGAGGCACCAGAGTGTGTGTTTGTGATTGCAGCTACCCTGCACTTTCACAGGCTGTGCCGGGGAAGTCTTACATTATTGAGAAATATATACAGCAGCGAAGAAATATTTTCACCAATTCTAATACCCTTACTATGACTCCTTCCAACGGCAAGGTGTGAACCTAAGAACAATACAGTTCATCTGGGGAGTCAGGTGTCTGTGGAAGTGGCAGTCTCTTCTCTCCTAAAACCTAGTTGCTTTTTGCAAGCCAGAATAGAAATGGCTCTTCTCTTATCACTCTGGAGAAAAGAGAGGTAAGATTTAAGGTGTATTTTGAAAGAGAGGAGGAGAATCCTTCTGTGTGGGAAGTGAGATTTTTCCAAGCACTTGAAGCAATATGAGAGCAGTCACTGAATTTCAAAGGTGACAAAGAAAGCTCTTAAAAGAATGAGCAAATCTTCAGTAATTCTGAAAAATGAATGCAAATAAGTTACTTTGACCTGTAGCACAAAATAAATGGATTCAGCTGCTTCTACCATGTTTTTTTATTTTCTTAGTTGAAGTCTGAAGAGAGTGTCTTTTTGGTGGTTTTTACTTCTATAGCATAGAGCTACGAAGACCAAAATAAAGCAGCAGGTATAACATAAATAAAAACAATATGGTTAAAGAGATACGTAAAATTTTATTTCTTTGTGAAATAACTTACTCCCAACATTTGACTTAGGATAACAATCTCATCAGTGATGAATCAAGAAGCTGCCATACCTGATAGCTTTACAAGCTTGTTTCAGTAGTAAGACTGGAAATGCTTGGCGTGTAAGAGATCTGACACCCTTAGGGAAAATGGACACAGATGCAAAGGGTAGAAGTAAGCTCAGGTTCTGATTATTATTTATGGAAAACAGCACTCTGAATTGGTGGTTCTGAAAATCTCATACTGAACGAAGACAATGCTGTGACCAGGAAGTCCCAGCAGACATTCACAAATGGGAATACAGACCCTATGAGCAATTTCTGGTAATACACACCCTTGGCACCCTGAGCTGCAGTGCTAACTAAACACTCTGAAGCTTGACTGGAAACAACAGTTTATTGTTAGTTTCCTGCCAGTGTTGTCTCTTTCATCTAGCTGAAGTGAGGTTATTTTACCAAAATGCAAGGATTATGGCATTGTTAGCATGTTCTACAGATTATTTGACAACCCTGTTACAAAGACAGCAGGGAAAGAAATGTATATTCCTTTCTTCTGTAGCGATCGGGGAAGATAATCTGGAGCTTGCTGGTGGAAACTTTTTTTTTTTTCTTCACTAGCTTTATAAAAGCTGTGTCAGACCAAATCCTCGGTTAGTGTAAATTGGCTTAGTTCCACTGAAATCAATGACACTTTATGACCTAGCTCCTGTATATAGATAATGCCAAAGAGTCTGGCAGTGTTGCATGGTTGTTTGAAGTTGTTTGCTTTTGATGAGTGATATACAACATTTACTTCCCCCACCCTGAGGAGGTAAACCGTGAACCTGCACATCCCATCCAGCCCCTGAAGGCACAGGCAGTGAGAGATCAGGACTGGGAGTCAGACCTGGCTAAGTGATTGTTTGGATCATTTACAAAGTGTTCCACAGCGTTTATTTCTTGAGCTGCTTTTTGGAATTTCTCACATCCTCTTTCATCAGCCTCAACTTGAGATAATTAAGCTCTGAGGAGTAGTTTAAGCTTATCAGCTTTTATTTACGTATTTCAATACCTTTTATTGATATTTTTTCTTTCTTTCTATTTCATAAGTTACATTAATAGTAATATAATCTATAATAAATGTATCAAT
>VZSC01003595.1:227523-244258 GCA_013398225.1 Steatornis caripensis
CCCCTGGGGAACACCGCTGGTCACAGGCCTCCAACTAGACTCTGCACCACCGATCACAACACTCTGAGCTCTGCCGTTCAGCTAGTTCTTGACCCACGCCACTGTACGCTCATATAGCCCACTCTTCCTGAGCTTTCCTATGAGGATGTTGTTGCCATGGTTCTTTTGATGCAGCCCAGGATGTGGTTTGATGCAGCCTTCTGGGCTGCAAGTGCACATTGCCGTCTCATGCTGAGCTTATAAACCAACACCCCCACGTCCTTCTCCTCAGGGCTGCTCTTAATCCATTCTCCGCCCAGCCTGTATCTGTGCCTGGAATTGCCCTACCCCTTGTGCAGGACCTTGCACTTGGCCTTGTTGAGCTTCATGCAGTTCACACGGGCTCACCTCTCAAGCCTGTCTAGGTCCCTCTGGATTGTTTCCCCTCCCTCCAGCATGTTGACCGCACCAGACAGCTTGGTGTTGTTGGCAAACTTGTTGAGGTTGCACTCAGTCCATGTTGTCAACAAAAATGTTAAACAGTGCCTGTCCCAATACTGACCCCTGAGGAGTGCCATACATCGCTTGTCTCCACTGGGACATTCAGCCATTGACCACAACTCTTTGAGTGCGACCATCCAGTCAATTCCTTATCCAGCAAGTGCTCCATACATCAAGTCCATGTCTCTCCAATTTAGAGACAAGGATGTCACGCGGGACAGTGTCCAATGCTTTGCACAAGTCCAGGTAGATGACATCAGTTGCTCTTGTTCACTAATGCTGTTACCTCATCGTAGAAGACCACCAAATTTGTCAGGCACGATTTGCCCTCAGTGAAGCTGTATTGGCCGTCACCAATTACCTACTTATTTTCCATGTGTCTTAGCATAGTTTCCAGGAGGATCTACTCCATGATCTTGCCAGGCACAGAGGTGAGGCTGACTGGCCTGTAGTTCCCCAGATCTTTTTTTCATTTTTAAAAATAGATGTTGTTTTTCCTCTTTTTCAGTCAATGGGAACTTCACTGGACTGCCATGACTTCTCAAAAATGATGGATAGTGGCTTAGCAACTTCATCTNTTCACTAATGCTGTTACCTTATCGTAGAAGACCACCAAATTTGTCAGGCACGATTTGCCCTCAGTGAAGCTGTATTGGCCGTCACCAATTACCTACTTATTTTCCATGTGTCTTAGCATAGTTTCCAGGAGGATCTACTCCATGATCTTGCCAGGCACAGAGGTGAGGCTGACTGGCCTGTAGTTCCCCAGATCTTTTTTTCATTTTTAAAAATAGATGTTGTTTTTCCTCTTTTTCAGTCAATGGGAACTTCACTGGACTGCCATGACTTCTCAAAAATGATGGATAGTGGCTTAGCAACTTCATCTGCCATTTCCCTCAGGACCCACGGATGAATCTCATCAGGTCCCGTGTGCACTTTCAGTTTTGAAGAGGAGAAGCTGGAAAGGGCTCCTAGCTTAAGATTAATTTACTTATTATAGAAACAAGATTTCAAAATTAAACATAAGACTTAAGAATTAGGTTCCTAAGTGAAGAAGAAGCTGAGATCTTGTATATTCCTGGTCCTGCTATTTCTTCTCCTGGTTCATTTATTGCCATTTTTCTGAAGTGTTCTCTGGTTTGAAGTGTAGTCCAGGGACGTACATAAACTCAAGCTTGAGCTACCTCAGCAGTCATACTAACTGCTGTAGGACATGCATAGGTCCTCAGGTCAACACTGTTTGGATGACAGTGGATTCAGTGCCTGGAAAATTTCTAAACTTGCATCCATAAATATACAATGTTTGTATATGGCTCTAAGTGTTGGCTAATTTTCCTTTCCTGCTGTCCCCACAATCCTTCTGTTACTAACATGTAATCCATCTTGGTGGCACTCTCCTCTATTCATACTGGTGATGTGAGTCAAACTCTTTACTGCAAGGCTGGCTTTTGGGAAGAACTGTTCTGTGTGACAGAATTGTGTCCATATTTATAACGAGTAGAACCTGTACCTTTCCTATTAAGTTTTCAATTCAGGTGAGGGACTGTGTATATGGCAAGAACAGACAATGATGTAAGGTCCAGACTTCTTTTATGAATTAATGGTCTACCGTGCCTATCTGTAATTAGCCCTATGTGTCCAGGCTACAGACAACCTAACACATACATCAGGAAAATTGAGTTCTTCAGGTTAAAAAACTGTAAGTATTATTACAGTTTTCTCCTCCAAACAGAGTTAAAAAGTAATAAAATCCACTCCTACCAAACTTGACTCACGCAAAATCAACAAGACTTGGAAGGGACATCTATTCTACTCTATTGTGTTGTAAGAGGATTTCAATCTACTTAAACTGTCCAATACTGCACCCCAGAGGTAAGAGAGCATTGCCAACTTTCTAACATAAAAGAAGTTAAAGCATAGTGCTTAACTGCCCTTTCGGCCTTCAGTGCTCATTTTAAGCACCATCTAGGACAGTTCTGACCTTTCATAATCACTCTGTGTATTGCCATTGAATGTCTTGGTTTTGCATTTGAGAATTATTGTAAGTAGTGTGCTTTGTCCAGGACAAAGGACTTAGTTGCTGCAAGTGCCACTGCATTGCTAATGAAATCATCAGTAGCTCATGCCCGATGATTAAGAGTAAGAAAGTAGTTGGATGCATCAGCAGTTTCTCATTGCAGTGTGTCCTGAATCTTGGCATCTTGGCTCTGTTTTTACCCTGGCCTGAGTACTTGAGCATCAAATGGTGATGGAATTCCAGCTACACCACATGTTTCTGAATCACTTTCCTCTTTTCTCCCTTCCTCATCATGTACTCTTTCATGGCCATCAAATTCTGCTGAATTGAACTGAAATCTGAAAGAAGCCTGGAGCCCAGAATACAGGTCAGATTCACCTTTGAGTTGCAACAAGCTTTGCTTAGCTTGTTCAGCAAGAGGTGTACTCTCCATACGTGGCACTGTAGACTACTTGCAAGCCTTGAACACGATAGTAGTGGGTGCAAGATATGTGCTAATCTGCTGAAGCCTAGGAAGTTTCTGAGTGTCAGATGACCCTTCTAGAAGCTGAATGCACCTGTGGTGCCCCCACAAATGACTGGAATATACACTGTGCACAGATTACAACTAATGGCTAAGAAGAACCTCCTGGGGGATGTAAATTCAGCTTGCGCAAAAGACGATTTCAAATCATAGAGTGCAACGCACTATACACAACAGCATGCAAAACACCTCTCGGTGTAACTGAGAGCCCAGTAGACTCTGGTTTGTGTAGAATTAGCCTCTCAGTGACAGGAAAATAACAGCATCATGTGAAAACGGTGTTTTTAACAAGATAAGAAGTAGACATTTTCTGGGGAGTGAATCAGGTGGTTGCAGATGTGGATTTCTGTTCCTAAGTCTTCAATTCATGATCTGACCTTGGCTAAATAAGATCCTACTCCTTCATTTTCTCAGATGTTTTCCCACCTTCTGGAAAATGCTTTCATTAGATGGAAGATAGCTTTAAAAGCAAACCATCAGCACTGCTGCAGTTCTGTTGCCTTCTGAGCTATTTCTCTTCTGATTGTCTCTGGTGAGCATACTTCCACTGCACAAAGCTGGCAGTTATTTTCATTATCTGTCTGTCTTTCTTTTGATTGACAAGCCATTTTCTAGAAACTTCTGTCTGTACAAAATGAGCACTTATATCTAATGTTTATGAAGTGTAGCTGATTTTAACAGGCTTTGGGAACTCTGCGAACCCGTGAATGGAATGTGCCTTCCATCCTCATAGATAATATAGTATTCCTGTATCTTGTATTGTTCATTTTACCCTGCATACCTGCAAGTTATTGTTTCTTAAGTTTCAGTGAGTGATCCCAGCTGGGTCTTTGGGCCTTCTTAATTATATTATCATAAATGTTACCATACTGAAATCAGGGAGAGTTTAATTTCTGTAGTAGTTTTCATATTTGAGAAAGTAGTCAGTTCCTTTTGAAACTAAACAGTCTCAGAATTTTAACAACTCTAAGTGGGGCTTTTGTTCATAAGCCGTTACCCCTGTGGTTTCAGTGTAAGAAGTCTAGAACTTCCTGCCATCATGGGTCTTGAGGCAAATGTCTTCCTTTCCTCGTTTGACCTGGATGATCTTAAATGGATGTCAAGACTGTCCAGATACTGGTTCTGCATAAAATCGTATTTTCTGGATTATGGTAATTTTATCTTTCTTAGAAGCATCCTCTTACAAGGATGACTTCAAATGGCATTTCTTTGTAACACAAGTCTGAGTTTTATTTAAAACCTAAAGTGGAAAGCCAGTTACTCTGCAGGCAAATGACATGAGGAATCCAGTCTCAGTTTTGTAAGATTAAACATCATATCAGAAATTGTGTACTCTTTTTTAGCAATCAGTTTCCCTGTAGTTCTCTCCACCTGCCATTTTGATCAGTAATTTAATCAGTTACATATCAGCTTCCTTACGTTTAACTGAATAGTCAGCTCTACAGTAAGCATAGTTTTGGGTTTCTTCTGCAACGCAGTACTTGCATATAAGTGATTGGAAGAGATTCTATACATAAATTTCTTGCCAGCAGTAGTAAAAGTATCACGCACCGTTGTACCTGATAGCTGCGCATCAACTGATGTTCAAAATTAACTCCAGTTTGCCCTTAGTTACAGTTAGTTGAGCACATTTCTGTGCCTGAAAAGGTACTGAAACATCATAGTTACTTCTCCTTCTAGACCCCCATCATCCCACACCATCTCAGAGTACAAATTCAGCGAGTTGGAACAACAGAGATTGTTACTGCTCTTCTGTTCTCTTCTTGTCATTTCCTCCAGAATGCCTTCTTTCACATATTCTGGCTGTTCCCTTAGTATTTTTTCTTTGGTACATTGATGTGCAATGCAGTTTCTTGTTTTCTATTAAAATTAGAAAGATGAAAATGTTGAATAAATGAGATAATGTAATTTGAGTTTTGGAAAAGGATTTTTAATGTGCAGTGAGTTTCATTTAGAGCCCACTGTGTCTTCTGAATGTACCTTGTAAAATCAACCTTATTACATTGCCCTCTGGTGGAATGAATTGGTAGTTTAAAATACTTTTTGTATTGTGAGGAAAACATTGCCTTAAGGAATTAAATAGAGAAAATTCAGTATAATGCAGCGATGGAATTATAGTTCAATATCAATGTGAAATTAAACAGCATTTCATTGAATACACCATCATTCAACTGATAGAAATTATTTTGGTTGAAACAATTGCAAAAGTAAGTTTGAAATAAGCTGTAGTCATTTTACCATCATAAAAATTTCCAATATGATCATTTGTCCTAAAAGTTTTCCAATATGATGCTTTTACAAGAAAAAATGTAATTTTAAAGACCAAGATAGTAGGAATAGTCACTCTTTCTGATAAGCACAAACTTGCAAATAATACATTAAAGACTGAGAAGAGTTTTGTGCTATTTATGTAAAGGGCTAGAAACTGCAGTAATCTATCTGTTGCAGATAGATTTCCATTCTCGTGCAGAGCTCACTACAGATTATGATTACAAGGTCAATATTTTAAGTTGTTTTATTTTGCCCAAACCCCTTTTTGGCCATGTGTACCTTTCTAGAACGCATAAACAGAAGTAAATAATAAACAACCAACAATAATGTGCTGCATTCCTTACCAAATTGCAGTTTCTTATCGTGTCATGAAACTCCCCAAATACACTAAGATTCTGCACAAATGCCTAGGAACATGAATCCCTGCCTTAAGCAGATTGCCTACATTCCTTTCTGCGAGAAAACAAAGGGGAATTTTCTGCTAATTATTCAGTTTGTAAAATTTTATCTTGTAGTTGTGTTCAAATTACTTGGCATGAGTTTACTCTCAGTGTTATTAGTTCTGTATCTCTGTCAATACAATGCTTTCAGTTGGTTGCCTACTTTATAAACAAAAGAGGAAAAGTATAATTTGTGCCATTTTCTTCTCTGGCATAGCATGCCCACAACCTGTAGATGAAGTAAAAATCTCTGCTGCTTTGTCTCTCTCCTAACCCCCTCCCCCTCAAGAAGGGATTTCATGCTGTACAGACAAAGCCTCCAGTGCAGGCCATGCTTCCTCATTATGTGTTAGGCTAACTAAGAGACCCCGCATACAGACCATGATTATACGTGATTGGGGTAATCTTGTTTTTCAATGGGTAAAGATACTTAGCAGTAATAGGCCATATTTTGACACATATGGTTTCTTTCTTGCTTATGCTATGAAAGGAGAAAGTTGTCATCAGATCCTGTGCAGAGATTCTCCCAGAAGAGGCAGATGAGCCGATCAAGTTCCTGCTTTGGATACAGAAATGCAATTCAGTGTCTCCCACCTCTTCTCCTCGTGCTGTGTTACCTCTCATGCAGTTACGAGGCCGCACTGCTCTCCCCTCCTGCTCCCAGCAGAGCTGTGACCTGTGGTCACACACACACAAGGGTCCTTCGCATGGGACAGGCAGTGTGCGGGTGGTACACTTGCTTCCTCCTTTTCTACCACACCCCTGCAGCTTGATTCGGATCAGGCAAAGCTGCGTCCATCACATGACATCCTGTGGCCTGGTTTGTGAGCTTAGAGTGTCAGCACTGGGTTCTACAAGATCTCCATGTGTTCTTGCTACAAGCAATGTATGACCAAGAGAGGAGAAACGTAACTTGACCACTGGTTACACCAGCTAGATAAAAATGGACTTTAGAACACAAGTCATAGGCAAGAATAACTAAAATTAGCCTTAACGTTGTTCTTGGCATGGAGTTTTAGGTCACAGGGACCTCAAATGTTGCATTTATGCCAATTAGGTCACATCTTCCACTGATGGTTTTTTTAGAAATGTATTCTATTAAAACATCAAGCAATATGTCACAATAATAAATAGCCGTAAAGTTGCCATACTTTTTTGGCAGAGAGAAAGGCAAGTCTGTTTACATTTCTTGGAATTGCTTCAGTCTTGCAAAGTAATTTCTTTCTACCTGTTTCTGTTACACTGACAGATGCAGTTCCAGAGTGTTTCCCATAGTAAGCAGAGGAACACAGCAATGTTGCATCAGATGTAACTGGAAAAAAATGTTATCCTAGTATTTGAAATAAAGCCGAGCTTTTTGGAAGACTCTTTTAAGACTGTTGGATTCATTTGGAACAAATCTGAAGACCTCTCTTTGACCCTCCAGCACCTTACAAGCAGGAAAAATTTGAAGTCTGGAAAGAGCCTAACAACTGAGTTACATCATTACACAAAAAGCTCAAGTAAAGATGATTTATTTGAAGAGTAAGGGCAAAAAGTAGACCAAAATAAACCATTCTCTCAGTAGCAACCACTCCTTTTTCTCAACATTTGTCTCCTGCTACCTCTGTCCCCCATTTCCTCCCCTGAACAAACACTAGGACCATGGCTGCCATTGGGCTTAAAGCCAGCAGGAAATTTTCATTGTACCACAATTGGCTGTGTTGTTCTCACTTGCCCTCTCATCTCTCCGCTCTCCTCCCCCAACTCTTCCTTGCTTTTAATGAGCTTTGCTTCGCCTGCTGAATGCTCAAAACTTCACTAACTGCAGAGCAGTGGAGCCTGACCCAGCTCTAGCCCGAGAGACAGCAGTTCCTAAAAGGCTGCTAATGCCAGCTGACCTCCTTCTGACCACTGTAGCATGAACATACTACCCTGTGTCTTGTTTCAGTGCGAGTGCCCCAGGATCTACCAAAGCATGAGATTAGTCTTGCCCGTGTGTAGAGGGGCTCTAGTTATAGCGATCTGTGATAACTGGCAGGACCTTTTGACTGGAAAGATCAATGAAACAAGTAGATCTGCATTGATTTTCCTATGCTCTTGGCTTTTTGTGTGGTGCTTGTGTTGGATTTGGGTAAGGAGAGCTTTATCTACTGACATTCAGTCCAACTACCACATTTTGGCACCAAGGAAGTGTATTACTTTCTTCAGCAGATGCACCATGAAATGTGGTCTTTTCCACAAAAGACATCATTGACGCAGTGAGTTGCACAAGCTGGGATCGATGCTTGTCCACTTCTCCTCCTTACACTGTATAAACCGTGCGTGCTCAGTGCCCTGAACTCCCTTCTGGTAATAAAGAGGACTCCAACTTCAGTGAACAATCTCCTATGCAGGGGTGCAAAATTCTCAAAGCTGGGTTAGAACAGAACAACACAACAGCAGAAGGAATGAGACACGACACATATGAATCCTTTCATCTGATCTAAAGCACACGCGCAGGCTCAATCGGATTGGGTAGTACAGATGGTCATAGGGAAGACCATGGGGTTTTTATTATACTGTAAATTGTATGTACATTTTTTCTCTGAGTATGTTGCATAGCTATTATTTATCCCTACTGTTGAAGGTAAAGCTCGCAGTTCTGAATCTGAAATGCATTGTGTTGGACAAGATGGTGTACAAATGTTCCACAAATATCTGTCCCTGCCCATTGGAGACCAGCCTCTCTGCAGCATTCCTCCTACTTCCACAGACTTTGGTTTATTTTTCATGGGAAGGATATGAGGATTTGGAAAGAAATCTGGAGAAAGAGCACACTGTACACCAAAGGGATTTTACATGCTTTTTTTAGACTGCCAAGCAACAGTGCTTTTTGTTGTGCATGTTGTGAAATCAGTGATGTAGAATGGAATGGAATGGAATGGAGTAGAATAGAATAGAATAGAATAATTTCAGATGGAAGGGACCTACAGTGATCATCTAGTCTAACTGCCTGACCTCTTGAGGACTGACCAAAAGTTAAAGCGTGTTGTTAATGGCATTGTCCAAATGCCTCTGAAACACTGACAGGCTCAGGGCATCGACTGCCTCTCTAGGAAGCCTGTTCCAGTGTTTGACCACCCTCTCAGTGGAGAAATGCTTCCTAATGCCCAGTCTAAACCTCCCCTGGCACAGCTTTGAACAGTTACCAGTGTAATTCTTGATCACCTAAAAATACCTTGTTTTGGAAGAAATTGTGTACAGTGACCCATACAGAGAAGCTGAGGTTATTCTGGGGTTTATGAATTTGTGTAAAATAAGTTTCAACTTTGCCATTTCTAGCTGCTGGCAAACACCTTGCATGAGGCAGCATCTTCTCTTAATCACCTCAAGGATCCAACGCTCTGTTGTGTAATGTGATGAGAGACCAGATTTTTAAAAATGCTCTTTGCCTCTATGATATGTCTTTGTAGTAGCAGAGGTTGAACAGTCTTCTTTTATGTTAGTTTAGGTTGTGTTATTTGCGACCCTCATAAATCTTGCTTTTCCAGTATATGAACTTTATAACATTTGTATAAGCTCAGCCTGTAGTGAAAGAAATTTAGGCTAAGTCACATTGCCTTGCAATTGCTATGCACTCAGACGGTAGTTTCCTGCAACATCTGATGTGCAAAAAACTGTTTGCCTTTGCCTACAGAAATGATCTTACTGTAATGTTGATTTAGATGCAAAGAATGAATTCTGTTTCCCTGCAGAAAGTCTGGGCCAAGGATCTTTCTGGGAGGTCAAGATACGTAACTGAAAAGCTAGGCATAGATCTGCACAGCAATAACTACATATTTTCTAATAAGTAACATTTTCCCTTTTTCACATTTTCTAATAAGAAAGCCAGACCCCCCCAAGATGATGTTCTAGAGTCTCTACCATTTGAAGCAGCCTGCAGGATCAATCCTTTACAGAGGTTTATGAGTAGGAACAGAATAGTGCTGAAATCATTATTTGAACAAAAGAGCTGATTAAACATCTCTCAGGGCAGAATATATACTGTAATGCCATAAAAATCAATAGAGGCTGGAAATGAGCTAGACTCTAGATGAACTTGGNCTAGGAACAGAATAGTGCTGAAATCATTATTTGAATAAAAGAGCTGATTAAACATCTCTCAGGACAGAATATATACTGTAATGCCATAAAAATCAATAGAGGCTGGAAATGAGCTAGACTCTAGATGAACTTGGTGCTTTGTGTTTGCAATATTCTAATCTCTTAATTAACAAGATTTTCTTAGCTCCATCACTTTACTTTTTGGTAGCCTCAGCTGATAGTACATCTTCAGATTCTCTGCATCGAAAGATCACAAACCAACCTGAGTCTTTCTGATCCACTCTTCTTTTGTCCACTCATTTATCTTCTTGCTCTCTTATGAAATTAGTTGTTCACATGCTGTCACCCAAACCGCTTTATCTTTGTTCCCAAGCCATTCCCTTATTTCCAGCCATTAGTATTACCACCTCCCTTCTGTTTAACCTTCCAGTGAACCACATGAATGTGAGCTCCTTTTACTCTGCTTCTAGGGCTTGTTGTTTCTGGGCCTGAATGAGGGCAAGCTCCACCCAGCTGATACTGATCCTGAGATAGTTTGGATATCACCAACTGTTACAGCACTTCTGTCCTATGGCCATCCCTACCCTTTGCCACAGCAACTACTCTGTTGGCTCCAAGTAGAGGTGAGTGCATCAGCCCACCTTTGTCTTGTATTTCCACTTGCCCTAAAAAACCTTTTTTTGCTCTGCACCTTAATGAATTTTAGAGGCACTGGCAGAGTTTTATCAGGCTTTGTGCACAATTTTGACAATAGGAAATTGATAGGATCTCCCACCTAGTGATCTGTGTGATGCAAACTAGTTGAATGCTTAGACTGAGGCTGATTCCCATGGATACATCGCTTATAGTTTCTTAGCATTTAATTCCAGAGCCAGTAATAAGTTTCCTGTCCCTCTAGAGTGAGAAGAAGTGCTGGTGGAACCATAGGCCTTCCCAGGGCTACAGGGAAGTGTGCCAAAGTTATGTGTCTGCTCCCTTTGTTCATAAGACCTCCATATATATCCTGCTGGCCCTGAGTGGGCCAAGGCAATGCCGGTGGCAGTTTTTGTGGTGATGAGGAGGGTTACACTGCAGTAACTCCCTGTCTCTGCCTCATGATTTGGTTTTGTTGTCCTATTTGTGTTTGGCTTCACAAGTTTTCAGAGTTCACAGAGGAAGGGAACAGAAAGGCCAGAATCAATCCTTAATGTTCAGAAAGCATTTCAAAGATGCCACCACATGACTGCTATTGCCATTGTAAAAATGCATCTTCCACCTCTGTCATGCATGACGCAACCAGCACCTGCCTGTTCTGAGGGTGATCCCACCAGTGCTCACCTCTCCCAGGTAGCAGCGCAGAGTGCTGCTGCCCTGCTGGGTCTGCTTACTGAGCTGTCCCTTTTTACATCTGGCTCATGCATTTTTATGCTGGCTGAATAATTGCTTTCTGAAATCAAAATTGTTCCAGCCAATGTATGGCAGAGATATTTTACTTCAAATTAACATTAAATGTTGCATGCATGAATCCTGTATAGACTGGAAAGTGAAGGGTGGGCTTGCTTTGTGGCATCCAGTTCCCACATCAGATGATATGAAACTAATAAACAAGTTCGTTCCAGGAACTGGCTTTTCACAGGCTGGCCAGCGGCGCAGTGGAAGATCTTCACTGTGGGAGAACTGTGGCTGCAAGCATGACTTGGGCACAATGATCTATGAAGACAGTGAGATATTTAATTGAGTGAGCTCGAAAAGCTCAGACTGAGGCAGGTTTGCTGTTTCTGGCAGAAATAGATTCCCCAGGAGAATCTAGTCATTTCAAGACATCTGCTTGCAGATTCAGACAGGGGATATTCTTAGCCTAGAGAACTCTTCTCCACCTAATCTCCCCTGTTACAAATGCTGCTTACTTCAAGCAGGAAAACGGAAGAGCTGTGAAATGAGCAAACAACCTGTTCAAATAGCTAGTTACTTACTGCTTAAGAGGACAATAAATACTTCGTTGAAAATCCTGGGTTCCATGCAGAAACCTGAGCACGCTGTGCTAGCTTTAGAAAGGGTGATGGTACGTCTGGAACAGGAGCTGCATCTGGCCACGTTCCTTCCCAGTTTGATGCTCTGCTTAGGTAAATGCCTGATGGTGAGCAGTTGACTAGTTACCTTGGCCTTTGAAGACTTACAGGTAGATCCTGCAGGAACACCTGTAATCCGGCGGAGGTCGGAGCACAATATCCTATTGTCTGCTCAGCACTTTGCAGGAGTGACTCTGTTGCTGAATCAAGCTGATTTATTTCCCTTATAAGGTTACTCAAATATGAACTGAGAAGGTTCTTGATCATGTGAGGGGAATTCAACATAGCTCACTTCTGGCACTGACTCTCTGACAGAAGATAAACAAACATAATTTTGTACCTTGTTCTTTCCCATGCTTGAAAATGTCCTGCAAAATATTACTACATTCCCTTTCTCACTTTCCCAGCCCCTCTCCCTTTTCTTCCTCTCCCTCTGCCTGATACTAAACTGGATTTTAATGAAGATGCTGCTGCCAGTAGAACAGTGGCCATATTTGTTTAATGAGCCTCTTCCGATGTGTTGTTTAATCGCTCCATTATTTCCTTTGTCAGTGCTCTGGATAACAAAGTTGTTGGTATTTGACTAATTTTTCATGCTTGAGTTAAAATATAACAGTAAGTACAATGTCAGCTTCAAACAGTAACTACCAGCAAACTACGGGGATTTAGGGACTTGTGTTTTTTTTTTTCTCTCTCTCTCCCTAAGCAGTAATTACTGAGTTAAATGAAACTTCTGGGAACTGTTATTTCAAATTGAATTTTAACTGCTTGCTTCCTGGAAGGAAAGACATCAAGCTTACTGTCTGACTGAAGCATAAAAAAGGTTATAAATGGAGATACTTAGTGAAGGCCTCACAGGGAAGGCAGATAGTGGGATGTTTATGCTAAATGTTATGCCCCTCATATTTAGGTAACAAAAAATAAAGTAACTCTAGGGACTGCTACCAATGTAATGTTCTTGTCTGGTACAGGATCACCTCCTTCCCTCAGGAGACATACTCAGAAGGCATTGTATTGTCATTTCCAGAGGGAGAGGTTTATAGCATGATCACTGGGAAATCAGAAAATAAGACTCCAAGAGCAAAATATGCTGCAGTCCCTATGGTCGGTGCTGTAAGGAAAAAATTAGGCCTGGCTCCTGTAGAACGACTCCCTCACACACAAGACATCTGTCTAAACTGCATCCTCTCCTGTTCCTCCTGGGAAGGGAAGGGAAGGGAAGGGAAGGGAAGGGAAGGGAAGGGAAGTGAAAAAGAAGATCTGATTAAATTTCATACTGAGCTTTTCATTCCACCTAAAGTGAATGTGTAGCTAAGTAAGGCCAGAGTGTGACCAACAGTGATATCAAATCCAGCAATTGTACTCCAAAAATGGGTGGGTAAAAGCAAGTGAAAGCTCTGTTGACTTTTTGCAAGAAGATACTTTCAAGTAGGACTGATTTTGAAATCTCAAGTAACAAAGACAGTTTCTATAGCCTTTTAAGCTGTGGAAGACAGAAGTTTTCCTTCTGTGCTATTGTGTAAGTCAAGGCTTCTATAACCTCTTGAGACATCCTGTCACTGATTAGCATAGAGCATCAGAAAGCTGGAAACTTGGAAAGCTACCTGGGACTGGAACACACCCTCATTATAAAACCTGGGATTGCTGCAGGACAACATCCTTTCTAGTTTGTTTTATTTAGCACAGGGCAGCAGAAGATGAGTTCAGAGCAAGTCACAGAAAGTCATACTGCCAAAATAAGCATAGTGAGTGGCAGAAGAGACTAGGGATGAGGACTGCAGCATTCTCTGAGACAAACAGAGGAGTTCATGTTAAGATGTGGTTAATAAGGTACAGCCACCACTTCGGGACTGTGCTCTTGCATCAGATATTCAGGCACTTTCATCATGGTTGTTCTGACAACAAGACTGAAATTAAAGCCTGTAAACTGATGCAACAGCACTTACAGAGCTGGCAGCAAGGGATTAGTTACTACTGTGATGGAAAGCAGTGAAAGAAAAACATACAGTTTAGGCTCTGTATTAAAATACAAAGAAGGACCTCCAAAATAAATTGGTGCTGCAGAAAAAATGTGTAAGACGATAGATGAAATTATATCTACTGTCAAAATGATAAATTGATCTTTAAAACCAGGACAAAATCCAGAAAGCGCTAGTACACTATTAAGGCTTCTATGTGGGGAAAGACTTTGTGGGAAAAGCCTTAGGAGTCGCTTGCAGAACAGGATGGGAGATCTTGGAGCATGGCAAGGTTCAGGCTTCCAAAATAAGTCTCCAAGAGTCTGTATTCTAATGATTTTTTATGTGTGCATCTGTACCTTCTATCTCCTGCACATCTTTTTTATTATCACATATGGAATCATGGGATCAAAATGCCTCACTTCTTTTAAACGGAATTTTATGAATTTGTGGGCAGACAATGTTACACTGCTGTTTATCTGCTTGAAAGAAAATCTCTAGATTTCAGTTCCTGCTTCAAGCTGTGTTTATGTGTTTGTATTAATTGACTGTTTATTATAAATATTTAAGTATGCCTTGGAGTAGAGGCCAGAACACAGCTGCACATCCAGATCAGCAAAAACCAGAATGATGGTATTTCTAGCTCAGCATCTTAAATTATTTTCCATGTAGTGATACAACCTTAAGCAATGGAAGACACCATACTGTCCACACTCGCCCCCATCCTGAGAGCTTTTTACAGGACTAGTTCTTACCTCTGGGGCAGGTGCACCCTCTGCAACTGTGTAATGAAAGGCGCTTTCCTTCTGCTTTATCCAAGAGTCAGTCAAGGGGAGGGCAGCACCCATTTGATGGCAAAACGAATGTGGTGGAACAGCAGCCATTTACAAAGATCTGTCTCTTCCAGAGAGAGCAGAGTACTTTGTGACCAGGCACACAGTCACTGCTGGATTACCCTGTGATGAGTTCTTGCAGGAAGTCTGGGAGTGGAAAGTTACACATTGACTGAAATTTCATTTGAATATTCTTTGAATAGTTTTGAATACTGTAGAAACTGATAGAAATTTTGCGCTGTTCATAGATGTAACAAGTCTATTGGGTCTCTTAGGTACTATTTACAAAATGTAGATTTGTATGTGTTAGCAATAATTCTTTTGAAGTAGTAATCAAAACCAGTAGGCATGAACTCTGTAGAGTGATTGAAGCGACTTAAGTTTTTAAGTCTGTAGGATCAGGACTGCAGATATGTAAAGGAGAGGGAAAAATAACTTCCTTCAAATGGGCAGCAGGTGCATCTATTTGACTGATACACAGTGAAACATTTGTTTCACTGGTTACCAGGCTCAGGCAGGTCTTGTGTATATTTGCTTTTAGGGGCACATGTGTACCTGCGTATGTGTTGCAACAAATACTTACTGTACTGGTTATCCAGTTTCATTCATGATTGAAACAGGAATTACAGGATTGCAGGGAAATTATACTGTAGATTATAATAAATAGGTTAGAATAAATAATAGCTGACATATTATTAAATAAACTGGACAAGTCCCAGAGAGAACCTGAAGAAATGTATAAGGTTTGTAAAACATGCTATTAAGAGAGGCTGAGAGAACGGGCTTTGTTTAAATTGCAAGAAAAGCAGACTGCAAAACAGCCACAGTCTATCCATACAGCGGGGCTATTATAAAAGCATTACCAACAGTTTTCTATTCTGGATGGAAAAAGAACAGAAAATAACATCATCTTTTGTTGCAGAGAGGGCTTGAAGTGACCAGTAGGTGATAGTTCTTACTTGGTGTGGTTCATATTTTCTTAGCTGTGTGGGTTTTGAGATCAGGTTGAACGAACATCTGTCAAAGATGATGTTGGTTGTACCTAATCTTGCCTCTTTGCACAGGCACTTATGCTGTACAGATCTCTCTGAAGCCCCCATTGCTGCGATACCACTCTAGCCTGAGCTTAGCAGAATGTAAAGACTTGGCAAAACTGAGAACGAAGTGAGATGTGAGGAATAAATGAAACAGGATAAAATGCAGTATGGATTCACTAGGTGTAGATCAAGCCAAACTTGCCATATCATTTTCTTTCAAAATATAAATAATTTTCTTGAAAAAAACAGTTTACTAGATCTTGTTTATTTGATATTAAACCTAGTGTTTTTCAGGATGTCTTGAAGAAAATTATTAACTGAATTGAAGAACATTGATTTATGTAGAACCTCTCAGATATTTCAGATACTGGTTAAAAGAGAAAAAGAGAAGCATAACATTGAAGGAGGGGTTATTAATAAAGTTCTCCACTTGAGACAAGTCTTAATAATTATATTAATGACTTTGATGTAAAAAGAAGTCAAGTACTGATTGAACGCAATGAAATTCATTTGTGCAAAGTGCAAAGTCATTGCATTTACGGACTAATAACAAGAATTTTTGCTATAAACTGGGAGATAATTAGTTGAAAATGTTTAAAGGATGACTGCATGTAGAGAGAATGAGATGGTAGTAAAGCAGTAAATGAGATCTTGGGATGTGGCAATGAAGGATTTGGTAGCTATTAGGAAGAATTAATGGTTTTGTGCATCCCTAAACTCATCTGAAACACCATTAGCAATTCTAGTTGCAAGATAGGAAAGGGTTCAAGTGTAGAAGAGGTCTGCTAGCACAATCAGGGGAGCAGAGACACGTGGGAGTAGACTTGAAAAAATGTACGCTTAGTGCAGCCAAAAGAAGACTGAGAGGGAATAATGTAAGTCAACACGGGGAGTGTTTGGCAGCAAAAGGAAGTCTAGGGAAAATGTGGGCCCGCTGCCGAACGAGGCGGGTGACCTGGTGACACTGGACACAGAGAAGGCAGAGTTACTGAATACCTTCTATGCTTCAGTGTTCACTGCTAAGACTGGCCCTCAGGACTCCCAGACTCTGGAGATAAGAGAG
>VZSC01003598.1:0-33129 GCA_013398225.1 Steatornis caripensis
GTTTCTTTTTATGGCGTCCACCCTGTGGTCCACCATAACATGGTAAACAGTCCATAGAGCTAGGAGGAAAACAAGATATTATGATGAAAGTTATTTTTTGTTATAGGCATTTCTAGTGAATATTGTGCAAAGGGAAAATTATCTAAATTTCTGTGGAAACAGAATTGTTGTTTTCATTGTTGATCAATCACTGACACAGGAAGCACGCAATTAAAAATGTCCGGTAAATAGAAATTGAAACAAAGAAGTACCTGATACAAATACCTGGTATCAGAGTGCAACAAAATTTCTACAAACATTTTATAGAATAAGTAAAAAAAAAATCAACTTCAAAGATAGTGGTTTTGTTATGAGCTTTATCTATAGAAGGCATAAGATGAAAAGGGAATTATGCAACAGCTTTGTTTTGTATCTATGCATTGAATATCTCCAGAGAAGGAGACTCCACAACCNCTTTATCTATAGAAGGCATAAGATGAAAAGGGAATTATGCAACAGCTTTGTTTTGTATCTATGCACAATCATGTTCTTAAAAATATATGTAGAATAGATAATTATAAATATATAAATAAATAATTGACATTTGTATTTGTATTCATATAAATTATATGTAATTAATTACCATATTCAATCCAAATTCAAAGACAATTTATGATTTTTTTTTCTCTTAGTATCTAAACTGACTGCTTTTAATACAATTATTTGAGTGAGATTACTTGACAAAACTGACTATAGTGAAAATGCAAATTATATTTTTATAGATAATTATAAAGGCATTTCAGATAGTAAAGGACTGGGAAAAAATATAGCAAACATTAATTTATTGCATAGTGAAAAAGAAAGATTATTTTCTTTTCTTTCAACGTTGATATTGTGCCCTTTACAGGCAGACAGATTTGCAAATTCATAATTTTTAAATTGTTTTCCATGACATTGGGTATCTGGTCTTCAAGAGATATTTGGAAATACATATGAACAAAAGAACATACTTGTACTAGTGTGTATAGATATGTAAGTATGAATCAAGAAAGGCAAAAAGTATAAGCACGGCTTTCTGATGCAGTTAATCACTTCAAAGTGGATGAGTAATTTTTATATATTAAGTTTTTTAAAAGCACACAAGAGTACAAGCACACAGGAAATATGCACCAAGGGAAACCTGAAGAGTAGTTGTTTGGAAAAAGGCAAAATGGAAAATGAAAAACATGTAAAAAATCAAAGTAAATTAGAAAGAATAACAGAAATATAATATTGAAAATATCCCCTCATTCATACTTTAAAATGACAATGCTGACAAAATTCCAGTCTTAAGTATTTTTTGGAGAAAGAGAAAAAGGAAGGAAACACAAGTGAGTTGCCCAGCTAGAAATGTGGCCTTCGTCACATTTTACAATTTTAATTCTTGATAGAAAGTGGGAAACTCTTTCATCCCACTCTATGATACAATTTCCCTTCTTTAGTTTGGGCTGTTTCGCATATTCCTTTCTCATTTTTAATACATTTTTCTCTTCTTCCTGTCTCCCCACCCCCACCCCGCCCCCTCTTTGTATCACTCAGCAGATACTGCCATCACCATAATAATTTCTGTTACCAAGCGTTAGATATTTATAATTGTATGCTGTCAAGGCCAATAATGAAGGTTGTGACTTGGTCAGAAAGTGAGTAGAAAAGTAATTCAAGGTGATCAGGAAGAGAAGACTAAATTAAGGAATTTTTACAGCATTGGTTAAATAAGAATTTCATACTTTGAAATATTCTACTATTCCAGAGAAAAAAAACTCCACATAAATGGCACTTTCATGCTTTTAAAATGCCTTCTATTTCTTTTAGTACCTTTCTCATAGTATGTTATTTTACTGGGCATTTACATTTGTATTTATTAAAGAGAAGACAATCTGTTCCCAGACTTTTAGCAGGAAACCATGAAGACATCATTTTTTTCCCCTTCATTTTTCATAAACTACAATGGATCTAAGCATCTTTGTTCTCACTTTGAACGTGGTTTTCTGCATTTGCTGAATGTACGTGTTGATTCCAGTCACATGTAATATTATGATTATATTATCATCACGGAGTCTTTATCTTTTTGTTGTTGTTGTTCCAGTTCTGCAAAATAAATCTTCATTCCTTCTCACTAATAATTGGAATACTTTTTTAACAAAGCTAAGAAATTGTTCCAGAAATTTTTAAGATTAAGACATGTTGAGCTTTTAACACCAGTAGGTTTAAAAACTGAGAGGAGATAGGCACAGTGAGGTTGAGATTCCTGCCACACATGATGATGATATCTATATCTGAGCAAGTTACCCACAGTCTTCCTTAATCCCAAATGGAGATTGGACCTTCTGATATGTTAAATCTAGTCCCAGCATTAACATCTAAAATAAGTCAGAGAAATCACAATCTTACAGTGCCCATTTGTCTCCATTTTTTTTGTAGAGAAAACATAGGGGTAATCAGTTCAGATGCAGACTTCAAAATTGCTAGAGAAACATCCTTATGAGAGACAGTGTAATTTGTGTTGAGCACAAGCTCTCACAGAAGTCTTTGGCTGGGCTCAAACTTACTTTGATGTAATGAATTATGTGTTTGATAAACAACAGATGCAGTATTTGACTAGTTCAGAAAAAAAGTGATGTATTATGGAAGTCTCATCTAAAAGATTCCATTTAGAAAATATTTATTGACAGACAGATATTAATGGAGAATGTCTTGTTAAATTCTGTGCTGTAACAGATTTCATTTTTTTTAAAAAGGCAAAAAAAAGGTGGTATGTTTCATGTTTTCAGATTCGGACCATGAAAATTATATTACTCCACATAATGAAAGTGCAGTCTGAACACATTTATTAAGTAGTTTTATTTGCTATGTACTGGCAAGCCCTTTGTGAAGCTGTTTTGGGGGGCTTGGGAGTTTGGTTTTGTTTGGGTATTTTTTTTTAATCCAAAAGCAATATAGAAAAAATGTAGCATTAATCACTGCTGATGGAGTAAACTAGAAAGGAAAGTAGATGAGATCTGAAAACTAATATGAGAAGTAGGATACATAAATACTTCACAAGACATCTCAAAGGTGAATATGACTATGAATCTTGGAAGAGAGATAGTTGCAAATAAGAATATCAAGATGCATAAATTGCAGAATGGATTTAAACATGTAAACTATTTGTGTGAACTGAAACAATTACATGATTCATTAACAAATGAAAGCAAGTGTGCTGGTCTGAAGTCATTATAACAGACTTTTTAATCTTTGCAAGCCAGTGTGAAACTACAATGAAAAAGTGCTATTTGTAAGGATGTAGAATTTAATTATATTTGGGTTAAAACATTGAAATAGATGTCCAGTATGATAACTCAGCCATGTTATCTAAAAGATAAGTGATCAAAAGTAATTATTTATATGACTTTTTTAATTAACAAATTGTCACATGATATGTACTTTAATCCTGATTCATTCATAAAAAATTAGGTATTGCTCTACAATATGTGCATTCTAATCCATTTGCAGGATTTACCATCAATTTGGAGACAATTTAAAAGACTTATTGAGTACTAAAACACATAAATACTGAATCAATCAATGTCTCTGGAGAGACCTTATTGTAGCCTTTCAATATATGAGAGTCTGTTTTACTGAGGTCTGCAGTGATAGGACAAGGACAATGGTTTTACACTGAAATAGGGTAGTTTCAGTTTAGATAGGACATAAGGAAAAATGTTTTTCCCGTGAGGATAGTGAGACACTTGAACATGTTGCCCAGAGAAGTTGTGGATGCCCCATCATTGGAAGTGTTCAAAATCAGGCTGAATAGGGCTTTGAGCAGCCTGATCCAGTGTAAGGTGTCCTGGCCCATGGCAAGGGGGTTGCAACTAGATGAGCTTTAAAGTTCCCTTCCAACACAAACCATTTGCAGATTCTATGATACTATGAAAATCTGGCCAAATATTTAGCTACTGCATAATCTCTGTAAAGGCACTGACAACATTTTCCAGCAGGAAAGTTAAAATAACTTCAGTGGGTGACTACTGTCAAATGTTTACAGGAAAGAAATATTATTAGAATTTCAATCTGTATTTAGAAAAACCTTGTTAAAAAGTATCCCTCTTTTTTTTTTTTTTTTGTAAATGTGTTTCTTTCTATGTGTATAATTTCAACTTTCAAAGGTGGAAAGCTTCTCTTCCTTTATTTTTACATTTTATTTGTTTTCTATACATTTCTTTATCCTGGACACAGTAAAACTAGTCATTCAGGAAACAAGATATTAACTACCCAAAGGACATCTGCTGCAGATGGTTTGTCTTTGGCAACCATACGGCATACGCATTTTGGCAAAAATAGATGTGACTTTTTATTTGCCAGCTGCTGTGCAGTAGGCAGATATTTTTGAAGCAGATCTATAAATAATATGTTTCTCTACCTTTTTCTTTCTGTATTTCTCTGTTTTTTTCTCTCTCTGTTTTAAACATAGTAATATCCTCTATGAAAAAATGTGTGCTGAAAAATTACAGAAGAGAGAGATCATATATATTAAAAAAAAATGCAGAAAACATTTTAATGCTTCAGTTTTTTTTCTTACAAAACCTGTTTTGCAGAACATAAAACACTGAACAGAAATGCCTCAAACCTGATGGCATATAATTTCATGTAAGCGAATACAAAATGTTTCAATAATGACAAACCAGAATCTCTTGCTTTGCAAGGTATCTCTTATTTTAACAGGCTGCATGCATGTAACTGGGTCTAAAAACCCAGATAAACATGCATGTTGCAGTTATGTCATGACTCCATATCAGGACACAACTTGGATACTGTAATTCCTTTTAACACCTCCTCTATGAGAAAGAAAGTCACCTGTGATTGTAACAGTCAGCAATGAGTGTTCTGAGACATGGTAAAGTATTAGAAACAAAGCGTAGGAAACACCACCCCATGACACAGAGTTGCAGTATAAACTTTCTATTTTTTAAAGCCAATAGAGATCATAACGTCTACGTCACTACAGCATCACTATTGTTGCACCTAAAATTGCTTGAGACAGTTAGGCTTGGGCAGTGTTCCCATTTGACTTTTCCTTTCTCTTCTAGTTGCATGGAATAATCCACTTACCTGTCCAGTATCAGCTGTGAAAGAGGCCTTTGGTGAGAAAGTATGTTTGCTTGACCCAATGTTTGACCAAACTTTTGCAATACAGAGCTGAGACAGCTAGCCAAATTTGCCTTTGATGTTCATGTTGACTCTTTCAGGTGCTACACCTTTCCTAAAGCAGATACCTAAAACAAGTCTGATAATTCATGCCCTAAAATTGTTTTTTTCCCTATATTGACATGATGACATTATGGTTCAGAAGTAAACCACACTGTGAACATGTTAAGTGACTTGAACACCACTAAAGCTAATCTAATTGCTATTTTGTAATCAATTGCATTGAAAGATCTGCTTTTAATACAATTCAGTAAGCAAGCACTTTTGAGCAACTTCATTTCATCAGATCTTTGTAAAACTATAAGACATTCCAC
The DNA here is from genome assembly GCA_013398225.1 of Steatornis caripensis. Classification (NCBI taxonomy): domain Eukaryota; kingdom Metazoa; phylum Chordata; class Aves; order Caprimulgiformes; family Steatornithidae; genus Steatornis; species Steatornis caripensis. The sequence continues at coordinate 5,520 of VZSC01003598.1, forward strand.
TCTAAGGAGGATAAAAGTTAGAAGGGGCACACCTGTATCTGCACAAATAGAATAACCGAGTGCAAAAAACCAGCATTTTCTTGAAAGATCTTTCCTGGAGGAGAAAATGTTAAAATTAAATTTGATTCTTAGTTTCAAATAGGGTTATTTTCCAGATGGGTTTCTGGAGAAATTTAATACATCAAACAGAAATAGCAGTTTTCTATAAAACTTGCATAAAATACTAACCCTTCTGGGAATATATATTTTAAGTATGGTTTCTTTTATCTTTAACTCCTTTTACTTTCTTTTTTTCACTTTATGATCAAGACCCTTACCAGATTTCTCTCCTGATTTTTGTGGCTTTTCCAAATGTGTGGATCCGGCATAATAGTAACACATCTTCTTAGTGCAGGGCACTTTTATCTAAGCACCATGAAAAGGGCTGATATCTTTCTGAATTTCTTTGTATTCAGATAACTGTTCTTAGGATGGCATGATTTCCTCTTCTTTTCATGTACCTGCATGAAACAAAGTATATTTAAAACAGGAAAAGCATGGAATTCAAATATTAGAAACACTTGGCATATCATGCATCAGGTTGTGCTTCTCTTATGCCAAACTTAAAAAGATAATCTTAGATAATTTAGAGAGTAAATTATGTGTAAGTGAATAACAATCCTTAGAATCTTCTCCTCTGTCCAGCCATCATGGCAACTGTCAGGTTCGCTGCCAACCAGATCTAACTCATTGTTTCCAAAGTTGTATATTCCTAAATACCTCCACGGTCTGACTCAAGTAACATGTTCAAGAGAACTCACTTCAACTGAAGGCAGCCCACCTTCATTCTCCAACTCAGTCATCTACAGTAAGTCACATACAATATAGAGTTTCAGACTCAGAGTTTCCTTTGTCTGCTATTCTGCCAGGGTTACAAAGGTCTTTCAAAGTTTTCCTGGGCCCACACTTCAAAAACCTTTAACATTTATGAAAGTAGTATCTTCGTTATTTTTTAGATCAGATCATTGTGTAAATATAATTTGTCACAAATACAAGCAGGACACAAAAAAACATTAATGCTAAAGCTGAGGATTCTAGAGTTTTGGGAAAAGCAATACAGCAAAACTGAGAAAATAACCTAGTTATGTTATTACAACAGTGCCCATCAAGGTCTTAGGTGAATGCTGAAGGTACCATCTTACAGGTGTTTTCAATAGAAGCAACTTTCAAGCACGTTGGAACTGACAAAGTCTGATTTTCTATGGCCTTTTGTCTTGCGATTGGATTTGTTGGTATGTGGTCCAAATCTGGTTAAAAACTTGTTTCTCCAGAGTCTAATTAGTTTTAAGCATTCATTGAAACCTTACTGTATGAGGGCAGTATGTACGTTCTGCTTCTCATTTGACTGGCTACTTTCAGAAGCTTGAAGTACATCTTGATGTCTATGATATCTATGACAATTTGATAATCTTGATCTGTATGCCATCTTGATCTTTCTAGCAATTATGATTGAGATTGAACAGAGAGTTCCAAAGATACTGAGATGAAGCAGGGCAAACAGAGTATGTTGCGCATCCAGACAGGAACAGAATAATCACATAAGCTTAATTTCCTTAGGCTAAAAGAAATGAGACTAAAAAGAGATGTTCACAATTCAAATATTCCACTATTGTAACTTAACCTATGTAAGCATAAACTCAAAAAATCTAAATATTATATTTATTCTGAAATGAGATCAGCTTAATAGGAGAGATAAGTAATTAGATACTGAAGTAAGATTTCTGATGTTCAGCAAAGTACTAGTGAAAGTTCATGGTTACTGAAAGACAAATGGCATTTTGAAGGGGGTTTTAAAGGGCCCTAAACATCCATGTATGTCTTTTAAAGATCTGTAGTATGAACTGAAAACAAAATAAGCTGTGACTGAAACTTTTCTACAAACTTATTTTAAGGACAAGTAGAAATTAGACACAGCGTGTGATGGAATCATATTTAAGACAGTAACCACACAGAGGAATGCATAACATAATGGAATAAGAGTTGATTTAAATATGTAGACAAATTGTAGACACAGATGAATTCTCTGAATTCAAGGTCCTGAACAGTTTAACCCACTGTGTGATACTGGTACAGAGTGATATGCTTGCTATTTATCATACTGACATGAACAAAGAAATGTCCAGAAAAAGTGTTCAATAAAATTGTACTGCTAGGCAAGTATGGGAAAGTCTGGTTTCTAGAGACATCCTGGTGCAGTCCATTGTGATTGGTGACATGCTCCATCCTGAGCTACCAGAAACAGTTGAGTCAAACAACTGGAGAGTAGATGACTATTGAAATTAATGGCTGGTGTGTCAGCAGGAGGCAGTAGCCAGCAGACTTTGGAAGGAGCTATCAACATTACTCACTCTCCAGGTTTTTTTAAGATTTTACAGTAAATTTGGTGTTACTGAGTATTCATGATTGTGCGGTTGTGTCCTCAGAGACAGTAAGATTTCTTGATTTCTGCCTAAGCTACTAAATATATCTTAACAAAGATTGCATTAAAATACAGTAATCTTAAGCAGATAAGGAAAGCTTACGTTTTTGCTCTTCAGTCAAATAATGAAGTACAATCACCTTATGCTTGTATTAAAGAGCAATCTTCAGAAAAATTAATTGTTGTGGTTCAACCCTGGCTGTCAACTAAGCCCCACACAGCTGCTCACTCACTGCCTCCTGGTGAGATGGGAGACAGAATCAAAAGGCTAAAAATGAGAAAACTCGTGGGTTGGGAAAAGGCAGTTTAATAGGTAAAACAAAAGCCACACGCACAAGCAAAGGAAAACAAGGAATCCATTCACTGCTTCCCATTGGCAGGAAGCTGTTCAGCCATCTCCAGGAAAGCAGGGCTCTATCATGTGTAATGGTCACTTACGAAGACAAAACTCAGAACACCCCCTCCTTCCAGCTTTATATGTTGAACATCATGTCACAAGGTCTGGGATATCCCTTTGGTCAGTTGGGGTCAGCTGTTCCAGCTGTGTCCCCTCTGAATTTCTTGTGCACCCCCATCCTACTCACTGGTGGGGTGGGGTGAGAAGCAGAAAAGGCCTTGACTCTGTGTAAGCACTGCTGAGCAATAACAAAAGCTTCCCTGTGTTATCAACACTGTTTCCAGAACAAATCCAAAGCATAGCACCACATTAGCTAATATGAAGAAAATTAACTCTATCCCAGCCAAAACCAGCGCAGTAACACATCCACAAATAGTCTGAAGTGTTAATAAACTTGGACAGTGCAAGGAAACAGCTACAATGAAAGAAAATTATCCAATAATGTACAAACAAAAAAAGTTTTCTCAGCTGTCAGTTTTGTTGAAACCTCCATCTTGATCAGTTGTGGTAAAAGTACTTTTTAATGCAAAATAATTAATTCACATTGTCTGCCTCTTTCGCTTACTGTGCTTAGAGAGATACAGCCTGGACTCACATGGCTGCAACAAAATAATGTATTCTATCATAGCATACCTTTCCTGCTTGCCAGCCTCTAAGGGAAAATATCTCAGTGAATGCATATTTTAGACTTTTTCAGTGGGCAAATTCATGTAGTCATCTGAGTTGAAACAATTGAAAGAATATTCAGTTTCAGTAGGGAAGACAAGACATTTTTCAGATTATGATGTGTAGTTACCCTCACCTTTCTGAAAGAAGTGAAAAATTATACTTAATGATGAAAACAAAAGACAGTTACCATAGGAGATTTAATTAACATGACATAGCTATTTCAAGCAACTAAGATTTTTATAAATTAACAACACTGAAATATACAGGTTTGTTTTCTGGGAGGAAAGTTAAGGTATATGAAAAAAATTGATTGTATGAGTCTGAAATTTTCAAAATAAAGCACTGTGATACTAAGGAGGTGATAAGAAATTCTCTATTTTACTTTCACAAAATCATAGACATCTCAGGCTTGATAAAATCCATTATGTTTTAATCAGTTGTTAAAATCAGTATTTGACATGAAAGGTTGATCCTTTTCTCATTTTTACCATAAAAACTGTAGTTTTACATGGAAAAACACAACCGTAAAGTTAATTACTGATAACAAATATAACGAAAAATGTCTAAATTCAATAAATGCTTTATTTAGATATGGTTATTTTTCTCCCCCAAAGGCTATATAATTCTCTCTTGAAACAAACTGAAGTTGTATCACCACTCTTTGTTAAGAGGTTTTAAATAAAAAATCATTTTACCCAAAGGGTTTGGATAATTTCCACATAAAATTGGCCCTTAAAAAATGTCAGAACCATTTACAGTGATTAATGAAAAAAGCGCTTTCAGCACTCATAATATTTTACAATGCCAATTGCTGCAGCATGTTTCAATAAATCACTTATGCAAATGCCTGTCTTTTGCAATACAGAATATTACTTATTATCCATCAAAACTATAAGCTAACTTAGAGATAACAGGTTGTTAAAGAAAGAGAGAAAAAGAATAAAAGAAAGAAGATCAAGTATTGGAAATTTTTTACTTTATGGTATTACTGGAGAAAAGTTAAATGTAGAGTGGAAGAATAACAGATATTTTCAAAGTGAAAAGATGAGCACTTCAGCATATATTTTGGATACTGCACAAGATAAAGTTCCCAATGTAATTATTTAAATATTCAAGTAATTGTTTTTAAAGGACTGAATCAAGACCATTTTCTAACAGCATGACTTGAAAACAAAACAATTTTTTAAAAAATTATATTTTCTATATATTTACCTGAGAATTCACCACTACTCTTGCGCAAGGCTGTTATCTTAATGGTACTCAGGTTTACAGATTTATGACTTTGTAAGTCTATACTTATACTTGTAAGTATTCATGCTTTGTAAGAAATCGGTGTTTATTTTATTTTCAATTGATACAGATTTTTTTTGACTCATTGCTTGAAGCACCTGAGTGTGGTCATTCTGAGGTTCAGAATATCTCACTAGGTGGGACAGAGTTCTGACCTGTTATGGTGAGCCCATGTTTCTGTAACAGTAGATCTCATGAATCTTTGTTACAGATGATTTTCTATGTTTCAGACAAATTTTTCATTATGAGAAATCATAACACATTGTGATGCATATTAAAAGTTATAGGGCATATCTCTTGCCCTAACAACAACAGATTAGCATAAGATGCTGCTATCCTTTTTTTCCACAGAAAGGTGAAATGTTATTTGTCCAATAACATATAGCTCACCTGGGTTAGGATCTAAATACTTCATAACTAGCTAGGGTGATAAACTTGATGAAGCATAGTACCTTCTAGTCTTTATTATCCAGGATATCATAGTCATGGTCAGCAGGGGTGGGCTTTTTTTTGTTTGTTTGTTTCAGTTTAATGGTCCTTGTCATGTTGTTGAACTTCTATGCTTGTGATCCCCACAGATGGTTCTTGTATGGTCTATTTCTGGCAGTAAATAAAGAAAAATCTAAGGAATCTCAAATAGTCTTCTTGTCCATCGTATTACGTAGGATGAAAAAGTAGGGAGCATGACCAGTTTTCATTATATTCTATGGTTTCAATCAAGGTGTCACTAGCTTTTTTCCTCTGTTTATTAATATAAAGGTTTGAAATGTTTTTCCTCAGACAGATTCTGTAGTTGTTAATGTATAGGTCTGAATGGAGTTAAATGAAGTTATGTGAATTTACATCAATTTCTCCATGTGTTTAAAATGTGCTAAGAAGTAGTCTGTAATTAAATCCCCTAACCCTCAAAAAATAAATACATTTATGCACACATAAACCATACACCCTCTTACATGTATGTGTGCCTCTGTGTGTGTATACACAACTTCAAAAAGTTAAATATATCCTCACAACAATCAGAAAATCTATCACTTATCAGAAACCACATTCCCTCCAAGTAATGCTAATTTGGTATATTTGAAAATGATAGTAGGCCCCTCGGAATGAAGAAACAGCTTAAAGATAACAGTAGCTCTGGGAAACTTTTTTTTTTTTTTTTTAAGATGCAGTGAAACATGCTCTCAAGCTTTCGCCCACTGCAGTAAAAGCTAGAAATTTGATTTTATTCAAGGGGGAATCCTAATTAATTATACTGGTTTGAGTAAGGAGGCATTAAGAAAAAAAAAACCTGCTTGTAATGAGATCTGGCAATGTTGCAGCTTCTGCCTGTAAAGAAAAGAGAGAAGATACTGTAGCATGAGTGATCCACCTTCAGGCATAAAACAGAGAGGGTAATATCAGAATTAAAACCACTTGCAATCAATCTATTTATTCTTTAAATAAATGGTCTTGCTCACGTTTTGAATGATCCATGACATGAATTTCTTATAGTCCAGGATAAAAGAGTTATATTGGTTGTGGAGATTATTCCACTGCCATATATAACCTTATTATTTTTACTGAACAGTTAAACTAGGTATTTCTACATCATTCTTTAAGTTGAATTCTTTCTTGTGCCATTTTTTTCTAATAGAAATCCATACCTAATCCATACTTTGTTAAATTTTGGTTGTCAGGTGCTGTGAAGTTGCTGCGAAGAGCTTGGAACACATAGTTGGTACTTTGACTTAAATTAAGCATGTCTCTAGAAAATTCTCACAGTTCTTTGTTGGGAAAACATGATCATACTTGATAAATTCTACAGTTTATTGTAAGTGAGCAACTCACACATTTTGATTTGCTAAGCCAAGCCATAAATCTGGTGTGTTGTAGTAGTGTCTTTCTTTTTCATGACTGGGTAGATTTTGGGACACTCTGTGTAAGCCTTTCCTGCTAGTCACCCTGTTGTGCCACTTCACTTCTAATCGGGGCTTTTCACAGAACATCTTCAGCTGAAATATATACTGAAATCTTCAGCAGAAATATATCCACAGTATGTCATAAACCTGTATAGCAATATGGCCAGATTCATCTTGCCTCACTTAAGAAATTAATTTCCTTTAGTCTCAATGTGGAGAAAGAAATTTTTTTGAAGTACTTCAACCCACTGAAGATCTGAAAAAAAGGACAATCTTCTCTCTGGAATGTGAACACTTAATTTAATTCCCCATAAAATTATATTACAGTATGCTAAGTAAAAGTGATGTCTTTTTTAAGCTCTTTAAAGTCTTAACAGGATTAACTTCAGGGAGAACTTGTGTAGCTGGGAAATATTTCAGTTATGTCTGCTCCTGTGTGTCCCTGTATTGGGGGAAACCTGGGGGTTTTTTATATATATATCTAGGCATTCATTTCTATTGAGAGGCTTATTTGCAAATGTCTGTATCTTCATGTAATAACTCTCTGCTGCTACTTTTCAACGAAATAATAAAACATTTTTGGCACAAATAAAATCAAGTCATTGAACAATAAAGACACATATCTATGTAAGAATGGCAGTATTGGAACAACTGTATTTTGAATAATCAACAGTTGTAAAACAACTGCTTACTGAATTTTGAAGGATAAAAAATACTTGTTATGAAGAAGAGTTTATGTCTTCTTGAGTGACTATTTACCTAAAATAAATTCAAATATTCAGGTTTAGAATAAGTATTTTCAGAACTGAAGCATGTCTCTGGATAATACCAGAACTAAAAAAGTCATCTGAGGCAAGAATTCAGCTCTTACTTGTGGAGATGAAGGAAAATCTTAATATACAAAATGGACAAAAAAAAAGTATTAATAAATGTTCTGAGAATTTGCATTACAAGACCGATGATAGTTATCAGATTGCAAATTCCAAAAGCCAATGAAATATTGATCGTATCTGATGTTTAATTTATCCATCTTTGAAAAAATTGTTGCTAGTTCCTTCAGTAAAATGATAGAGAGAAATAGAGAAAACCAAAGATGTGAAAGGAAAGCAATATTCTGTTGCTTTTTTTCTTCCACCTGCAACAACTCCATATGATTTCAAACCTTCAACAGCAACTAAACAATAGCTCTTGCGGAAGATGACCACAGAACAGCTCTAGACTCTCCAACTTTTCCAGCAACATCTTCACCTTCTAGAGTTATCTGTCAAACAGTGCCATCAGTTACAAAGATCATTAGAATGAAATTTAACATTAATTTATTTCAATTAATTTGAAAAGTCGAAGCTGTTTACATTATATGTTTCATTGCACATCAATGCTTTTAAAATATGAATCTATGTGAACTTTGCCTTCAGAGGACACTGTATCATCAGGTTTTGTACTTGTGTTACTTTCTGAAATTTGGTTTCACTATGAAAGTGAAACCTGCATGAAATTCTGAAATATCCACTACTGTGACAATAAGAATGGAAACAAATGTATGTCTGTCTTTTTGCTTCTTCTCATTGTTTTCAGGACTTAATTATCACTGTGTATAGTTAATCTTTTCCAGTTTTCATAATTTGATAGATTAAATTAAGTAGGTGTAAACTCAGAGTATATGTCAAAGATAATCTGTCTTTGAATAAATATTGCTTATCACTGTATTCTGAATCTATTTTATCAGATACAAAACTCAGGGCACTATTAGATGAATCAGTTATATTGCTTCTCTAACAAAATACAGTATTTATACCAGTCCGAAATTTGCATAAATTAATAAACAATACAAAATTACTAAATTTATGATCCATTGATTATCTTATTTTTACAATAGCCTTACATAATATCCTATTTAAATATTCGTCTCCACAAATTAGGTGGGAGGTTTTAATATTAAAAATTCCAAACATGTTTTCTCAGTGTTTGAGTTTGTTGTTTCCATCTCATAATATGTTTTGAGTTTTCTTTGCAGTTACAAATGCAGGAGTTTACTATTTGATGCTTCATTGAACAGTGTGTTTTGTTTCAAAATTGCTGCATATCAATAGATCTGGAAGAACACATATATTAAAATAAAACCCTCAAAATTCTATAGGCGACACACACAAGCACACACACTCATATTCTTATAACATCTGTACCCAACACTGTGTATGAATACATTGTTCTGGTATGTGGTCACAGCGACTGATAGTAAAATTAAGCATTAAGAAAACATCTTCCTTTTGTATTTTTAGCTTTTTTTTTTCCTCTTTAACATAGCTTTTCCCAAGCATTCTTTTTCGGAGTTCTAAACTGAATGCCTAAGAGTACGAGGATGCTGTTGTCTGTGTTATCAGGCTACAACAGTTTAATGCTTGTTTGTTTGTTTAAGAAACAATTTTTGTCACACATTTGCATTAGTAGAATGAATTACTCTATGAATTCCTGCGACATTAGCCAGACTAAGGGAGTTTTCTCCCAGATCCTTGTATCTGAGTTAGTTAGTCGGTTGTTAAGGTGTGATCAGAGATGATGATGCCTGCACCTTGCCCTAGAGGCACACAATGTTTCACTAGAAAGGAATACTGCTGATCACAAAGGGCATTATTTATGCTTTGGATCAAATAACTATTTTGAACATTTTCTCCCACAAATTAATCATCCTCTTTACAAGTGGAAATTGATACTACACCAAGTAAAACCTTTCCATAAGCTTGTTAGAATATTTGATAGATTTTTTACAAGTGCACAAAGATTGATCATAAAGGTGCCTGCCAAGCTGAACTCTCCTTTAAAACAAGTTTATTGTATTTTAGGAATTAAAGAAGCATGGAATGTTTTTTTTTATCTTCAACGTGTAAAATAATATAGGTCTGTTGCTTCTAACTCTCCAGACTTTGTTTTTCCTCCCAAAAAAAAATTTCACAGAATTACAGATAGATAGGCTCCCACAGAGCCTGATTAATTACAGGGGGAAAGTATTCACATGTGTCTTGTTATAACTTGAGCAATATGTTAATAAGAAGAAAATAATGAATTTATTACATAATATGGAACTTTAACAGAGCAAGGCAGAGGTCGCAGCAATGAAGGTTTCAAACACCTTTCTTAAACATTCACACTGAAATCCAGAATAATTCTCACTATTAATTTCCTATATCATGAAAGATTTGGGGATTTATCTATCCTTAGTACTTATGTAATGAACAAAAGCAAACTGAACAGCAAAGCTATTAAAGAATTTTGCATGCTACAAACTCCAAACAGACAAAAGCATCAAAGTCAGTGCTGCAGGCAATAAGCAACCTACAAATCAATCAAATTTCGGGCCAATTCTCATGCTTACTGTTTTTTTCATAGAACTAATTATATTTAAGCAATATTCTGTTTAAATGTTTGTAATTTGGCAATTGTTACTTAAAGCCACATGCTCTTCCTCCATACCATAGAAAGACCCTAAACAATTATTTCAATATTTTGTATTTCACTACAGAGGCCACATGCATATAACTTAAGGTTAAGTTCCTCGTTGCATCCAGGCTTTCTGTGTTTTAATTTCTCTTCGGTCAGAAAGGGTGATGAGAAACAAATAAGTTTTGTCAAGCATTGATATTAACACAGTGGGACAAGAGAAATATCTAACTTTCCTGAATTTTGATTTTGATTGTCCTTTAATGCTAGAATACAAAAAATAAGTTTTTAAAAAAATTGACATTCATGTCAATTTTTATATATTAAAACATGTCTTATGTGTAGACTTTATTTTCTGTGTAACCACATGGAAATCTTTTTCAGTGTTACAAAGTTCTTCTTTTAGCTCCTTTTTTTTAGATGCAAATTCAGCCTCCCATGGTGAGTTTCAGCTTTTGGCACCACTGTAATGCAGATTTAAACAAAGAGTACATGTAGAGTTAGGATTACAAAAGTGGGGTGTGGGGAAGAATATAAAAAAAGGTGGTCCCAGAGCTATTTCAAATCTCTGTACAGCATTGCTGCTTTTGCTCAGAAAAAAACCCCCTAACATCTAGTGGAATTAATTGTGGAGAGGACTAACCATTTCCTCTTCATAAGCAATAAGAGCTCAGAAGAACATTTTATGAGATTTAAATACAGAATACTCTGCCTGTCACTGTGGGTGACTTGATTGGTAAGTACTCTCTGTAACATTCGTTATTTACCAAAAGTGGCAACATCTATTGTTTTAAATTTTATTGCTCTCCCCAGTCTCATAATGTAATAGCATACAACTTGTGAGACCGACACAATAGAAAAAAAAAAAAACAGAAAGCAACCTTTGCATTGCTGTTCTTTTTCTCTCTACTAGCCTTGTGGAGATCCTTATGTAGACTTTGTTTCTATTCTCCCCAGAGTAGTGAGTCCACTGTAAACAGAAAGACACGATGATAACTCATCTTCTGCCCCAAAGCCTCATCCTTCAACACCTGATAGTTCTTGCAGTAGTTTGCCTGGATTTATAAGCAGAATGTAAACAGTCTAAGGTGGAGGAACCAGAATACCAGTATGTCTTTTTCCTGCCAAATTCTCTGATCATTAGACTATTGAGGTGTAAACCAAACCAAGCAATGTCTCTGCAGAGACATGAGAGAATCATGGAGCAGCCAAGGATAGGAGGCATATAAGCTTTTCAGCCTGATGAAAGGGTAAGGTACTTGTGCTCTGCATTGAATTTCTTTGTTATTTTAAATTCTTTATATTAGGAAGACTTTGTATTAAGGAGTTTTATTCAGGCTGAGGCATTAAATTTTGAAGCTATAAGGACATACACCTAATGAATCTTAATTCGCAACAGAACTTAGGTAAGAAGATATTTGCCACCTTAAGGTGCCAGTAGCTCTGGGCGTGTAGCAAAACTGCAGACACCAAAGTATAGACCCTAAAAAAGCTATGTCCTCTTGGTTGCCCAAGCAGTCTGGTGTTTATTTTTCATCACTCTCATACTCGGTCACCTATGTAGTATTTTGATGCTGAATCCCTTATTCCTGTGTCACAATTTGTATTATGTAAAATATGGATTGATACTCTATTCTGATACCTCAGGAATTTATGTAGATTATACATAGGTAATAAATATATATGTACAGGAATATATATGTAGATACATAGCTGTACATGGATTTTTGCTGGTAGTTAACACCATGTGTTAAGTCAGCAGCTTGGTAGATATGAATTATGTTTAGCTTTGAATTTTGCGACAACCATGCAGTTACAAAATTCTTGGCAATTTATCAATATATTTTGTTGGCAATAGAAGAAGATTCAGCAGAAATATGCTTTTTATATTTTTTTTTTATTCCTGCTTGTTGTTTTATACTCGCAGATACTCGTATCAGTAGCAAAAGGAAGACTAGTGAACATGTGGGCCCGCTACTGAATGAGACAGGTGTCCTGGTGACAGAGGATACAGAGAAGGTGGAATTACTGAATGCTGCCTTCACTTCAGTCTCCACTGCTAAGGCTGGCCCTCATGATTCCCAGACTCTGGAGGTAAGAGATAAAGTCTGGAGAAAGTAAGACTTTCCCGAGGTCCAGGAGCATTGAGTTAGAGATCACTTAGGTAAACTGGACACCCACAATTCCATGGGCCTTGATGGAGTGCACCCATGAGTACTGAGTTTGCTGGCGGATGTTATTTCCAAACCAGTCTCCATCCTCTATGTAAGGTTATGGAGAAGAGGAGAGGTGTCTGAGGACTGGAGGAAAGCCAGTGTCACTCCAATCTCCAGAGCTGGAGAGACCCTAGAGGAAGGCAACAAAGATGATGAGGGGACAGGAGCATCTCTCTTATGAAGAAAGGCTGAGACACTTGGTTCTGTTTAGCCTGGAGAAGAGAACACTGAGAGGGAATCGAACCAATGCTTATAAATATCTAAAGGGCAGGTGTCAAGAGGGTGGGCCAGACTCTTTTCAGTGGTGCCCAGCGACAGGACAAGGAGCAATGTGCACAAACTGGAACACAGGAAGTTCCACCTAAACATGAGGAAGAACTTCTTTACTGTGAGGGTGACAGAGCACTGGAACAGGCTGCCCAGAGAGGTTGTGGAGTCTCTTTCTCTGGTGTTATTCAAAACCCGTCTGGACACATTCCTGTGAAGCCTGTTCTAGGTGAATCTGCTTAAACAGCACGGTTGGACTAGATGGTCTCCAGAGGTCCCTTACAACCCCTACCATTCTGTGATCCTGTGATATGCACCTGGTATGCTGAATATACCTAAAATTCTTTATCTGATGTACAGCAGGTAAAAACACTTTTTACTTCAAAAAACTTATATTCAATTATAATCAATAATTTAAGGGGAAAAAAAGAACTTCGGCTGAAACTTAACTAACCTTGACCTTTTGTACATGTTTTTCTTATAAAATCCCATTGCTCTTGCTGGGCCAATACTGTGTACCTGCGACTGAACATAATTGACAGTTCTGGGTTACATACACACAAACAGAATTCCTAACTAAATTCTTACTGTAAAACTGGTAATGATGCATAAAACTGAAAAAGCCAACTTTGATACCTAGACCCCATGGTTAGTTTGCAAGCCTGGTGTTTAATGGTAAAAGACTTTGTTCTTAAAATGAAAAAAACATTAGAAATACAACACATAGAACCCTAAGATGACATATTTAGGCACTTTAGGAACATAAAAAATGAAATCTAGTTTCTCTGAAAGTATTATTTTAATTCTTAGCATGTATGGCCTCCTTTTTTTTGTTTATTTTTGTTTAAAAAAGCAACCTACCATAGCTATAGCTGTTTTCATAGTCCTTGTAACTAGCTTTCTTCACACTTTCACTGGTGATAATTTGATTCTCTAAAGCTAGTCTGTTTTCTGATTAAACTTAATTTTACAGAGCAGTCTCTAATTATTTAGTTTTTACCTTACTTTCCTTCAAGCTATCCAAGCTATTTTTCCTGGCTGTCATACTTAGGTAGTGTGTTGATCTTGGCTGAAACTATTTCAAGCTGTTCTCCGTTGAGGTCATATAATTAGTCACTTCTAGAAAGTAACTCTTTTGTCAGATCCTTTTGAAGAATTATTTCTAGCCTGTGTGAGAGCTGGTATTGCTCAATGGATCTACAGTGCAAGGAAGACAGGATTACAATCTGACAGGCTGGAATGATGTCACTCCCATTTTCACCAAGCAGAAGCAGAGTATTGTCCTTCTGGCAGCAGATCTAATGCCCCTAGAAAGGTCAGTTTCTTGTGGAGAGTTTTCTCAGGATGAGGTAGCACATTTTCCTCTACAGAACAGATAGGACTCTCAATTACTGATATTGCTTAAAGAATACTTTTACACCAAAGTCGGTAATGCTGATGTTCTGCCTGTATAATCTTTGCCAGTTTTTCTGTGCCTTCTTGGACAGTTTGCTGCATCTGGTGGAGGGTCCTTTGTCTTTGTCAGCTCTGGGGAAGCACAGGCATTTTCCTTGTGGCCTGCAGCCTCAGACTCCCTCTTGTTTATTCTCTCTGATGCTGTCAGTCTTGCATTCTTTGCAGGGCAGTGCAGTTTCAGCAAGGGGAATAATGAATATGTGTTTCTTCTTCTTCTTTTCTCCAATCTAGCCAACTCTATAGCGTGTTAATGAGGGCAAGAACTGGCAAGCGGGAACAGAAAGATGCAATACCCCAAGGGGCAGGAAAACCTTACACAAAGTCTCCAGCTCCCTAAGTGCTCTAATCACTAGGGCCATTCAGACTGCAGCTCTCACTGGGGTTGAAGTTGATACTGAAGCCCAAATCAAGTGAGATTTCAGTCAGGGTGTCTCCTAGTGGCCCAGCCACCCCTTGTGTGCTAAAGGCACTCTTCTAAAACCCTTCTTGGTTGCCTCATTCTCTAAGCTTGCTGGTGTTTATTCTTAAAAACAGAGGTTTAGACTACCAATGTTCCAATAATTTCAGTGATAATGCCTAAAACCTTTGTCTAAGATTAACCTCAATATTTTGAGTGACTATGCATAAAAACTTTCTCTAGGCTGACATACCTCTAGTATGTCAGCTACAGCAGTTTAACTCGATTCTTGCCTTAGATCAGAAGACAAAACAAATCACAGAATCACAGAATTGTAGGGGTTGGAAGGGACCTGATCTAGCCCAACCCCCCTGCTAAAGCAGGTGCGCCTAGAGCAGGTTGGACAGGAATGAGTCCAGGCAGGTTTTGAAAATCTGCAGAGGAGACTCCAGAATCTCCCTGGGCAGCCTGTTCCAGTGATCTGTTACCCTCACAGTAAAGAAGTTCTTCCTCATGTTCAGGTGGAACTTCCTGTGTTCCAGTTTGTGCACATTGCTCCTTGTCCTGTCGCTAGGCACCACTGAAAAGAGTCTGGCCCCACCTGCCCTTTAGATATTTATAAGCATTGGTTCTATCCCCTCTCAGTCTTCTCTTCTCCAGGCTAAACAGACCCAGGTCTCTCAGCCTTTCCTCATAAGAGACATGCGCTAGTCCTCTAATCATCTTCGTAGCCCTCTACTGGACTCTCTCCAGTAGTTCCCTGTCTCTCTCGAACTGGGGAGCCCAGAACTGGACACAGNCGTGTTAATGAGGGCAAGAACTGGCAAGCGGGAACAGAAAGATGCAATACCCCAAGGGGCAGGAAAACCTTACACAAAGTCTCCAGCTCCCTAAGTGCTCTAATCACTAGGGCCATTCAGACTGCAGCTCTCACTGGGGTTGAAGTTGATACTGAAGCCCAAATCAAGTGAGATTTCAGTCAGGGTGTCTCCTAGTGGCCCAGCCACCCCTTGTGTGCTAAAGGCACTCTTCTAAAACCCTTCTTGGTTGCCTCATTCTCTAAGCTTGCTGGTGTTTATTCTTAAAAACAGAGGTTTAGACTACCAATGTTCCAATAATTTCAGTGATAATGCCTAAAACCTTTGTCTAAGATTAACCTCAATATTTTGAGTGACTATGCATAAAAACTTTCTCTAGGCTGACATACTTCTAGTATGTCAGCTACAGCAGTTTAACTCGATTCTTGCCTTAGATCAGAAGACAAAACAAATCACAGAATCACAGAATTGTAGGGGTTGGAAGGGACCTGATCTAGCCCAACCCCCCTGCTAAAGCAGGTGCTCCTAGAGCAGGTTGGACAGGAATGAGTCCAGGCAGGTTTTGAAAATCTGCAGAGGAGACTCCAGAATCTCCCTGGGAAGCCTGTTCCAGTGATCTGTTACCCTCACAGTAAAGAAGTTCTTCCTCATGTTCAGGTGGAACTTCCTGTGTTCCAGTTTGAGCTTATTGCTCCTTGTCCTGTTGCTAGGCACCACTGAAAAGAGTCTGGCCCCACCTGCCCTTTAGATATTTATAAGCATTGGTTCTATCCCCTCTCAGTCTTCTCTTCTCCAGGCTAAACAGACCCAGGTCTCTCAGCCTTTCCTCATAAGAGACATGCGCTAGTCCTCTAATCATCTTTGTAGCCCTCTACTGGACTCTCTCCAGTAGTTCCCTGTCTCTCTCGAACTGGGGAGCCCAGAACTGGACACAGTACTCCAGATGTGGTCTCACCAGGTTGGAGCTACGGGGGAGGATCACCTCCCTCGACCTGCTGGACACACTCTTCTTAATGCATCCCAGGATGTCATTGGCCTAAGTCTTAATCCATTTCCTGTTCTTCTATCGCACAACACTCCACATGGTTTAGTACAATTTAAAAGAGGTCTATATGAGAGGTAGCTGGTGTTGGAGCACAGAATTTCTGTTAGAAGTAATTTATGTGGAGAACTTATTGGTATTTGATATTAGCTAAATAAGTTAAAGTCACATACTCAAGTGTTTAACGTGTGTGGCTGGTTATTGGGGGCCACTATGTGACAGATGGAATATCACTGAATTTTTAGATGATGCACTTATAGTTACTTACTGGAAGGGATTGAAAGGGGGCTCATGGTGGATCTCCAGGAAACAGTAATGCTAACAATTGTACCTGGATACTCTGGTACTGCTCTACAGTGAATCCAAGCAAAAGAGCGAAGATGAAAAACAAGCAATAAAAAATGTGCTGATGCTAGTTGCAGAGAGGCAATTTGTATGTGAAAATAATTTTTCACAGCAACTGACTACTTCTACTGTGCCAGGGTTAAAAAGGGTGTTTCTGTGTCAGACTGAACTTCGTGTTTTGCTGGAGGGAGAGGATTTTGCACATAAGAATTGCTACTAGAGCAGTCAGAGGCTTAAAAAAAGAGAGAAAAAAGAAGTTTGTAAAGTTAGAGGCTGCTATTTCTCAGCAATTTCATGTGGCCACCTACTTGCTCTCTGCATCGATTCCATCTTGTTACTTGTTGCTGCCTCTGACAAGTCCTGCTGGGTGCTAAGCCATGCTCTAACACTATTATTAAGTCCTCAGCAGGTATAGATTTTTTTTCAAGCTAATGTTTAGTATTGTTGTACTCTTTGTCATTCTACTTACCTTCCAATAGTCAAGTATGTTCTCTGAAGTGAAGGGTTTCTCAGTTTGGAAATAGGGATACGGGTTTATAGGGTAGTGACATATCAGTAAGGACGTGAAGCCGACTGACAAACTGTTAAATAATGCACAGACGGAGAGCCAAAACCCAGGCAAGAACTCCTGTGGGAGGAGGTGGGGGGGAGGGGGGCGTACAGAGGCACAATCTTGTGATGTTTTGTCTTACTTTTTATTAAAATATATTTGGTTTTTACTCCAAGAAGACTTGGAAAAGGAAAGATCCCCTTTTACTTTGGGTTTTCCTGGAAGCTTTTCTGCCCAAGAGTTCCTACTTGAATATGGAATTACTAACTACATCCCTCTCTTTGAAAATACGGTCATGCGACAGTGGTAAGGCTCATATGAATGGCTATGTGACACCTTATGTTTTATATTTAACAGAACTTGTACTGATTTCTTTCACATAGAAGTGACATAAAATTGTCAGAAAACACAGTTTCTCTTTTTCTTTAAATGTGCTTTTCCTATACCTGGACTTATTTTTTTATTAATTTGTGTATTTTCTTTCTTTATGTGTATTCTTTGGCAGACTCAAAGGACTGTAACTGAATAAAATGTTACGTGTGCATGTTGAAATAAACAATGCTATCAGCATTTCTCTGTGAAGGGAACTGTGCTCTGTATGAAGTCTGGATAGCTAATGCTCAATCACCAGCATAAAAAATTGTTACAGTCATGTAAAGCAGAAAAATAGTTACTCTACACAAACTCATAAATCTCCTAAGTATTTTTAATGGGGATTTTTAGATAGGAGCCTTTTAATGTCAGGAAAAGTTTTGGACATCATCTGTTTATAGCAAACTGGAAAAGAATTGTATTTGAAATTTCTGATTGTCTCTGCTCCAGTTTAAGAACAGAAACTTTTATCCAGACTAAAGTTCTATGTTTGAAAGCTACAACATAATTGTTAAACTAGAGTAAAGCTTAATGCAGCTTGTGAATAAGACAAGTGGACTGATAAAAATGTGATTTAAATTTGCACGATGAGCATAGGGGACTCAAGGTATGGTATCAAAGATACTAATTGCACTTACGGAAGAGCTAATTTGTAGATGAAAACAAATATATCTTTCAAAATATTGTAGAGTAATGAAGTGGAACAGTAGTATTTCAGAGTGGCAATGCTGTTTATATTCTGTCTGAATCTCAGTATTAAACTCATCTTTGAACAACAAAAATGCCTTTCATGCACATATTATGCTTCTCTTTATCTCTTTCTTATGCTATGTGATGCAGGTAGTAAGACTGGATTCTCAGCTGGTGTAAATTAGTAGAGCTGTTTGAGACCATAGATCTTTTCTATGACTGGACCGAACCAAGAAGGAGAATCCTTTTGTCAAAGATCAATTATTTCTTAATTGTAAGTAGTACCACAAGTCTATTAAAAACACTTTGTATGGGAGATGAATTATCAATTTAACAGAGATTGGTGCCAAGGTGCCTTATCAGTTCCTGCTTGTTCAGCTAACTTTCTTTTACTTGACTGTGCCTCAGGTACTCTAAATAAACCTTGCTTGTAAGTTTTAATATCTCATAGTATTTCTGAACTGCTATGTGTTCTTGTACTTTCATTATTGCCACTGTCTTTTGGCTAAATTATACATAACTGAATTATTTTATTTTTTCCTATATTTTGTCACTGATTTTTTCTCTTTCTACTATTTCCCAGCTCTTCCCAAATCTTTTTAGAATTAAGATACAGATGTTAAAATGTTTTTAATATGAGGTAACAAAATTTAACACACCAAATGTGATCACATGATATTTGTAATGGAGGCTATATGTTTCTTACATTGGAATAAACTTTTCATGTGATACAACCCAAAAATTCTTTGTCCTTTCTTGTCATAAAAATAATGCTAATATTTTATTTCTCTTTTTTTGTAAAAGACATTCTAAGGAGAAAGAACATGGTTGCAAGAAAGAAATAGCACTGTAATCACAGCCAGAAATGCTTCAATTAGCTGCATAGACTGTGTTGTCACTCTAATAAACAAAGAAGTTGAATGGGAAAACATGTAAGAGGGAACATACTGAGTAGATTTAAAAAAAAAAATATTTTCACTAATATTTTAAAGTGGTACAGTTGCTTTATAGCTTGCATTGGAAATAGCATGGCTCCTGAGTGCCTATTTGTATAAATTACTGTTTGTACCTTATCATTAGATATATTACAGTACAATTGTTTTTTTGTCAATATAGTATGTATATATAACATCTGCAACATCTTTTCAATGTCACAACATACTTTGACTACTTCTGCCCTATCCAATTCCTTGCTTTTTTCCTATAAATTAGCGTAACAAAACTATATACTAGAGGTCACCAGAGCCATGACCTTTGCCACACACTTCCATTTTCTCCCTTCTCTGCTTCCTTTCACACCACAGGCAGTGAATGTTTTAAACAGGGAGAAGTTTTAAAGGTCGATGTTCTGCAAATGCCTGAGGCAGGGCTGGAAAGTCCTTGACTCTTTTCGGTTATGACCGTGTCATAAATTCTCAGGTACCACTCTGTGCTTTAGCAGAATCTATCTATCGTCTAACTTATGTCAAAAAATCTGAGATAACTGATTCGTGATTAAGGTTGACTTCACAAAGTCAGACTTTTCTAGTTATTGTTTTCTATTTGTACACTAGTAAGATCAAGGTTTAGCTTCTGGCTGACAGCCCTTGGTACTGAACAGTAAATCAGAAAATGAATGCTAATTCAATGGAAACATTAGCACCTCAATGGTGTATGAAAGATTCTGACCTATGATGTGATGTCCTAATATCGAAAGAAGAGACATAACATGGAATAAGCAGCAGTCTAAATTTGTAGTGAAGCTGCAGGAAGACAATGCAGGGTAAATGTACTGTTTTCTTCCAACACTTCATGTAGGATTCCTGAAGATGTAACAAATCTAGATACAGCCTGGAGCAACCTAAATATTGCCCCAGATGGTACTGAGCAGGCTTTTCAAGCATGACAGAAATTAAATAGTAGCTGAATGTTACATTGTCCTGTTTTTTGTACCTCTGAAGTAAAAGCATCCTGAGAACCTGGGTAACAAAATTTTGAAGAAATACATCAAATAATTTCTACTCTTCTTTTTTGACATGTCTTTTTTTTCCTAGCTGAAAATACACAGAAAGCTAAATTTTACTATTTTTTTCTCCAGTCAAAAAGCCAAAATTATACACTGCTTCTTTACCATAAAATCACTCATCAGAAACACTTCAGGTTTTTTTTCAACAGTATTTCCAAATCTAAATCCAGTCCAAAGGTGTTTGAATCAGACCGTATGCTTAACAGCTGCATCATATTATGTGTCTCCGGCTTACTGTCTGGGCAAAGTGCCCATGACAGACTGAGCATAGTCAACGAAGATTCAAGCTCTTTAATTTTTGTGATCTGAATTAGCTCCATTGTCAACATCTACTCTGAGTTAATTCTCAAAACAAATCTGAATGTGAGTCTACTCTTGTCACAATTTTCTAGTTTTATTTGTTTCACTGTCCTGAAAGTTACTGTATCAAATATGTAGCAAGGAAGACTTATCTGGCTTGTCTGAGTATCCCAGATAACAATGGTACTTTCTTAGTTTTCAAGTTTCAGTTATTTTCTTAGTTACTCAACACGAGCATATCTAAAATTTTCTTACATAAGAAAAAATAGACAGTGACTGTAATCATATCATTTTACTAGCGTATTCATTTTATCAATTTAAAATTCTACAGTTTTTTCCATGTCTAAGTCTAGAGGAAAGACAGTGCTCCTTGTGTGAGTAGTTATTTAATATTTTATAACTTCATTAGGATGACATTCCGAAATACACTTTTTCCATCCTGTATTACCTACATTCTCCCCTCTGAGATTTATTACTTGACTTTAGGCCACAATGAAACTTATCTTTTCTGACCGTGCATATTTTGCTGTGAAAAACAGACTTTTTAATCTCACTAGTCTATTTCCTTAATGTAATTTTCACAACAGTCATCTGCACATTTCACTAGTGTTTTCTGTCATTATAAATCTATGATAAAAACATTTAACTTTGGAGGCAGACTAAGAACTGTAGGCTGTGTGACATTGCTTTCTGAAAGAAGATAGTATCTTAACAATATATATCTATATGAAGGCTGATACATAATACATTGTCTAATATGTGCTGTGATAAACTTATTCATCTAGTAACAGATCACTCATCTAAATCATTCTCTTATACTAAAACTTCTACTTCTAAGTATTTGAATAAATATGCTTCTACCAAACAAAGTTAAAACTCAGTAAAAATACTGAAGATAGAGAACATCAAGTCTTGTATCAGCTCTGCCATTATTTTGGGATCAGTGTCAGAACTGTATGGCCTAACTAACCTCATTTATGAGTTTTTAATGACCTAGTTCACCCTATTCATGATTTTTAGATATTGGCACCATACTGGTTTTCTCCCAGGCAACTGCAATTTCATCAGTTTCAGATACTTAGTGAAAATTGACCTTTATCTTTCAAAGCTTCCAGCAGCTAGCTCTTTTTAAATTGTCTAAAGCACATTATCTAGATCTGATAGCATTAAGATTCTATCATTAATAGGTGCCCTTTATTGGCCTCAATTACAATGAAGTGGGAAAATTTTTATCACATGATATGAAGGTCACCTGGCTTTTTCCCCCAAGCAGCTAATAGGATATTTTTATTTGATATATATGCATATATAATGTGGATATATACATGGATATATAAATATAGTATATATTTGCAATTAAATGTACATCCTGACGTTTTTACCAATCTCTTTGTTACACCTCAATTGTTCCTTTTTTGTGCTTCCTTCCTACATTTTCACTTCCTGTATTAATTTCCCGAAACTATTTCTAGCAGTGAATCAAAATGATCAATTTCTTTTTTTTTCAATTTGCTATATGCATTTTTAAGTGTACATGTATGTGCATACATGTGTATGTGTGCCTTTTTATAGATGTACATGTATACATATTTTTATATATGTACACTTAACATACATTTAATGTTATCACAAATGCAACAGTAGCCTACTTAAACAGTTCCTCAAAGTGTTTGTAGTGATAGCTAAGATGTGCTTGAACAGAGACACTCTCCCAGAATCCTCTTAATTATGATTATCTTACTACATTTATCTTACCTTCTTTGATCAGTGCTTCTTGAGATGCTCCTCAAGATATAGATTTTTCCAGATCTGAATGTACTCCTTTGATTTAAAACATTGCTTTGTATCTGTATATATTCTTTCAAATCTGTGTAAGCGTTAGTAACACAAGAGTGAAAGTTGTCTGGAATTAACATTTTATTGCATATTATGAAGGATTAAAGAGTCTGATCTTACTGTTCTCTTACACGATTTTATGGTCCGTGAGGTACACGTCATGCTTTTTCTTAGAATGCTAATCCATAAACAATCAAGATAATTTTTCACTTGTTGGTGACTCAGAAAAAGGCAATGCATTTTTCATATATATAATCATTTTCCCTTGTTAACTTCATCTTCCTAAAAGTTTATAAAGTTTTTTTCATTAATAACTGATCCACATAAATCTTTCTGCACAATTTGTCTAATACTGCTAGGACATTTATTCTCAAAAACCTAAGTATTATGGTGTATAAGCAACTAGGGTTTTTTTCTTCCTTGCTTGGTCTTCTACCTTGATTTCTTTAGTTCTAAATGTGTGGTCATTTGTTCCCTCCGATTTGCATTCTCCTTTTTTGTTGAGGAATTCATTTCTATTAATGGATATACAGCAGACAGACACATCAGAGCTGCTGCAGAATGAAACATGATCAATCAAGAAGTCTGGTGAATTTAGCAATTACATTCTAGTAAGCATGTGAGAGTGTATACCATATGAACAGAAAAAAGCTCCTTTATGAGGCAAGGACTACTCTCCCTGCATTTGTGCTTACTAGGAATTATGCTGATGTTAGAACAAGGTTTACCAACCTCTGCTATCTCCTCTCCAGGAAATCATACACTGGCGATCATATCAGAAATTTGTCATATGGGCTGAGGCTGCCTATGTGAATATGGAGAAATGAGGGATCTCTGAACAACAATGGACTAAGTTGGCTGAAGAGAAGAGGGGCTTGAATGCATCAAAATAATCTGTTCGGGCTTGGCTGTGGTGTGCCAGTGCAGCTTGCTGCCAGAGATTCAGCCAGCAACCCCAGGGACTCATCCAGGCAGCTTGCCAGCTGTAAAAGGACAGGGGTCAGGTACTGCTAGGGGATTTATTTTGCTGTGCACACTAAATCGAAGCTGCAAGTCACCACATGAATTAGGAATGCAAGCTCTGCAAGGATGTTTTCTCCAGCCAGCCAAGAGTCCATGAGGAGCACAAGTTTGACTGGGTACTTGCATGGCTGAGTCAGTGTTTTCCACTGATTTGCACATTTGTGCTCTCTACTTTAGACAACAACTCTCAATAAAACTAGTGGAGAGTTGCTTGTATCCCACTAGTCACTTCCTTGACTATCAACATTTTACTAAACTATTTGTCATGGCTGTTTTAGGATTAAATGAATGACGTCTTAAGGATTTCTGATTGTCTATTCTTTTTATAAATAAGTCACAAATAATGACATGATAACTAAATTACATGCACATAGTATATTACAATTAAGCTGACCCTATTTATATCCTTAAACACCATAAAAGGGTGCAGGAGCTTGAGTAGGAGCGGTTCTCCCTCTATCATCTTGCTACCTAAGGCAGTGAAAAGGAATTCAAGCTTAACTTGATTTTTCTCCTTCCTGCTTAAAGGGTAATTTGAAGAACTACGTGTGTTACCTCTTTCATCTGAACAGAATGTCTAAAGCTATTTGTCCTATAAAGCACTGAACACACATATAAAGTGTTTTTGCACCATGACTACTGCTACCACAGTGGTCTAAGTGGTTAAAACATGACTCATAATGCAAAGTTCAAAGGTCTCATCCACTCAACATTCCTAAGATTCATACCGTAATTGCTGCCAGAAATAGTCTTACCTAGCTGCTATATAGCACTAACCACCAGGCTATGGAGGAAATTAAGGACAGATGAACCACAGCTAGCATGTAATTCTCTCTGATTTCAGTTATTAAGCTGAAGCATTATTTTAAAGTACAGCTCTGTAAGTATTTAGGTCTCTGCAGGTATCGCGGTGCACCCCCATATTACAGATTTTGTTCAGATCAGACCATAATGTGAAGGGGTCTCAGAGCACAAGAACAGAACTTCATTGGGATGAAGGTGAGCTGGAAGGTTTTCACGAGAGTGTGTTTAATGAACACAATTTGCAAATGGGCATTCAGTCTACAGCATCAGATTAACTCGTGTAGAAGTTTAAAAAAAAAACAGAAGAAAAGAGAAAAAATGTATGAGATTTGAAATTTTTACACTATGTCAAGTAAGGCTTTTAGCATAAATTTCTTGTGACAGATCCATTTGTTTTAGTCCTCAAAATATATTGACACAGACATAGCCATAAAGTACCCCATTTCTCATATGTGCAGTGTAGCTTCCTTGCATGTTTGCCCCCAACTCTTGTGAACAGAACAGATTGTTGGTGACTTGTAAGCCGATATATATGTCCAGGACCCTTTTAAATAAGGCATGAGATGCCCTTTAATATAAGACCTGAGATGATGATTTCCCCTCAAATTTCCTTCTTGCTTTTGAGAGGCTATGTTCTCTGGATGGGAATAAAACAGAAGGACCTGCTAACAGATCCACCTTTCATACGCTTACCTAGGAACCCAGGAAAAATATTAGAGTAGACACATACTCCTGACACTTTAATCAAAGCCTGCATGCATTGATTATATGTATTTCTTCTCTGTCTTCTTCCTGATTACAATATCTTGAACAAGAGTTACTGAGGTGTTGTTCTTTTCATAAATTCAACATATGAACCTATAGAAGGATAACTGCATGCTTGACTGTAGATTGCCTATTTACTCTTGTTCATGGTCTGTCTGGCAAGGTTAATTACAGGAAACCAAAGAAAAGCTTTTTGGCTTTTTATGCTCTAATGAAGACAAAATGTATGCATGGTCCTCATATTACACTCATTGGAGACATTTGACTCTTTGCCTTGTCATTTACAACATAATTAAATGAACAGGCAAGGTCAGCAAGGCAGAGTCTGTACCTGAGTCTATCAGAAGAGCTAACACTTCTCTGATCTACTAAATTAAAACCACAGTTCTACTTACTCAAGTTTGTCTTACACATCCAAATCCTTCCTCTATGGCCCATGGTAGATTCCTAGGAGAAAAGGAAGTCTGTTTATTATATGGAGTCCTTGTGGCAATGTTAAGCAATTCAGATTCATCCTGGCAGATCTTATATTTGGCAACATCTGTCACAATTATCATTTCAACCACTGATTCTGGTTGCTAATAGAAATTATTATATTAGTAATTTAAAAAATTGATGATTTATTGCTATCTTTCTCATAAGACTTTTTGCAGCACTGCTCTTCAGGATGAACATATTTATTTCTATAATTCAAATGTAATTATGTTAGGGGGAAGAATATGTCACACATTCTTCTAAACTATCTACCCTTTTCCAGGCAGGAAGAAAATCACATCTAATGGGACTTTGAAAACAGATCATAGAATCATAGAATCATAGAAAGGTAGGGGTTGGAAGGGACCTCTAGAGATCATCTAGTCCAACACCCCTGCTAAAGCAGGTTAGCCTACAGCAGGTTGCACAGGAATGCATCCAGGCGGGTTTTGAATATCTCCAGAGAAGGACACTCCACAACCTCTCTGGGCAGCCTGTTCCAGTGCTCTGTCACCCTCACAGTAAAGAAGTTCCTCCTCATGTTCAGGTGGAACTTCCTGTGTTCCAGTTTGTGTCCATTGCCCCTTGTCCTGTCGCTGAGATAAGAGTTCTGAGTTTCTAAAAACACCTCTGTGCTGTAAACATTTTAGGAAAAAGTAAAAATATGCATGTTTTGAAGAGAAAGAGCAAAAATATGCCAATTTAATGATCTTCTGTCATTCTTTTTTTAAGAATGGCATTTTAAGGTACAAATCACCTCCATCCCTATCTTCAAAAGGGTACATAGTATATTATGTTTCTTTTCTCAGCAAATATGAATTTATGAAACTCCCGTAAGGCTTGATCCCCAGCTTTATAGATTGTTTATTATGCAAGTAGCCTTTTTAAAAACCGACTTTAAAACTATTTCTTTTAATGAATTTTCAGTTAAATAGAAGTATTTCTCTTCCATTTTGAACAGAGAAGAAGCTTACAAAGATTGTTTTGTGCAACATACATGATAATAGAAGCGCTAGATGTGACAGGCTCCTAGATTAAGTTCTTCTCTTTAGTTAAGTCAAATGGAAACTCCTCAGTCTGTATGAGGGATCTCTGAGTTTCTTCAATAAGAAGCACAGTTCCTGCAAGATTTATGATAGCCATGACTATTGAATCCATGCTCGTAAATTTAAATGGCAGCTGGGCTTAAAACAGATATTCAGTCTTTGCATATCTCACTTCTGTGGTGTTTCAATAATCATTTTTGTGTATTATAATTGCATAAGTACTGATTGAACAAGGAAGTCACTAGGTGCAAAAGGTGGAATCTGTGTGACCAAATGAAGCCTGTCTCTGAGACTATTCCCCAACCTCCCAGTGCAATCGGTGGAATAAAGAGTTTTCATTTCTCTTCGCAGAATGTAAAGGGAGCTAAAAGGATCCATCCAGATGTAGATAGGGTTTATTGTACCCAAAGAAAACAAGATAACAAATACTTTCATAATTTTTTCTTCCTCTTTTCTGCAGCAGAGCTTAACTATAATGCTTGTACTTAAGAGTGGAAGTACCTATATATTTATAGGTCAGAGAATCTTACTCTTATGTGACCACTTGCACATCATAGGCTATCTACTGAGTTTCATTTATAACTCTTGAACTCAGGAACATGTTTGACTACTGCAAGCCTTCCAGAAAGGAAAAGTAATCCTGAAATGAAGGTTTCAAAAGTTAATCTTATTCTCAGATCNCCACTTGCACATCATAGGCTATCTACTGAGTTTCATTTATAACTCTTGAACTCAGGAACATGTTTGACTACTGCAAGCCTTCCAGAAAGGAAAAGTAATCCTGAAATGAAGGTTTCAAAAGTTAATCTTATTCTCAGATCATCCCACTAATCAGCAACTAAAAAAGAAGCCAAACGGATTCAGACTACAAATGATACATATTTTACATGATAGACAATAAGTATTGGAACAAAATAACAAAAAGAACATTGTACTTTAATACTTCTTTTGCTTTTTTTTGAATATTATAATCATTGTTGAGTACTATCACTCTGAGTAAAACATGTATCATACAAGACAAAGGTTCCTAAACTGTTATGTGCGAGCGGCGAAGGAAC
>VZSC01003599.1:0-45547 GCA_013398225.1 Steatornis caripensis
ATATTACGTTTATGCCTAGCAGCAGTTGCAATATGTATTTCGGTAGCAAGACCAAGGCCTGAAAGGAGTGTGGGGAAAGACCTGCTCTCTCTTCCCCGACACAGCCAACACACTCGATTTTTCACAGGCTAAATCCCTGTGGTGGCAGGAGTACATTAGGTGCTGCCCAAGGTTTGTCTGACCAGCTGTGGACATCCTGGACTCAATTTACAGCCAGTGCAGAGACAAAGGCACATCTGGAGGATGCCAGCTTGTCCTCGCCTGGCCATGTAGGATGATGCAAGTCACATCCTTGCAGTGCTTGCTTCTCTGCTTTGGCTATTGGGATGAGTGGGCTCCAGGTGGGCATCACCACTGCCAATCCGAGCCGTACGGAGGGCATCGGAGCTGGAGGGCATGACTGGAACCTCACCTTCGTCTTTATCGGGTCTGGCCAAACCCTAATGCAGAATGTCTCACTCCTCCTCCCACTCCTTGGTTCCAAAACACAGTGGTGTTACTGGAGACAGGCAGTCTTGGGTGCGGCTGCTATCTTGCCTCTTGATTAAAGCTTCTGGATCCTGCCAGCAGGTTTAGCTTTCTCAAGAGTTATGGCTTTCTCATTCCCTCTTCTGAAATGATGCAAGCCTAACAAGCCTGTACCTCTAATTCTGTTCCCACCCATCAGTCTCCTGTCAATGCAGACTGTCAGGAGATGTCTCACACCTTGTTTTCAGGCAGCACCTAGCACAGCGAGCGCTCAACATTGGCTGAATCACACTGCACTTCCGAAAAAATAAAATATGATGAACAAATTTTAGAAGTCAGTAACAGTAGAAGAAAAACATGCAAGTGGGTAACTTTCCTGTCCAAAACAGATTTAAGGTGTGAAAGAACTGTTGTGGCTCTGATGAACTGACGATCTGTTAAAGAAAAGCCATTATGTTTGAAGCATCAATTCTTTTATCATAGTTGTTACTGTGTTAAAAAACATCTCTTGATTTAAAGAATGAAAATGTTGGAGCTTTCAGCACATCTCTAAATAACTCATCCTAACGGTTAATCATTTGCACGATTAAAAACGTTGCCTTGTACCGCTGTCCTAAATCTATTCTACTTCTGCTGTCGTTGTGCTTGTTTCTAACAGCCTGAAGATTAACAGAGATTTCTTGAGTCTGAAGGCTGTGATAAAGTGCCAAACGATGTAGCCTCTGGATTTTATTAATTTAATTCAGTATTTATGCAATGCTGTAATACTTCATGTTTTACTTCATGGTTTACAAGGTCCATGTCAGACTTCCACTGTGCAAGTTTTTGTCCAAACCCAGAACAGGTTCCTGTCCTAACGGCATTATCACCCAGAGTTTTGGTGCTTCACGGTTCCCAGTCATCACCCTCTTCATCTGACTGTGCGCCACGGACAACCTCCTCTGTCATTTTATGTCTNCGAACTGACGATCTGTTAAAGAAAAGCCATTACGTTTGAAGCATCAATTCTTTTATCATAGTTGCTACTGTGTTAAAAAACATCTCTTGATCTAAACAATGAAAATGTTGGAGCTTTCAGCACATCTCTAAATAACTCATCCTAATGGTTAATCATTTGCACGATTAAAAACGTTGCCTTGTACCGCTGTCCTAAATCTATTCTACTTCTGCTGTCGTTGTGCTTGTTTCTAACAGCCTGAAGATTAACAGAGATTTCTTGAGTCTGAAGGCTGTGATAAAGTGCCAAACGATGTAGCCTCTGGATTTTATTAATTTAATTCAGTATTTATGCAATGCTGTAATACTTCATGTTTTACTTCATGGTTTACAAGGTCCATGTCAGACTTCCACTGTGCAAGTTTTTGTCCAAACCCAGAACAGGTTCCTGTCCTAACGGCATTATCACCCAGAGTTTTGGTGCTTCACGGTTCCCAGTCATCACCCTCTTCATCTGACTGTGCGCCACGGACAACCTCCTCTGTCATTTTATGTCTTAAACCTCTTCATCTTTTTCTCTTCTGATTTCAGCTGTGACACCACTTCAAGGCCTCCACTGGCTGCTGCGGACAGAGACTGCGAGTGCATCCAGGAGGAAAGGCAAGTGAGGAAGCAGTGTAGCCAGATCAGCACCCCTGCCAGTTTGAGGTGGTTAGTGGCCTCTCGCTGGCCCACCCTTGTGTGTGAGCATGATGGCAGAAGGTGAGCAATGAAGCAGTACCATTGGCAACCAGCCATTCCTCATCTGCACAAGGGGCACTGTGGGGAAGACATCTGTGTAAACACCTAACAAGTAGCCATCAAGTCGTGGTTTAAGGTGGCAATCAAAATCCCAACAGCATGTTGCTAAGCTCTTCCCCAAAGAGTGTATTGTCCTTCTTCCCTCTCAGCCCTTGATGGTCTTAGTTTTAGCAGGAAAATTGTTTTGCTCTTGCTTTTCTCCCTAGCTCAGCACTAGGCTCCTTTCCCAGACCAAGTTTTTAAGCTAATTTTAAAATGAAACTCTTTTCCCATGAGACAGTGAGGAGGCAGATGGACTCTCTGACATGCCATGGCATGTCTGCTGGCACCGCTGTGCTCCAAGTCCAATCTTTGTTATCTCCACCGAATCAAATGGTGTCTCCCCAGTGGCACTGCTTGCCCTTGGAGACATTTTCTTCTTCCTTTCCTTCTCAGAAGAAAGGGACAGTCACATACAGCACTGGGGTCCAGCCCAGAGGTTGTGGTAGGAGACAGGAGATCCAGCCTGGAAAAATATTTGGACTCAAGAATGTTTTGAAAGATTAGACTGGATGGGGTCAGGCATGTGAGGAGAAAGATTTTCTATTTGTAGCAAATACAGTGTCAGCTGTGTGAACAGACAGGGCTGGAGGCACAGTGCGGGAAAGCAGGCAAACAAGCCCAGCAGCTTCTTAGTGGCTAAAGGGTTTGGATGCTAGCATGCTTTTCAGGTTTGTTTTGCACGGAGGTATTGTTTGCTTTGAGACATTGGTCTTGGTGCTTGAGACCCTTGGGGAAGAGAAGGACCGTCATCCATGTCAGGTCAATGGAGATGCATGAAAGCATCCTTTCATTCTTTCTCCTTCTTCCTCCTAATGTCGTCTCGTTTTCTTGTCACAGGAGACAGCTTTCCTCAGCTTTCTCTCATCTCCTCACCTGGTGCATCACAATCCACCTCCTGGGTTTCCTCACACCTATTTCCATTCATTTTCCTTCTTAACCTTTCCTTAATACCCCAGTTTTTAAGACATGCAGATCCTCCTCAACTCTGATTTTTGCCCAATATCCTCCTTTTCCTCCTGGCCAACACCGTTTTCTGGATCCTTACCTCTTTTTCTGCCCTTCCCTCTCTCCAGTCTCCCTGTCTTTAAATTCTTTTCCCCAACACACTTGATCTCTGGTATGCCTTGTAAACTCTGTGCCCATACAGTCTATTGCCTACGGCCTCTCCTGTCCTCCCACACACCTCTGCCTGCCACTGACAGATCACTTTCCTCACGTATTCCTTTGACCACATCACGTGTCCCTTTGCATCTCCCCTGGGCTCCCTCTCCTCCATCACATCAAGCATAAGGCGCTTGCCTGCACTGCTGGCACTGCTGGGTTTGTTACGCTGTCACCCCTCCATGGGTTTGGAGGAGGCAGCCCCTGCGGGGCCGTGCTGCCACTGCCAGCTCATGCAGCTTGTTTCCAACCCGATGTGCATTTTCCCAGAGCCCCTCTGCTCACATCAGCAGCTTTAGGGCTGTTTTGGATCTTAGATCATAGAATCATAGAATGGTAGGGGTTGGAAGGGACCTCTAGAGATCATCTAGTCCAACCCCCCTGCTAAAGCAGGTGCGCCTAGAGCAGGGTGCACAGGAATGCATCCAGGCGGGTTTTGAATATCTCCAGAGAAGGAGACTCCACAACCTCTCTGGGCAGCCTGTTCCAGTGCTCTGTCACCCTCACAGTAAAGAAGTTCCTCCTCATGTTCAGGTGGAACTGCCTGTGCTCCTAATACTCCCTTTTGCATCACTCCCTATAGGCATCACTCCCTGTGATGCCTATAAAAGCCTGTGACAGCAGACAAGCTACCTGAGCACTGAGTTGTCAAAGCCTCTGACCAACTGCATCTCACTGTGTTTGACTCCTCTGTCTGTCTGCGATCCTTTGACTGAGAGTGTAATCTTCCTGGGGCAGGGCAGTCTTTTGGGTTTTATCTTCCCCGCACAGTGAGTGCCACACCATGGTGATGGCACCCAGTCAGAAAAAAATCTCCAGCTCCATGTTCAAGGGTCACAACAGCTATCTTAAATTAGACAGAAACTGCAGAGTGGCCTTGCTTGGAGAGAAAATGGGATTGGGAGTAGAGGGAGAGAGCACAGATCTCTGCTGGCTTTCACGTTGATGCTCTTCATAGGAGACGAGAGCCCTGAGGCTCTTGCTCTTCAGGATCAGTCAAGGGTTATCCATTTGCTGGTAAATACTGAGCTAAATAGGCAGACAGACCCTAGCCCCACAGCCTGAAAGAAAGAGCTGCTCAGAGTTCCCCAAAAAGCAGGTAAGAAGCCCTTGAGGCTTGGGGCTGTGCATGCCGGTGAGAAAGAAGTGCCCCTTTGAGAGAGGAGGTTGATGCACAGGTCCACGGCAGACACAGAATGTCCATGTTTCCTGGTGGAACTTGTCAGTCTGCTGAATGTGCTGGTCACTGTCATGCTCATCTTGAGACAACTCATGCTGCCTTTTCGTTGGACTGGGACAATGCCTGTCCTGGGGTAATGCATGTCAGTCTTGGAGTGGGGTGTTTAAAGGCATCGCCTGGCCTAGGTTTGCCCGGGGAGCAGGGCTTGCAGCACTTGTGAACATCTTTTCCTCTGCTGCCCAGGTAACTGCAAGCCTGGGATCAGACAAACATCTAATAGCTAAGGTTTGGCTTCAGTTCTTGATTTTCCAGGAGCCTTTTTACATCCAGGAGAATGACATTTTAAGCTGGTCTTTTGGAGCCACTGTCCTCAGGTTTGTGCTTTCAGTTCCATCATCTTTCCTGAATATGACTAACTTTTTCTGTCAGGGCTGGGTGACCAGGCATTTGCCTGGACCCAAACCAAGCGCGCTTACTACATTTCCTGTTGTTCCCCAGCCTGTCCAGCCCGCCTCTGTCTCCCCCACCTGATAACACCACACCAAGAGGTGCTGCTGTATTTCCTTGCCTTGATGCTTCTAGAAGTCATCCCTGAGTAGAGGAATGATAGTCTTGAGAGTCCAGTCTATTTTTAGCGTTCTTACAGGCTCCTTCTCTGACCTTGGATGGACACTTTAACCACCCGCCATCCCATTTCATCATCTGCAATATAGACTACTCCTACCTCATCTGCAAAGCACTTGTGGGTTTGTGGCACAAGGAGATTTTTGCTTGGAAATCACATTATAAAAGGGACCTGCGCCTTATTGACACCCAGGATTTTCAAAGTTGTTGGCAACACAGCTGACCATATCTAACATCTTAAGTGGGAGAACGCACATTTTCTTGACTCTGAGGAACTGCTCTGGACTCTCGTCTTCACCCCCACTGTTCTGAAAACATAAATTTTCCCAGGCACTGAAGGAATACAGCCTTTTACCCAGCAGTAGCTCTGCTGATCATAAACTCAGAGGAGTTGTTTCATTCCCTTTAGGTAGATTTTTTTTTTTTTTGCTAGTTCTATAGGTTTGGTCAAAATATTCAGAGGTGGGTGTAGATTAGGCATACATGATCTGCGGGTCTTCATCCTTCTGCATCTTGTTAATCTCTCCTGCGGTAGGCTCCGCCAAGGTGAGGCAATACTGCTCCACAGGAGGGTTTCGGATGCCCGTTACGGCTCCCAGGGAGACAGGAGGATAACGCCTTTCCCAGGCACCTTAGCAGCACGTGGCTGGCAGCAACAGTGGTGCCAGACACCTCAAAAAGCGGCAAAGTGGGTCCGCAGCAGTGCTAATGTCCTGGCACCTCTCTTCTAGCTCTCCCTCTCCCTTACCCAGGCGCATGGGTAAGGGCGGTGAATCTGACTTTGCAGCATCCCCCTGGCAGCCCCAGGAAGATTTCTGGCTGCGTCAGCCAAAACTCCTGCCGGGGACTCTGCTGCAATGCAGCACACCACACCCCCGCGGGCGCTGAGCCCCAGCCTGGACGGCCGGTGCTGCTCAGCTGTAGCCCCACACGCACGCACGGCTGTAGGCTTCCCTCCTCCTCTCCCCAACGAGCCCTGATGATTTCAGGTTGCTTGGCATTATCTCCTGCGGGCAGTTGGCGTCCGCAGCGTGTGTCAGAGCAGCCTGGCGCACGTTCGGTTTCACAACGTGCTGCCTGCAGAAAGCGCTGGCTCCCTGAAGGGATCGGCTGTGGTTTCATATTTCATTTCCCTCACACGCTACACCCGAATTCCAGACGCTTTCTGGCTTCGCTGCTGCATGGACTCGGCGCACAGGTCCTTTGCCGTACCCAGCGGAGGCAGACGGGGCTTCCCTCAGCTCCAGGGAGTGGACCATGAAGACGTCAATTGTATTTTTGCTCTGCGTCTCGGTTTTCCCAGGCTTTTCCCAGGGCAGAGTTGTTGGAGGGGATGAAACTGGTTTTGCCGAGTGTAACGTGTTCTTCCCTGGACAAGTCCCACCCGAAGGATTTACAGAGCTGTTCCACGTGAAAATCTGTCAGCAGTACAACAAAGAGCCACGCTTTGCAACCCTCTACAGTACTAAGGACAAAATCCCTCTTTATTCAGCTTTTAAGTATACAAAGCCAGCCCAAAGCGAGGAGGAGAACTGGCTGGTCGAACCGCAGGTAAGTCAGCCTTTCCTTCGCAGTTAGGCAAACGTTAGCGGAGAACATTTCCTCTGGGGTGAAGCCGGGTATAGGACTTTGCAAAGGAGGCAGGAACTCTGCTTGTTCGACTTCTTTCAGTATTCATTTATCACAAGAAGAACTTCTTTTTGTGCTTGGAACTGAGCAAACAAATAGTTCCTTGTCCCATGGGGCTTTTTAATGAAAGTTGGGAGGGGAGAAGAAAGTAATCTTTGACACAGGCTGATACGTGAGTCCTGCCGAGCCAGCTATCATGGGCAGGGAGCACGGCTGGTGGGTACCAGGGTTAAACATCGCAGTGTCAAGTTGAAGTTTTTTCTGTTGCCGGTGTGATTTTAGTATTGATAAGAGCTCGTTAGCTTTGCTGCGCAGGGATAAAACATCCATTTGCGGTTCACCAAGTTGACACTGCAGGTTTCTTTTGCGTCCCTGTGTTGCAGACTCGGGTAGGGAAATCAGTTGCTGTGTCCTGGAGCGTGCAGGCTTCAGTCGGGTCAGAAGCATGCAGGATAAAGTGAATTCCCCTGGAGCCTCAGTGTTTTTTATCTCCCCTGACACTTGGCATGCTTAAGCAAGTCCTTCAGGCTGTTAAATTTAAAGGAAATCCTTAAAAAATTGTGGGTGCCCTAAGATAACACGTATGCATTACCTCTCTTTTTTTTTTTTTTCCATGTTTCAGGTTTTTCAGCAGTGATCGTGGGGAATTTCGTAGCAAACATCAAGCTACCCCCATCTATTGAGCTCAGGAAATATTGGCAGTGTGCAAGGGTGCTTCGTCAGGGCAGGAAGGGCTGCAGCATCAGGGCAGCATGTTGGGAGCGGGGCCCTTGGGTGCTGCGTGCTGGACGTTGCCAGAATCAAAGCTCACTCCTGTCCCAGGAGAATGGCTGCTGTGCTCATTTTCCTCATGTAGAGTGATGAGATACTAAGGCTATGAGGTCACAGGCAGTGAAGACAGGAGATCCTATGTCCCCGTCTTCACCTTGGAGTGTGTCCCTGCTCTCTGGGCTGGGTTTTGAGTTGCAGGAGTTCCCAAGGGCCTTTTGATCTGTGTAAGCTGTGGGAGGTGTCTGCTTGCCCTTTTAAAACAGAGGGAAGCTTTTTGCAGACCCTGCCATAATGGAGTTGAGGAAGGGTGATGGATTTTTAAAGAGGACATAAGCAAGTGAGGATCTTTGGTCAGTGCCATGGAGGCAGTGAAGCAAAGTGGCAGAGATGAGCTCTTTTCCCATTTGCCGTGGCCACTGACACCCTTCATCACCTCTAGCCCGCACATCTCCTTCTGCTCCTCATGATGTGACTCGCCAGATCTGCCCAGGCAGGCTCGAACGCTGAGCAGTGGGCAGCCCCTCCACAGCAGCTTTGCTTCTCCAGCACCTCCCTCCAGCCCCTGCCATCCCTGCTCCATCCCTCTTCACCCCTCACCTTGTCATCGTCCCTGCCAGCACTCCAGAACCCCAAACCTTGTGTCTTCTGCCACCAAAACCTTCTGCAGCCCCAGAAATAATTGGCCAGGTGCTACGTTTAGTTGCTGTGACTTCTCCAGATCATCCCCATGGGTTACTGTGGGTCCATTCTTAGCTTACCCTAATGGGTCCCCTTCACCCACTGCTGAAGTGCAAGTGTCTCAGAGGTGGGAGGTAGCAGCTCTGCAGTTCACTGGGGGAACCTCAGTCTGGGACAGAAAACTACTAGGAAAAAAGAAAATGGTGGAAGAAGGGGAAGAAGGGGAAGAAATCAGGACTATGAAAAAACCCTATAACTCAAGAAATAAGCATGTACACCCCTCTCAGACACCACCATGCTGGATCTGGGAGAAGAAACTGGGGAAGACATTTCGCACCCTTTACGTGTTCCTGTCAAGGCTAGGTCAGATGGTTAGGAAAGGTCAGATGGCTGCTGAAGGGAATCCTTAGCAACAACTGCTCTGCAGCATAGCTCCATGAGGTTATATTGCCTATTTTCTGGATAATTTCCTTGCCAAGACAGGGATAGCTAAGCACAAGCAGGCTCAGTTGCACAGTGCTATGTGCTTACGCCTCTGTGCATGCACATGGAGATGCAGAAACCCAGTAAGCAGAAAGAAATCCCAATAAAAATGCTCTCAGCACTCTGGTGAGGGCCTCAGGGTCATCACGTGCTTTTTTTGGGGGTAATGATGTAAGTGGTGAGGGCATGGTCTCACTCCCTGCATGCCTACCTCCTCAGGAATGTCTGCCAGAGAAACAAATGCCAAATGTAGCACAGAGACAGTAATTGGATGAGAAGTGCGAGGAATGTCAGTGCCACCCACTGCCGACCGGCAGCTGGAAACAAATTAATTCTGAAATTAGTGAAAAATTAGAGAGCAGGAAGGGTGTGCTGATGAGCAGGGCACTGATGGGACTCCCCCAGGCTCAGGTCTGAAAACCTGCTCTGCCACAGGTTTCCTAGGGCTTGAGAGCAAGTCACTTAGGTGGCTTTCACCTCATCTCATTTTGGTTGTCTGTAAACAGTTTTGACTCTTTCTGTAGCTTAGAGAGAGATGGAAAATTCTGGAGTTGTTTTTTCTGTCCTAACGTATCGGGGGCTGGGTGAATCACCTTGTGTTTTCATTTGGCTGATGACTGCCACCAGCCAGATGACCAAGGTGGGATTTGCATCGCCTAGCTATGGTATAGCTACCTCTGAGCTGCTCTCGGCATCTCTCTTGGTAGACAGTCAAGAGAAACAGGTAGTTCTAGAGCCACTCATGTGAACGCCCTACCACAGAAACCTTGACGCAAGGTGCACTGTGCCTCCTCCCTGAGAAACGAGTCCCACACTAAGGCTGAATTAAATATTTCCAGTGCAATCAAAGGTGTAAGCGTGCCTGAGGCAGCAGCAGGGGGAGTGGGATACTGAAGTTCACGTGGGATCCTAAGTACTAGGGTGGGGAGGGTGGGAGGTAACAGTGTCCCGATTTGTTAAATGACTAAACCTGATGGAAGCTGCCTACCCTACTAACTGTGTGCAACCATACTTTTAATCCTCTGCCTCTGCCCCTTCCGTGAAACTGCAAACCCCACTTTATGAAACACATTGATTTTCTTAGGTGCTCGCATCCATGCAGATGTTCAGATGCATAATTTATTTTTAAATCCCTGTCCTATGAATGAGGTGTTTACCTGTCCGCTTGGATCTTGCCCTTAGCTGTTCCAGGTTATTTGGCTTCATGGCTGACTCCGTGAGTGCAGATATGCTTTGGTGGTGACACAAGCCAACAGCTTTCTGAAGCAATGAGGAAAGGTAGCTTGCAATGCAGATTAGATGCAGTGCTGGAGACAGCTTGCCTTTGGGGCTGAGCTGGAGGAGGTATGAAAACCTCAGTTACATATGAGTTATTACAAACCATAATATGAGTTATTATAATCATGACTTGATGATGTCAGAGCCTTACACGTGAACATTACACAGATGCATTTTTGTTATGTGCTTTTTTAATTGCACCTAAACAATCCCAATGGTATGTGCAAAAGCCTGGAGCTGGACAGGTAACTGGAGACATTTTTTCTTGATAAGCACCTCAGGGTTTGTGTGCATCAGCTCGTAAGCAGAGAAAATGAAGTTTATACCATCTGCTTCATGTGGGCTGGGAATCTCTGCCAGGAGACAGAGCTGGCCTGTCTTGGGTCTACATGTCCTTGTGGTATGGCACCTCAGCCCACCGTTTCCCTTCATTTGTTGAGAAGGCGGTAGGGTCCTGAGGCAGGAAAGGGACGGCAGCGCTGCCATGGGAGCAAGAAGAGGGGATGTCTCTGCAAGGGTGTCAGGCTCAAAAGGGCCATAGCACGGGGGGCAGTTCCCAGGCACAGCTTTGCACTCGTGCCCACTCCCCCCCCCTCATCTGTGCTGTGGGATCAATCGCACCAGGTGCATCCCTTGTCCCATGGCACCACACTGTCACCTCATCAGAACAGGGAGAATGGATTGGGGGTGCAGGAAGGCACAGTGATTTTGTGGAATGCAAAGTGTCTGGCCTCATCAGCCAGCTGCAGCCCATGCTTTTGGGGTGTCTGAGCAAGAGGAGCAGAATAAGGCAGAAGCAGCGCAGGGTAAGTCTTTTTTAAGTGGTGTATTTAGAAAAAGTTATGACTTGTGCATCAGCACATAGGACTCACTGTAATCCTTCCAGTCCCGAAGCAATAAGCATCAGATTCTTCAAAATAAATGGCAAGAAACCTCCTAGCAGGAGATGGGGGTAATGCAGCCCTCTGCAACGGCCAGCATGGGCACTGTGACCAGCCTTGGTGCAGAGGGAGCCCTGAGCCTGGACTGCAGGGGCTTGGCTGATGGACGAGGCCAGACAGAGCTCAGTCCTGCGGCGAGGGTAATGGATAGCTGCTGACAGTTGCTGGTGCTGGGCGTTTCACCCTGGCTCTCAGCACAGGCTGGCGCAGAGCTGTGAGGCGGCGATGCAGCACTAAGAGGATGCAAACTCTGGCTAAAGTTGCAAGGACGTAATCTGACATTTGTCCAGCTGCATTGCAGGACAGCCAAGGCATGAGGAAGGATGACTGGGGAGCGATTCAAGGTAGAAAATGAATTGTCTGCCAAAGATGTCTCCAAAGTACATATTATATGGTACAGTAAACAATCTATAGGCCAGGAGCAAAGACAACACGTTCAATTGGGCCAGCACAGTGCTGGGAGCTGAGGGCCATGGCTTCTGAAACAGAGACTACAGGAGGCCGTGACTGCTAGACACCGTCTGCCACTCCTGAGCTGCTACCAACATGCTCACCCTCTAATTTGGGAAGAGAATGATGATCTATCTGGCACAGCCCCCTGGAGTGTCAATAGAAGTGACTAAGGAGCAGACAGAGCCGTGGCCACCCAAGAGAGACCTGAGCACGCCCTGGCATTTAGTGCTCCAGCTCCCACTGCTCGTTACCTCCCGGCGCACGGCTCCGTGCATAGCTCCAGGATGAATTCCCACTGCAGCAATTGCTACCTCTGGCTCCGCAGCACAGGCAGACACGAGTAGGTCTCACAGATTCCATCAAGGGCCTGTGGTGATGGTGTCCTCACCCATGTTACATCGAACCTCATTAAGGGTGAGGTTCAGACTCTTAATGACATGAGGTCAGACTGCTAATGACAAGCCCTGAGAGAGCCCTAGGAGCTCACTGCCATGTCTGTGTTCAAGGCAGGGAAGTTCCAGTCACCTGCCATGGTGCCTGGCTTCATCCTGGCTTCCTGCATGATCAATGGTGAGAGGTAAAGGCCTTCTCTAGGTGTCTTATATACCATGCTGTTTTTTTCATCATAGCTTCGATTTGATATTTCAGAGGGACTGAATTAAGGTGCCATGGTAGGTACTTAAATGAACTGGAGGTACCACCACTGTAGGAGGCGAGAGCATGGCCCTAAATCAAGCCATCTATTGGTCTTAAAAATCTCTTCTAGAAAGAAAACCACAAGTTAGCAGCTTGGTGCAGGATGGTTGATGAGATTCTGGGGGCTCTGTTGTGCTGCGGACCAGACTGGAGAACTGCAAGCATCCTTTGCACCCTAAACCGATGCGTTTGGCAGGGCAGCTAAGTAAAGCATATGCTCCTCTGAAGTGCTGCAAGGAAAATAAAGAGAGGGTGCAGGATGTGGTCCAAGGCACAGCGTGTAGTAGCAGTCATAATGCAGAATATATTTCAAGGCCCATTTTGCAAGTTGCTTTCTAGGAAGACAAATTGCATCCAGTAACTCTTCTCTCTGCTATTTCAGATAGACGACCCACAAAATGATCTGCATGAGATGGTGCGTGAAGCAGATATCATTGGCACTGTGGCCAATCTTGGTGCAAATCAAGCCCTGACCTCAGACTACGTGGGCTCCGGTTACGAGCGAGGTCTGCTCAATCCCAGCTTGCTCAATGAGGAGGATTTCCAGATGGCCACTTACACACTTACGAACGCCGTCCCTCTGAGCCCGTCTCTGAGCAAAAGCTGGCACAGAGACATTGGGAGGGTAGTGGAGCAAGCTCTGGTCCCTCACTGCTCCAAGAAGGATCATCTGTATTTGCTCGCAGGCGCAATTCCTTCCAGTGTCCGAGTTAAAGGCAAGGTGTCAGTGCCAGAGACCCTCTGGCTGGCAGCCTGCTGTGATGCTCCAGAGGGATGGTCCCTGGGACTAGTGAAAAAAGCGAAAGATGAAAACAGCTTGGCGGACCTCACGGTGGGAGAGCTGGAGAAGCAGCTCCTAGCAGGAGTTCACTTGTTCAAGGGCAACTGTGGGGAAGACAACCAGAGCCAGGAGAAAACAGAAGCAATACTGCAAGCTGTCAGTCAGATCTGCTCTGGAGAGCAAGCAGGAACAAGTGACAACCAGGAGGCCAAAGACAGCAGCTTGGTGAGAAGAGTGGCTGGCATCATTGCTACCCCTTTCATCAAACTTCTGGAACTCCTCATCTACGTGTTTGTGGAGCTGGTGAAATTTATGTTTTATTTTCTGTGGCTTGTTACCAAACGGGTTGGTGGTACAGTTCTGGATGGAGTCTGCAACCTGTGGAATGGGGTGGTGTCCTACCTTAAAGCCATCAGCATGGTGCTCATCAGCATCCCCTATGATGTGGGAAGGGTCATCATCAACATCTTCCTGGGCTTCCTGCAAATTGTTCAAGATGTGGCGTCCCTCACCTACGGTATCCTGCGCATCCCTGCGGGGTTTCTTCTTCACCTCGCCTCTTTCCCTTACCACTCCATCTGTGCCATTCCCTTTGTCCTCAAAGACATGGCCACCGGGATCGGAGGCACCTTCTCGCTGGTCATCGATGCCACAGCCACACTTCTGCACGGCTTTTATTACCTGGCTGGTCACATAGTCAAACGATTTGTCCCTAAAGGCTCCTCTGATGACTGATACAGATGGAAACCAAGGCTGCAAAGACACGGAGTGAAGGAGGAGTTGGGCAATGCTTTAAGATACGTGGCCAAACACTGTCAATTTTGTTCTGATATTTATTGTAGTGACATTAATAATAATGACTGGGGAGTAACAGGGAGGGCTGAGGTAACATCACTGAGGGCCACCACCATTGTAACTCAAATTCTGCCTGGTATAAAGTGTTTGGGTTTTATTGGTGCAGGACACAAAGTTTCCGTGATTTGCATATGTCAAGATGCGTCCTCTGGGGGATGCACACTAAATGGGATATGAGGTTATTTCTTTCTGACTATGATTAATACTGAGACCTACACACTGGCAGTGATCTCTGCAGAAGCCCATCCCTTCCAGGGAGGAGGTGGTGGTCAGGGGAGGATTTTGGTTATGGAGGGTTTTCTGGGACCTGGAGAAAGGAGAATGAGGCAAGAGTGCAAGGATACAGGGCTGGGAAACAGTGGGGAACAGGGCAGGATGTGGGCAAGGTCCTGCTGTTGATTGCACCAGGGTCCCACTGGTGGAGGTGATGTGACTGGGTGTATCTCGTAGTCCTCAGGCCCTTCCAGACAGCTGAAATCACGTAGACCTTGCTATGAGTAAAGACCCGCTGCCTGTTCTGTCACATGGTGGGAAAACATTTTCCCTTAGCCATACCAAGGTCATCTTCCTTGCCATTCAGCGTGACCTGGACAGGCTGGAGAGTTGGATGGAGAGGAACCTGATGAAGTTCAACAAAGGCAAGTGTAGGGTCCTGCACCTGGGGAGGAGCA
This sequence comes from Steatornis caripensis, assembly GCA_013398225.1. Taxonomy (NCBI): domain Eukaryota; kingdom Metazoa; phylum Chordata; class Aves; order Caprimulgiformes; family Steatornithidae; genus Steatornis; species Steatornis caripensis. The sequence goes on from VZSC01003599.1 coordinate 14,449, forward strand.
ACCCCATGTGCCAGTACAGGTTGGGGGCTGACCTGCTAGAGATCATCTCTGTGGAGAAGGACCTGGGAGTGCTGGGGGACAACAGGCTCACCATGAGCCAGCAGTGTGCCCTTGCGGCCAGGAAGGCCAATGGCATCCTGGGGTGCATTAAGAAGAGTGTGGCCAGCAGGTCGAGGGAGGTGATCCTCCCCCTGTACTCTGCCCTGGTGAGGCCGCATCTGGAGTGCTGTGTCCAGTTCTGGGCTCCCCAGTTCAAGAGAGACAGGGAATGACTGGAGAGAATCCAGTGGAGGGTAACAAAGATGATGACGAGACAGGAGCATCTCTCTTATGAGGAAAGGCTGAGAGAGCTGGGTCTGCTTAGCCTGGAGAAGAGAAGACTGAGAGGGGATCTGATCAATGCTGATCAATATCTAAAGGGTTGGTGTCAAGAATATGGGGCCAGGCTCTTTTCGGTGGCGCCCAGTGACAGGACAAAGGGCAACGGGCATAAACTGGAGCACAGGCAGTTCCACCTGAACGTGAGGAAGAACTTCTTTCCTGAGAGGGTGACAGAGCCCTGGCACAGGCTGCCCAGGGAGGCTGTGGAGTCTCCTCTGGAGAGATTCAAAACCTGCCTGGATGAGTTCCTGTGCACCCTGCTCTGGGGGCACCTGCTTTAGCAGGGGGGTTGGACGGGATGATCTCCAGAGGGCCCTTCCAACCTCTGCCATTCTGTGATTCCGTGATTCCCCCAGCCCTTCCTTGCTCTCTGGTGAGCACTGAAGGTCTAAGCCATGAAGCTTCAAGACGTGGCATTCCCTGAAGGTCTAAGCCCCTGAATGTCTCAGCCCTGAAGCCGTTGTGCATGCTCCAAAGCCCAGCAGCACCCAAAAGTCACAGTTTTGGCTTTGAATCGGTTGCCGCCTGCCCTGCCTCCCTTGAGAGCCGACAGCTCCCCAAGCACGCAGCAGTATTTACGTGCCTGAGGTCTCTGCAAGACGATGCCCAGGGCAGAGATGGGTAACACCACAACCGTCCTTCTGAGGCTTGTTCTGAAAGCACACCTCCCTGGGGAAAACTGATCGTCCTGTGTTTGCCACTAGGGAAAAGAAAAGTAGCTCTGCCCTTCCCACTGGTCTGGGTTGGCAACAGGGGTGTCCTTATAGAAAGGGGACATGGGAGAGGAGATGATGCATGGGGAACACAGAGGGGATTGTGCTGCTTTTGCGCGGGGCGATTTGGTGTTTTTGTAGTCCCTACTGGGAGGTAGAGTCAGAGCAGGACAGGAGCCAGCCCTGGGCAGGGCAGGTGGGAATCCTCAGTGCTGTGCTGGGAGTGAAGCTGACCTGAGCGGCATCAGGGCAGGTAGTCCTGCAATTGAGAGAGAAAAGGCAGAGGGAATGGGATAGGTGTGACAAGTTACCTGCACTTGGAGGTCCTGGCAGCACTCCTGGAAGAGGCCTCCGCCACCCATGAGAGGAAGAGAAGTCTGCCTGGCTGTGCAGCTGCGGGAACTAGCATGGCCAAGCTCATCCTGAGCCCTAACAGCAAAGCTTTTCGCTGGGCATTTCCCCTCCTTAGCCGATTTTGGAAACCTGGAGGAGTTAAAAAATACTTACATTGCTTCTGTCTCCAGTGGGGACTATGGACTGTCAGGTGGGAGGAGAGGCAGGAGGGGGGTCTGGGGTGCAGTTCTCATTTCTCTGTGTAAATACCCACCTGGTGAGCCCATGTGCAAGCAGACATGTGTATGTCGGAGGGGAACCCAACACCTCTTCTGCATCACTTGTCCTCTCTGCTTGCTCTCCACCCCTTCTCCCCGCTGGTGTGAGCCATGACCCCTCACATCTGGGACACTGGAGCTGGGGTGTGTGCAGAGGCTTTGCATGGGACCATCAGGGGTTTGCAGCTGGATGAGGGGCATGGGAACACCCATCGCTGCTGGAGGAGGGCACAGGGGTGCTGCCCTTCCCTGGAGCTTGGCTCAGAGAGGGGATTTGGATCTCTTGGTGCAGCTGCCTGCGGGAGGGAGGCTCACAGTCTCAGCAGCTTTTCCTCTGGCTGGACTCCAAGAGGCATTTGCAGTCCTACATACACAGATCCTTCCCTTCACCCCCACCTCTGTCCCTCTTTCCAGCACAAGGTTGGTTGTGGACCTCTGATCTGCCATAGCACCCCATAAGGAGTCCCAGAGGTGCACAAGCCAGTGTTGCCATCCCCACGGGGGACCCAGCGGTGCTGCATTGGTGGCGGCAAGTCCTGAGTTGAAGAAAGCCCATTTACTCAACACAGCAGCTTTGCCTCTCTGCCTCACACTGCCTGCGGCAAGGCTGTGCGGGAGGGTACGGATTCAGAGGCTAAAGGAGATTTGGCTGGTTCGTGGTGGTGACAGAAGNGCATCACTTGTCCTCTCTGCTTGCTCTCCACCCCTTCTCCCCGCTGGTGTGAGCCATGACCCCTCACATCTGGGACACTGGAGCTGGGGTGTGTGCAGAGGCTTTGCATGGGACCATCAGGGGTTTGCAGCTGGATGAGGGGCATGGGAACACCCATCGCTGCTGGAGGAGGGCACAGGGGTGCTGCCCTTCCCTGGAGCTTGGCTCAGAGAGGGGATTTGGATCTCTTGGTGCAGCTGCCTGCGGGAGGGAGGCTCACAGTCTCAGCAGCTTTTCCTCTGGCTGGACTCCAAGAGGCATTTGCAGTCCTACATACACAGATCCTTCCCTTCACCCCCACCTCTGTCCCTCTTTCCAGCACAAGGTTGGTTGTGGACCTCTGATCTGCCATAGCACCCCATAAGGAGTCCCAGAGGTGCACAAGCCAGTGTTGCCATCCCCACGGGGGACCCAGCGGTGCTGCATTGGTGGCGGCAAGTCCTGAGTTGAAGAAAGCCCATTTACTCAACACAGCAGCTTTGCCTCTCTGCCTCACACTGCCTGCGGCAAGGCTGTGCGGGAGGGTACGGATTCAGAGGCTAAAGGAGATTTGGCTGGTTCGTGGTGGTGACAGAAGGTTGTTTCCTTAGCTCAGGGGCTGCATTCGATGCAACCAGCTGTGTGTGCACATCCCAGAGATGCACAACCTGACCGGGTGGCACCCTGTTCGGCAGTGATGCTAATGGCATCCTTGGGGATGCCAACGATGGGATGAAGTGGGGAGGCGGTGGGAGAAAGAGGATGACTCCTTGTGGGGAGAGAGGATGACTCCTTGTCTCACCCTTTGCAGGCCATGGCTGGCCTGTGGAGAAAGAGAGGCTGCCCGCAAGCAGTGCTGGCTTTGTTCAAAAGGAAAGGCAGCTTTTGAGTGCCAATACGTGTATAGTTGGGTGAAGTCAGTGGTGTTTTACAAGTCCCTCCTTCACCTTGGGGCTATTGGTTCAGGGATTTTGGGTGCAAGGGGCAAGGTCCAGGTCGCTGCTCTCTGCAGATACTCTCCAAACCAAACTTTGCATCTCTGCCTGCTCGAACGTGCCTTCCCTGCTGTGGAGCCAGATGTGGAGCTGGTTTCCCACTCCTTTGTGAGACCTGGTCCCAACCCCAGCACTCATCTTGGGCTATGTGCAGTCGACAAGGCAGGAGAGCAGCCAGGTCAGGTCCCAGGAGATGCCAGGGTGGGGTGACAGGGGTGCCAGCCTGGGGGACCCTGGGTCCCCAGCAGCCTCTGAAAGTACGTGTGGTGGCAGCAGCTCTCAAGTGCAGCCCAAGCACTGGGGAGCAAGTAGCTGCCCCCCACAGCTGCCCATCTTGTGCCTTCCGCGCGGCCTGATATCTAACCCATCTTAGCTGTGCAGCGCTGCACAGTGGCTGGCAATGCACTTCTTGGGGGTCCTGCACCCAGAGCAGCTTCCCCACACCTTAACCCAGCAGCCTCCACATCCTGGCTCCACCAGCACCTCCAGTGCACACCCTGGTCGCAGTGACATCGGAACTCAGGTGCTGAGAGGCAGCAAAGCAGAGGCACCTGGGGACGTCTGTGTTGCCGCGTGTATCTATCTCCATCACCATAGCTACCCAGCCTAGCTCGGGTCAGGCCAACAGGTCTCCATGCTGCAACTATGACTGCAGGTGGACAATCCTTGAAATCTAAGGGGCTGCAGCACTGTAGGGTTTGGGCAGATGTGGAACAGTATTATTAAAATTGTCTTAACATGCTCAGATTTCAAATGCCAAGAACTGCAACCGGCACAGGGCTTCTTTCTTCCGTGCTGCATGTCTGAGCAGGAGATGGGAAATCTGCCTCGAACGCCGAGCAATTATCACAGAACAAGCAACATCCTGCTACAAACTAACTATTGTTTTGAGATTATTCTTATCTGGGCATCATTTATGACTTCTGAGCTTTACTCTATCCTTGGAAACATGGCTTCGACAAAATAAAAGCTACTTTTCCGAAGAGGGGCTGGTATCACATTTATGTCACAGTTGCAAATGAGATAATGCAACCGGGAGTGCCCTGACTAATCAAGAAAGCACCAGCAGCACATTTGTTCTTTGTTACAGCTTGACATCTGATATTAATGGCCCTTTTGTGGTTTTAAAACACCTTTCCTCTCTCAAAGCACTTTAAAAGAGCCAATTCAGTAAGCTGCAGATTATGTAGGTAAGAGCTGAGAGGTTGCAGGCAGTGAATTTAGCTCTGTGCGTACCGGAAGAGAGAGCGAGAGGGGATGTTTTATTCTTGTGAGATGCGGTGAGATGCGCCTGGGGTGCAGCACGATGGCCGGTTTTGATACAGAAAAATCACGTCACAGCAGGACGATTCTTCGCAGCTGACAGAGAGAGACTTCCTGTCGTGCGATGCCTTTTCTTTGACGGGTTTTATCACTCCTTCTTCAGAAGGAGAACAAGCACTCCCTCAAAGTGGCCATTTCCCTCTACTGACAGTGTAGAGAACCAGGCATGAGTAAACGAGATGTTGGCACCTGTGCTTTGCAGGTATCTCTGTTTGGGCAGTTGAACCCCTCCAGTGAAATCTGCGTTCCTCTCAGATCTGCGGGAACTGGTGAGACACTGGAACAGGTTGCCAGGAGAAGTTGTGGATGCCCCATCATTGGAAGTGGTCAAAGTCAGGCTGGATGGGGCTTTGAGCAACCTGGTATAGTGGAAGATGTTCCTGCCTCAACCAGATCACCCAACACTTCGACACAGGGGTCTCTGTGCACCTCGAGGTGACCCTTGTCTCTGCTGCATTCACCCTGGGGCTGGGCACTGATAACAGCAGAGGAATTCAGCAACCCTGGCAGCACGGCCTCTTGGTCACAGCCCTGGGCTCAGATCCTCTGGGTCACACCTCTGCTGCCATGGCATGTTTTGGAACTGCTCACGTCTGCATGTTGCTCTGTCACTGGCTCCATATCTCCCTCCAGCCAGGGAGCTGCTCCAGTTTGGCAGGGAACTGAGCCATGCTTAGTCACAGGTTATCTATCTCCCTAGCGTAGTCGGTGCCAGGAAATGGAAAACGTATTGGAAAATAAATACCAGTGTAACTAACTCATTTGGCCAGGAAGGATTGCCTGGGAGCAAGGAGCATGAGGTGTGTCTGGGGTGTGCGTGTTAGCGAGGTTGCAATCCCACGGGTTTGGCATGGGACACTTTCTCTTTGCTGCCCAGTCTCCCAGGCTGTTGGACTTACTTCGGTTTGGGCACAGATCTCACACTTGGTAACATCTGCCATTGATTTCCACAGAGCTGGTGTTTCCAGCCAAGCAGAAATGCCTACAGACTTTCCAGTGGTGTTAGTGTTACAGCTGGTTGGAACATCTCCAAGGAAATATATCCTGTCANCAATTTTTTGAGTTCATGGAAAACATGCATATTTGTGGGGTTGCTGAGTGCATCCCTCACCCTCAGGCATCTGTGGGGTGTCACTNAGACTTTCCAGTGGTGTTAGTGTTACAGCTGGTTGGAACATCTCCAAGGAAATATATCCTGTCAGAACAGGGTGATTCATCAAACAGGGTTCTTTTCATGGTAATTTGCCATTTTTGGTGGAAAAGATTTTTCAGGTCCAGGCTGGAAAAAGGACCAGAATCATCCAAGAGCAGCCCGGGGTCTGGATTCTATGTTTGGATGTGGACATTCAGCACCCGCTCCTGCCTGAAGCCAGGCCTGGCACATGAACGTGGATGTCTCCATCTCAGAGGAGTGCCCTTACAGCCATGGCCCATATTAGCTTATGTCTCATTTTCTCCCTTTTGTAGGTGTGAAAAAAACCGTTTCCTTTCCAAAAATACTGAAATCGTGACCATTTTCCTGGAGGAAGAAGCCATTTTCCACCAAACCAGTAGCAAAATTGTCTGCAGAGCTGAAGCAGTGGCTTCAAATTCCTCCTTCAAATATCATCTGTATTAATAATTTGATGTTTTGAATTAATTGAACGTGGTAGAGAATGGACATTTGGAGCAGATGTGACTGAGTATTTACTGCTGTGATATTGCCGATTTTGCCAAACCTCCCAGTGTCTGCTGGCAGAAGATGGTTATGGACCAAAGCCAGGAGCTGCAGCAGGAGGGCAGCGTGATGCTAGTGGGCAGGGGAGGAACCATGCGAGCTCCTCACTGGTGGGAGAAGAGCAGCAGATGGATGGGATGTTTCAGACTCAATTAAGGAAGAATTTTTTTACAATGAGGGTGGTGAAATACTGGAACAGTTGCCCGGGGATGTGGTAGATGCCCCAACCCTGGAAACATTCAAGGACATATTGGATGGGGCTCTGAGCAACCTGGTCTAGTGGAAGGTGTTCCTGCTCACTGCAGGGGGGTTGGACTAGCTGGCCTTTAAAGGTTCCTTCCAACCCAAACTATTCTATGATCCTGTGATTCTATGAAACCAGTGGCTAAGTAGTGAACAGTAGTGGCTGAGACATGGTCTCTGCTTGGTCCTGACACCAACCAGCTGCTGAGATGAGTGGAGCAGCTCCAGAGGGATGAAGCAATAGACTCAAGGAGACATCACTACCTGGATTTATGCCACCCAAGTGTGGGCATTTAAAATCTCTCCTCTGCAGGCACTGGTCTCCCTCTGTTCACTACAAATATCTCACTAGGCTTTCACCTGGGCACCTCAGCTGGATGCCTAAAGCTGGGGCCAATGAAGCTTGGTTAGGACTGGTGGCTGTTGAGGCTTGTCCCACCCATGGAGACCATTGAGGTGTCCATTGATGTGGGTCACCCAGACGATTGTACAGGTGGGATGGTCTTTCCCACAGCCTCTTGGAAGGGTCTTGGACCACTAAGTCCTTCCATGGAGGCAGGAATAATACCAGGGGGCTGATGCCTCCTGACTGCTACTGGAAACGACCCTCAGCGCTCGCAGCAACATTTGGGTGGTGGTAGGGATTTGCGTGTGGTCCTGCTGCAACACACAGGATTAACCACTGTGTGCACCTCAAACCCTACAAATCGGCCTGTGTGGAGTGATCCCATCCCCCAAAGGACTTGGCTTGCAATTTTTTGAGTTCATGGAAAACATGCATATTTGTGGGGTTGCTGAGTGCATCCCTCACCCTCAGGCATCTGTGGGGTGTCACTGTACACCTTTGCCATGTAGGTAATAACCTGCAATTGAAAAAAACACTGCTCCCTGCAAAACTGAGATGAGTTATTTGATGCGGAGCAAAGGGGCTGCCTTCTCAAGGATCTGTGAGACCACAGAGCCCAATGGCTGCAGAAGAGGTTTGAATGGTGGAAATTAGCATCCTGGAGTCAGAGAGGTGCAAATGATCTCTGACGCTCACCACCCCACCAGCAGGCAGTTAAGAAGAAAGGGTGACAACTCAGATGCCAAGTGTCATCAAGGGCTAGGGAATGGGCGCTCAGGCTCCAGCGATGGAGGATAGCTTTGTCCATCCTCAGGCCCTATAATGCCACGGATCATCCCCCCAAGCCCAATCAGAGGGAGATTTTGTGGAGTGTGATATATCTGGGAACCTGGTACCTGTCCTTTATTTCCCTAAGGAGCGTATTCAAAGTCTCACTCTTTCTCCATCATCTGTTCCCAGCTGCGAGCAGGTGCAGTGCTCAGCACCGAGCACATCCCCACAACATGCCCTGCCAGCACTGCTGGGACTCCCGGGGACACAACACTGAGGTTCTGGACTTTTGGGGTGGTGGAGATTTGCACTCAGGTCTACCAATTAGAGCTGCAAAGGATGCCTCCAGCTGAGCTTCTTCTGTTCCTGTTTTCTGCAAAAATTACATTTTTCTTGCTTTGTTTTTCCTTTTCAGCAGGAAAACTAAAATCACCTAGGAGTTAGCTTAAATATAATAAAAAAATGTTTTCAGCTGAACTTTTCAGTATCCCTGTGCTGTATTGCAGATGTGTGCTGGAGTTTAATCTTCTGTGAGCTGAACGCTGCAACCCAACCGTGCTCCCCGAGGTGGAGGGTGGAGGCTGATGAGGCTCCCCCAGGAGATGATTCCGGGCAGATGTCACCCTCTGGTGGAGTCTCTCCGTCTCTCCACCGGTTGCAGAGAAAGCCAAGAGAGATTCGCTAGGTAATTTAGCGAGACAAATTAAAAGTCTGTATGAAGGCAGCACCATCTCCCCAGCCCAGCTCTTCTTGTCCTGGAGCTTTTGGTGCATCACGAGAGGCACCAGACCATGAGCACAACGTGGGAGAGGTGGTCAGGGCTGAAGCTAAGCGCTCTCGTGTGGGGTTACACGCTGCGGCAGCAAACTGCTGAGAAACTCGCTCCTCAGCAAGTCAACACTGAATGCTGCAGGTCATGACTGCTAAAAAAAATCAGGTTTTGGCTGAAATAATATGTTTCGTTGAATTTTCTGTACCCAGTTTTTGGCAACGTTTTATTGCGTGGACATGTTGATACTCTCTACACAGCAGTCCCAGGCAGGNACTCGCTCCTCAGCAAGTCAACACCGAATGCTGCAGGTCATGACTGCTAAAAAAAATCAGGTTTTGGCTGAAATAATATGTTTCGTTGAATTTTCTGTACCCAGTTTTTGGCAACGTTTTATTGCGTGGACATGTTGATACTCTCTACACAGCAGTCCCAGGCAGGAGGAGAAGGAGGGCTTCCTTCTGCAAAAGCACTTTCCTGCTCAGGTTTTGCTCCAAGGGCCTGAAGAAAGCCTGAGGACAAAAAGCACATGCGGACGATGCAGAGGTTTTAATTTAGCAGAAAATACAAATCCCGTGATTATCTCCTTTCATACATTAAAATGCTTACAAAAAATCAATGATGTTTAGATGAGCTCATTAGCAGGATAAACGACATAATTTACAACAACTATAACTCTCACTTGGATTTGTAGAGCCTCTGCTTTTCTGTCCAGGTGTCACGCCAGATTGTTCCATTGTGATCAAATTAAAAGTTATTGAGAGGAGTTTGTGTGCTCCCATGTGGCTTATAATTTGGTTTAATTTAGTGTGTAGCATTGAAACCAAGTCCTGTGCTGGTGGGTGCGCTTCAGCAGCAGCGATTAATGTAAACGCTTGGTAGAGAGGGTCAACTAGTGGCCCTATATGGGGGTCCGGGGCTGGTCACCATGTCCTCCCGGTCCCGTGGTGTGAGGAACCCGAGGTGGTGCTGGGAAGAGGCCAAGGAGACCACAGTGCAAGCTGAAATCCAGCTGTACAGATGTGTGCTTATTTGAGCCTGAACATGAGGAAGAACTTTCCTGTGAGGGTGACAGAGCCCTGGCCCAGGCTGCCCAGAGAGGCTGTGGAGTCTCCTTCTCTGGAGAGATTCAAACCCGCCTGGACGCGGGTTCCTGTGCACCCTGCTCTGGGGGCACCTGCTTTAGCAGGGGGGTTGGACTGGGTGATCTCCAGAGGGCCCTTCCAACCCCTGCCATGCTGTGAGTCTGTGAGCCATGAGTGGGCACCTGCTCTCTGCCTGTGGTGGCACACCGCTGCTGCTGGCCACCCTGCTCCTGCTTGTGGCTTTCGGTTCCATATGTGAGGCTGGGGATGGCTGTGCTCCCAGCTGATGCTGGTCATGGGGGGCACCAGGGTGTCTCCTCGTGGTCCGTGAGGCTGGGGAGGGACCTAGAGGGGCTCGAGGTCAGCCCAGCCAAGTTTCCTCAGGGACACGCCACCCACGCGGGGCTGCCCTGGGCATGACTCTTTCCCAGATCCTGCAGAGCATCCCACAGGGGTCACCTATGGAGTGCAGGGTGTCCTGCAGTTGCCTGGCATGGGCACACGAGCATCCCCGTGACACGGCCCCCGGTCTGCCACCACCCTTGGGTGCCTGGGTTTCTCTGGCCTGGGCTGGGTTTCGGGGCAAGCCGGTGTGGGAGCAGGAGGCAGCGGGTGTGCGGCTAGATGGCAGCAGAGCCGAAGGGCCTGGGGAGGATGGTCAAGGCAAAGGCCTGGGCAGTATCACAATCGCTGACGCATGAAAAAGCCTTTGGCTTTTGTTTTCCTGGGGGGAACTGGCTGGAGAGGCAAGGATGAGGTGCAGGGCAAGGCCGGGGTCCCTGGGGAGCAGGGCTGTCCGCTGCTGGCGCTGGGTCCCCCCATCTGAGCACTCCACTGGGTGAAGATGCAGGGACCAAAATCAGGGCTGGGCTCGTTTGAGGAGGGCACCATCCTGCCCTGCTGCTCATCCGCTCTGTGGGACCTTTAGGAAGTAAAGCAGGAACCCTGCAGCAGCCCTTGGCTTTGAGGCATACCACAGGTTTTTTATCTTTGTCATGACAGTGCTGGTGACACGGCCGCCCTCCCTCCAGTCCAGAGCTGCACCAGTGTCTGGAGGCGACAGCCACAGAGCCCGTGAGGCGATAGGAAGCTCTGCCAGCATCCGGGATGATAGATATTTCCAATATCTCAAAATGCCCGCTAAAAGAAAACAAATAAGCACTTTATGTATTTACAGATCTGCATTTTTTTATTGCCACGTCTATTTTTCAGGGCAGGACAAAGCTGAAGCAGCCGAAGATGCCAGTAGCTAATGGCCGTGCTGCGACTGCCCTCGGTCACAGCCCTCCTTGGGCCACGCGCTACCTCTAGCAGAACTGGAAATGGGCTTTTAGGGGGATTTGGGGGGTTATTTCCATTGCAGGGCAAGGTGAGGCCAGGCCAGCTGAGCATCCAGCAGCTGGAGGATAAGATGCACCCAAAACACCCCCGTGTCTGCAGCTTGTGCTAACTCGTTTTGTCTCTTTGGACGGGAGACGAGCATCCATCCCGGGCCAACCCCCCGCGATGGTCCCTCAGCACTACGCCACCCTTCCCTGGGGGCTGCACGGGGCAGATGGCAGGACTGCGGCGGGCCTTGGGGCAATTTGGCTGCTAGAGAAGCTTGGCCTTGCCCCGAGTCAGCACCCTCGGCACACATTACCTCTCCCCTTCGCGTTTCCTTCATGGTTTTACGGCTCTCACCCACTTCGGCTCTGGGGCTCGCTCAGGGCTCCCTGGAAGAGGGAGCAGCTCCCGGTGCATCCCACTGCCCGTGGATTTCACAAATTTCTAAGGGGAAGGTGACTAGCCCTCTATCAAGAGGGAACATCGTGATGCTCATCGCCCCACCCTTCATCACCGACACCTGCCTGTTTGACAGACATCCCCTGCTGCAACCGCCATACATTTTTGAGGACCTACGTCCACACAGATTAAATAGAATTACTATCTGTATCTATCTGTATCTTAAATAATCTATTTATTAAATAATAAATTAAAAACCAGGATAAGGGCAGAAAGGAGAAGGATGCTTCCAGGACTGGATCTCGTCCCAAAACACAGGATGCTCTGCTGCAGAGACGTGTTCCCCAGCACGCAGCAAATGATGGCTCGAACAGCAGACGGGTTTTATCCATTTTATTTAACCAATGAAATTCCTACTGATAACAATGAAAGTAATTTCAGCAAGTATAAATGCGATACAGTTTTAAACAAACCCCATTGTTCCGTACCTATAAATAGATTTTTCAAAACCTCATAAAAAGTGCAGATTTATGAATTGCTGTTAAAATGTTAATACATGATTCCTTTGTTTAAAAACGCATTTTTGTCTCTTAACTCACAAAAAAAAAAGTTCCTTCTGCATCTGTTCAGATAAATTCAAGTCGGGTAACTTAAAAACTAACAAAAGTCACACACACAAAAAAAAATCCATCCCACTATGTCAGTCTGTCCTCTGCAAAAAAAAAAAAAATCCCAACCAGCAACAACAGAAAAAAAATAAATGATAAAAGCCGCTGTGGAAACCCACAGTGAGCTCCTAGCAGCTGCCTCACCTTGCAGCCAAATCTCCTGCGAAAGCGCGGAGCCCGTGGCATGTGTCTGGAGCTCAGGGCAGGTGGTGGCCCGGAAGGCAGGACAGGCGATGTGCCACCCGCGCCCACGATGCTGCAGCGACCGCGGGACCCACAGAGCTTCCCCACTTTGTGGTGGTGGGAGGGAGCAGCAGGATCAGAGCTTTGTCCTTAGTCCTCCGTCCTGAAACACCTGCCTGACCGTGGCAGGAGGAGGCAAGAAGCTGCCGAGCTGGGGCTGGGTACAATTTACCCCCTGTCCAGAGGGCGAGGGGTGGGACGTGCAACGGAAGGCCACCAGCCCTTGGGGCACAGCGCTGCCCTGCCCTGCCCTGCCTGCCGCCCCAGCCTGCGGCAAGGGGGCTTGGACCCACGGCCGCCAGCGGGGACCTAACGCCGCTTCTTTCCCCCCGACACGCTGGGCTCTGCAGACAGCAAGTCAAGGGCTAATTTTTGCACTCTGGAGAGGCACGGAAGCTTTTCAGCTGCAGAAACACTGCACCCACATTTTCAATTCAGCGGCTGGTCCATCCACCCCTCCCACGCCAGCAAGGCTCGGCGGAGCGCGGGGGCAGCCAGCAGCAGGCTTATGGGCATGGCGGGCTCAAACACACGCCGGACCCTGGCATTCCTGGCATCTGGGTCCAAACCAGGCCAAACACAGAGTGGCCGTACAGCTTGGGCCACGCGTTTCGCAGAGAGGAGCTCAGCTCACCCACGGCTGAGAGAAGTCTGCCAGCGTGCCTCCCCCTACCTACAGTGGTATTTTTTCTACAGCAGGGTCTGTTTAGCAAGAGCAGTTTAAAGTGGCTACGTTTATCAAGTTTGCTACTTTATGAATTAAAAAAAAAAAACCAAAACAAACCAAAAACAACAAAACAAAAAACCAAACCCCAACGACTATAAATACAAAGACTCTCACACACCAGACACTTGCAGCCTGCGTGACTCATAAACCGCATCAATATTCTGTTAAAAAGCTTATTCTACTTAAAACTATACATAGTACAAGAGACTGAAAAGTGGCAGTCGTGCACGGGCACGCTGCCTGCCCAGGGCGGCCCACAGTCAGGTGCTTCCTGAAAAATCAAGGAGTTACAGTAACACGGCACAGGACTGCAAAGCCGATCACAGCTTCTGCTTACACTGCATACGAAGTACCAAGGGGAACACAAAAAAGAACCGGTGTTAATACTGATGGATTAAAGAGTAACTATAAAGATCAAAACAGACGTTCACAGCATGCTACATATATTGCTCACAAACTTTTCTTTTTAAAAACAAGGCTAATACAAAACAAGGAGTTGGCAGTCTGATTTTCAGTTATGTTGGATAGAAAGATAAAAGCATATACATTCATCGTGTGGCTTTCCAGCAAAAGGAGAAAAGGGTAAAACCGAGATATTTCAAGTTTACAAAATTCCTATTTTTTTAAGCTACAGTTTATATCCAGTTCCGGTCACAGTCGTGAAGATTTCTGACTGTGTCACCTCACAGAGTCCGAGGGCTGTAGCCTAATTATTATTATTTTTCCCCTAAAAGCGCCTGCATCTCCTGCCACCCCGAGGGGGCTGCTCCTGCAGCCACCTGGGCACGCTGCAGCCAGGCTCGAGGGAATAGGTTTGGGTCTGGTGGCACGACATGAGTGTCAAGCAGTGAATGAGAAACAGCTTTGGACCGTGCGTGTTTGAACCTGCTGCTGGCGCTGCCCCCAGGCCCCCCTCGGCTGGAGATGCAATGCTTGGTGATTCACCCATTTTGTCTGAAAACTCCCTTCAAAGGGCTGACAGGGACAAGAAAACATATTTAAACAGCGGCACGGTCTTCTTGGGCAGAAGTGAATGGCTCCCTTCCCCTGCTCCACCCGTGGAGTACGGAAAGGGTCCCAGCTCTTGCCCTACAGAATCCCTCTGGACCCCTCAGAAGGAGGCATGTCCCACCATCTCCCCTATGCACAAACACACACGAGAACCTCTCGGACACACCGGTGAAGTTTCTTCAGCTGACCAACGTGTCAACTCCTCCGGCGCTGGTTGTGTCCCCTTGAGAGCGCCTGCGGTCTGCACCTCCTGGCGCTGACAGTGTGGCTTGCTCCCCACGATTAGTGTATTAACTGGCATCTTCGACAGCACCTCTAACTACTGTCGGGAACAAGAACAGAATTCGGATTTCTATTTTCCGCGAGCCCTGATGATAACTCAGCACCCATACGAACACCCAACCCTGCCTACGTCTACAGCAGCTGCTCCACGGTGTGCCTTTGGATTTATCCCACAGATAAGCGAAAAGCCCAAATCCACTCATTCCGGAGGCTGGCTGTGGTCTGCCCAGCTGCAGAGGAGGCTGCCGGAGGAGCTGCCGACCCAGCGGCCCTGTAAGCCTGCCTGGCACAAGAGGACCTGTTTCCCCATCAGTCGTCCCTCAAAGAAACCTGCAAGGCTGAACAGCTCTGCACAGGGGGTTTTGCCAAAGAAAGCATTTCCTTAGTGGATCCACTGGATTATTACCGTAACTCCAGAGACGGGATCTGACACGCTACTGGCCAATGCTACCTAAATGTTCTAAGCAAGTACTGACTGTCATCCGTTCGAACCAGATTTAGAATTTGCCTGTCCAGAAATAACCCAACATGGCAGTTAAGCATTTCCAAACATGAGAAAGACCCGCTGAACTCAACGGCAAACAGTGACATAGGAACCTAGCATTGGTTTACGAGCTTAAGGCTAGGAGGTTGTCCCTGCGCGACTGCTAGGGCTTGTGAGCTGGCAAGACAGGAAGCACTCGATGCAGGGTGCTGGTGGTAGCAGGTGGGAAAATGCCAGTTTTGCAGAAGCATTAGATGTCTGCAAGAGAGACCTGGTGCACGTGGGGGGAGCAGCAGCACAACCACATGCCAGGAAATGTGCTCTAAGGGATAAATTAACACTGATCAAGACGCTCCTGAAGTTTCCTCATACTACCGTTCTCTCTGCGTCTCCCACACCTGTGATTTATGCAGTAGGTATAAAATGCTAAATTCATTTTCATTCGGAGATAAAAATTTTCATTTACAATTCCCAAATGTGGACAAGCTGGTGGATGCATCTCTTCAGACAAACAAAGTACTGGGGGACATCGGGGAGAATAAATCTGATGTTCAGGAAGTGAAAACTGACATTTCTGTCCAGCTCTTGGAATGATCGCTAATGGCAAACCAATTCTTACAGCTTTATATTCAGATCGGCTCTGGGAAAGTTAATTTACAATGAATCCGCTCTCCCTCCATTTTGTGCAACATCACCCCTTATTTATGAGAGAAGGATCCAAACCTCTAAGGGAAGTAACTGAAAGAACATCACTTGAAATCAAGAAGATTTGGAGTATTTCTTTGCAGCCAAAACTTTTTAGTCCGGGCATAAGCTATCCACTTGCTACCGCCGATAAATCTTTTCTGCAAGTAGAGGTTAAATAATCCAGCTCTTCTAAAAGGGAGTCCAAACTCTGGAACATGAGCCTGAAATGCATGCCTATGTTCATGGAAAACACACATGCACGAGAAACACTGAGAACCTGTTCTGCAAGAGCAGCAGCTTACAGCTTAACTGCTTTGGGAAAGATTTCTCTAAGCCTATATTAAGTCCCCAAAACAACCCATTTCATTAACAATCGCTGCAAACCACATGGATCTGCCACACATTATTCCTTTAATCTCTATGGAAACTAATTTTATTCTATTGAATTTAGGTGACTAAGTATCTTTAAAAATCTGACTCAAAAATGCAAGTGGGCACCTTTTAGGATTTTGCTAAGCGCCTAGGTGCTTAAATTCCCAGTGAAGTTTAGGCAACTAGCTGCTTTTTCCAAATCCCATGAAAACATCTATCAGCATCACTACGGACACAAATACTTCTGAAGAATCCGGTGCTTTGTCCTTCCGCACTCAAGTAACAGAGAAGCAAAATGTTTTCCTTTTTGTTCTGTTCTGATCTGTTCTAAATTTATAGAGACCTATACTTCCTAATTGTTTACAAACACTGATTTTTCCTGTCCTTAAAGTTTTTTTAACACAGGAAGTGCTGAAAGTGGCAATTCTTTAACTCTTAAAGCTGAAAGTACATCCTTTACATTTTAGTGAAGGCTTTAGGACAAAGAATATATGTTTCAGTTCAGTCTCGATGAAAATAAATCTAACTACAGCTCACCAAAACTCACATAGGGTGCCACAACGCTAGCTTCAGTAGCTGTCTGCACAAACTGTACCCAAAAGCGTTCTGGGAAATGCAAATCCTTTCTCCAGTCAGCCCCTTTTTCACTTCTCTTCATCACCAAAAAAAATGGAGCAATTTCAGCAAGAACGTACTCTATCGCAACACGCGTTTTGAAGCCATTCTGCAATGATGTCCGTGTTCAAAAGCTCTGTTCCCTACTTACAGAATTCCCTGTGCTGGCTGGTTAATTTGTACCTACCAAGCTTTCTCTTCGGTAGACAGGAGCCTGTACACTTTGTTTTTATGTTGGTCACGGCTGGGATTTTGAGGACTAACATTAACGCTGGTAAATATCAATTCCAATAAAGGAACACAAAGGGAGAGTATCTACACTTCCAACGATTATGGTACTCCTAAGAATAGTATTAATGAACAAAGCGTGAAGATTCACATTCATGAGTGCTTTAAAAATGTAAGAAATCCAAGAACACTTGCACATTAAAATTTGGCACAGTGTGAGCCTAAAGCGTGCGTAAAGTGTATGGTAGAGTTGTCTCACTTTAAACACCTATTCTGAACAAACATCTATTAAAAATAATAAATTTGAGTATAAAAACTAGGCTATAAATTGTTACACTGTAAATGCAATACTTTAAAAAAAAATGCCACATGGAAAACGTTTCCAGAAGTTTCAAGTTTGCATTTAATATTAAAAAAAAAAAAAAGAAATAGCAAACTACTTGTACAATGACATTTCCTATGGTGGAATGTCTTGCAGGCCATATGTGATTTGATATGGCACCTTAAAAAAAAAATAAATCACTGGTTTACTACAATGAAGCAATCCATTTACGGTTTCTGTATTTCAAATCTATTCATGTACTTTGCTCAGAAGGCATTTGAGCTGGCAAGTATATTTCATAAGGAAAGAAGTAAAGGCACTCATGTTTCCAAATGTAAAACTCAACCTACTCCAGAGTCTTTGCATTTCTTAAGGGAAACTAAGCCATCATATTAGTTACCCAAATCTAGTCTCACCTCCTTTCCAGAGCTCAACTGTGCTTCTTGAGAACTACTTGACTTTTCAAAGCAAAGGAATTTAAAGTAGTACTGTATAGCTCCCATCACTTGAAAAAAGCAGAAGTATTGCATGAAAACTTCTCTCAGCAGAAGTGTTTTATGCACAAAAGCCATTACGTGTGGCCGCTACGGTGACAAGAGGGAGGAAAAAGGATCATTAACAACTTAGAAACATAACCTAAGTTCATACGTATGAGTATCTCAACACTTCTGAGGAATCTTTGCAGTTAGCTATACAAGATAAATAAATCTGATGTTTTACCCAATGCTGTCTCTAGAAGAGAGTCCGATGCTGTCTATTGGGTAGTTTTCTAAATAGCCAACATTACATTAAAAAAAAAATTAAAAATTACTGATTTCTTCCTCAAAAGGTTTTCACATGCAGAGTCTGCAGTGTGAAAGTGCAGAAAAGTGTACAATCATTTAGCTTTCCAATCTGGAATAGACAGATAAAGCGAAAAAACCAACGTGTGAAGTCACAGCAAGGTTATCAGGAAAAGGGAAGAAAAGAGAGAATGAACTCTAGTAGCTGGTACTGGTCCATGATTTTGCCAATGAAAAGTGTTAAAATACGACTGACGGTATTTTTTTAAGCTGTTCTGCAATCACCAATGAAAAACCCTCCTGTATTAACTTCTACAATCCGATGGAACACTAAGAATAACCCTATCCAGTTAGTTTTGAATGTATGCAACAGAAACAAAGGTCACCCTCCTGAAAGAAATCGGAAAAGTCCAAACCAACAGACGGAAGTTGAAGCAGTGACAACTCGCATCCTACCGGGTAAGTTTAAGCATCTCTTTAGGCACTTCACTGGTTCATTAAATGCAATACAAAATAAAGCTATAAATATCAACATTTTGTGCTCTTAAAAATTAGTCAAAAGCAACAGAAAACAGCACAAAAGCGTGACATTTTTGGCAGCTTATTTCTTCCCTTCCCCAATATTACCGGTTGTCCAAGAATGCTTTGTTTTGGGGATGCTTTGGCATCTCAGTATCAGGTTGTCTTAAGCCGTAAAAGCTAAAGCAAAACTGCTAGGCCTTAGACAATAAAGAAATTTGGTTTTAAAATTTCTTTATGGCTATATAAGAAGGACACTTTAGCAGTGGCATGACAGGGAAAGAAGCTTGCTTTCTTTTTAAATATTGCACTTTTCTTTTGTTCACTCACACTAATGCATAGAAACTTTTTAAACTTCGATTATTAAAATTTCATGCTATGAAGAAGTTATGGGAAATAAATTTCTATACATCCAATATGAAAGAACAGATACGCTAGCCTTCCGTTACTTTCCTTAGTTAGAACATCGAGAAAGAAGAGAGTGCAAAAAAACCCACAACCCTATTTTTGGTCAGCCTGTGTATTAACTTGATAGGTGCCAACGAAACAAATTGCAACATGTGATGAGCATGGGTACTGCAAGGACAACTGAGGGTGACTGTCAGCAAAACAAGACGATGCATGATTGAAACACAGTAAGTGTGGTTGAAATGGCGAATCGTGATGCCTCTTCTCTTGGGAAGGGGCACGACAAAGCAGATGAATTTTGCACTTCAGTAGCATGCTGTAGGATTTATCATGATTAATTTCACATTAAAGTGTGCTCAATGTTTGCATCCACATCTCGCATCACCTTCAACTGCTGTGGAAATACAGTGACTGGCAAGCAGTCTCCAGGAGACACAGAAGAATCCAGTGGGCAATTCAATGCAACGCAGCCTGCACGTCTCTGTCACGAGTCACGACATGGTGGTACGTTCTCAGGACAGGCAGAACCGACCTTCTGCTGGACTCCACTAATCTGAAAAATGATTGCTTGGAAAAAGAAGTCTCTAAGCACTTCACTCCGGTGCTTAAAGAACAAAGCGCTAGGATTTGATATAATAAAAACAGTTTCAGGATCCTGACCACTGCGCAGAAATCCAGCCGGAAACAATGCAGAGTAGTGCTCCTCAGTGTTACTTTTGTTATCGTTAGTAATGTTAAGCATCAAGAAAATAAAACACGTCATTGCACATTACAGCCGTCAAGAAGCACGGCTAAACTTTGACACTAGAGAATTGAATAACCTGATGCTACATCACAAACAGCTTCTGGTGTGTATCTATTTCAAAAGGTCTTTACATACTCAAGAAAACCTCCTTTACTCCTGCCCAGCGAATGCTTCAGGTTAAGTGACGAGTTATGGCACGAAGGGCATACAGAAGTTCGGCTTGCATACGAGCTTCCATTAGAAGTAGATTGACATGAACCTGTTAAAGATTAAATCAGCCATTTAGTTCACCTCTGAATGCAACGTCCTTTATTCATTTAGGCTACAACTCCTAACCTTTAGTAAAGTAGCGCGGCAAGAAACTACGTCCTTTCTCCCTGTACCCTGCTGCAGGACTCCAGTCCCTCTTCAGACAGCTACGCAGTATGCCAATGCTATACAACATCCTAGGACTGCAAGGAACGAGCCTCAACTGCTGCTTTACGCAATCCTCCATCTGAGAAGTCCCAATAAAACCATTTTTGTATCCTAATGGTATTAGTTCTTTACAAATTATACTTTGCTTTCTTTACTACCACCTGTGATCGCTATATAGGAGTACAGAATAAGGAACAGTTTGCATGCCAGACCGGCTAGCAGGCACACAAGCACTGAACCCTAGTCCGGAAGCATTTAACTTGGATATCTGAAGACATGTTGACATTTTTATTGATGAAAAACACCACGAAGATTTTATATATATATATACATATGAGCTAAGGTCTTTTTTGATCCCCAAATCCCAAGTATAGGCATAGTTGACCACTTCCACATTCCCAAGTTTATCCACTTTTCTTTTACAGTTGTCAGTTTAATTTTATGGAGAAGTCACTCCAAGTAATAATAAAAAAAGAATCACTATTTCCAGTACACTAAGAAGTATTTTTGTAAAACTTATCTCCAACACTCAACAAATTATCTCATTTGTTTTCCTCTGGTTAAAACCAGTTCGTCTGACAGATGCTGCCATTTTCAGGTGTTGCCATATTTTCATTTTTAAACAGCGTGGGGGTCTCTGCGGAGCCAGTTTGGCTTTGAAATACCTACCTTCTCCGAGTGCTTGAACTGACGCCAGTAACTATCGTACATGCGCTTGGTAGTTCTCTCCGGGTAGCAGGTCACTGTCTTTATGTAAACCTTCAGGCTGCGTTCAAGTAACTGATTAACTTCTCCATAATCATAGTCATCATACCTAAATAACACAGGCAATCACTCTGTTGGATATAAGACTTTAAAAGCATGGTCTTCTGCAGCATTATGTTCTTAAGTTTGGGAACTGGAGCATTCATTATACATGCTAGAAAACCACCTGCTAACAGAGGATCTGAAAGGCTTAGTGCTAGGATGTTGCCTTTTCTGAGCAAAGGATACAGGCTGGCTTCAGAGAAGACATTTCTGTAATAATTTCCATTCTAATTCGTAAGATTTTTTTTTCCACTGGAAGGAAAAGTTACACTGATACGCCAGCAAAACCACTCTAACTTCCAGACTGAGGTACTGTCTCCACTTTAACACTCAAGACTCTAAACTCAAGCTTTTCACATCGTTCCCTTTTCATTCATTTCATTCATTCATTTCATTTACACGGTTTTAAATGCACTCCTGAGCCAGGGGCGTTTTGTCCATACCTGATTCCATACATACAGTGGACATAGTTAAATAAAGCTCTTCTTAGCATAGTTGTATCAACATCTTCATGTGTTGCCATAGTGTTATACGTGAGGTTATATACCATCCGGAACTTCTCATCAAGGAGATGCCCAATATCAGAATAAAGCCTGTTTACAAGGGAAAAGCCATGATTTTCCCAAGTATAGTCCTGCAGGAAGAGAAGAAAATACATAGAAGTACAAACAAAGTGAAGTCCCTATCTGGTCCTCTCTATAGCTCAGTAGTTTTGCTTGTCTGGTAGTTCTAACTTTATTCTCTTCAAAAAATTTGCATTTTGAATCCTTCATCCATACCACCTGCTCCGTTCCCTGAGGCTTCCTGGCAATGAATATCATGTCGCAACACCCCACCTCCAGTTATAGGCTATCATTAGCCTACAGGAGATCCCCAAAATCCCAAGCATCTCTTGAAGTGTTGAGGCAATTTTCCAGCGTCTGCTGTGCCACTCCAACCAGTGTCATTCTATGTGGGTAAGTTTAAAAACTCATTCCTCTTGGAGACTTTGATGCTCAGCTCTGAGCAGAGATGGAGTGTTTACTTCCACCAGGATGTAAAGTGCTGAACCGCCCTTGGTCCTTAATAAAAATCAGGCTGCTTTGGTCTTAGAAAAGCACCTGGGTTGCAAGGACAAAAGCTTGCCTGCTCCTATCAGGAATGTGAAATCTTTGCAGAGTGGCGGCACGGCATCAGCAGTGAAGAACGACCCTGCTTCAGAGCAGCGCGCAACCACTCTCCATGCTGCAGTTATACAGAACGTGTTAAGTTTGCCCACATCCTTGGCAAGTGTTCAATCATTCCATCACTGATGCCATCTTTACAATCGAGGGCATCATCTCCACGTCCTTCCTGCATCTGGCTGTTTTCAAAAGGTACTGCTGGGCAAGGGTCCTCACCCAGGTGCTTCAGAGCGTGTCTACTGGACTGGCCCCCTGATGAGGACAGCAGGGAAGGGTGTACAGGCCAACATTCAGCTGCCTAACAGAGGCATTCAGTGACATCTGAAATGCACCACAACATCACATTTGGCCTCCAGCTGCGAGTCCAAAAGACCGTCAGGCTTGTGAGAAATATGCCGTACCTACCAGCCCTGTAAAGGTGTCCAGAACACCTGTGGCATCACAAAAGCCTCTGAAAACTAGAAGCCTCAGGAGGGGGAAAGGGCTGTTTACTAACAGCAGTTAATCCATACTAACAATGAAAAAGGGGAGAAGAAAATTTAAAGACATTTTGCTGTGGTTGGAATACCTTTTTCTATTCCTAAATTTCTACTCCTAAGTTTAAACCCACAGAGATAAAAGCAATCTTGGTTTATGAGAATAAGGATTGGATTTGTTGTAGGGTTTTGGGATGCTGCTGCAATTTCAAATAGCTTTAATAGCAGAACATTTGGGAGGCTGTGGGTACATACATCTAACTGCTTAAGAGTAGGACATACTAATAAAGTTAAATTATCAAGGTGACTCCTTTGAATGTAGGCCAGAAGCTGTCCTGTTTATTTAAGAGCAGAGATGTTTTAGTTCAAATTTCAACTTCTGTAGAGCTTTTTTCCATGGGAGCCTGTTGCTCCTAAAGTAGTTAAGCAGAATGTTTGATTTACAGGCACTGACTCTGCCTTATTCTTTTTGGCAATATCCACCTACTTTAGGCTTATATAAAGACTACAGAGTAAATTATCCAGATCAGCAGAGACTGCTTATATAGCTAACTACATTTCCTGAGAATGATCATGGATTCTTTACTTTACAGTCTCAGAGACATATTCTGACCACGACATTTTCCTGCACTCACTGTTTTTTAAATTGAAGTCCTCTGATTTGGTTTAAGATTTCTTCTATTGCTTACAATTTATTACTAGACTGCTGATTAATCTACTCTATAATCTGGAACAGAACCACTTAGAACCTCCTGTTACATATATCATGAAGAAGTTCATGAGTCTGGTCATGGAAAAAAGATGCCAATATGTAAGACAATGTACAGGTAAAATGTACATGCTATTCTTTCAACAGCACTAAAAAAGTACATTCAAATATAGCAAAAAACTTCAGTAATCACATTTAAGAACTCCTTCCCTTTTCGGACATTCAAAGTCCAGTGATTTGGTGCATATATGAGAACGATACTCCCCAAATCGCTCTCAAAATATATGTATGTATCGATAACCACTGGACAGAGAATACCTGATAAAATGACAGAAATGAAGAGCTGTTCTGGTGGATTTTTTCTACAACATTTGGAGGGATGGAAAAGAAATTCTTTCTTTTCTACCTTTCACTTTTATTCCAGATCTAGTGATATGCTTTACAGTTTTCAAACATTAATTCTGGTAATGACTGGAATAAGACTGAAAGCTTATCTGAGATGTACAAATAGTAAAAGACTTATCTCAGGTAGATTTATGGAAGCTTGCGAGTTATTTAATGGATCAGGACAGGAAAAGGAGGATGCAACGAACATGCCCCACTACAACTGCTTTATGCTATTCACCCTGTAATGAGATATACAACATTCTTTGAATGAATGAACTTTAAACAGATGGTACCTGAGCTCTGAATGTTGGCAGATGGTCTTCTCCTCGCCTTGCAAAGTCTTTGTACCCAAACCCAGGATCTTCGATATAGCGGGAGACATCCGTAGAAACTATTTCATCGTCAAATGCTGTGAATAAAACAGCAAAATGCTTTGCTTTAGGCAAGCACAGGAGTTGGCACTGACTTCCAACTACCACTCTGCTACAGGATTAGAGAACAATTTTAGAAGTTGTGCAAAGGAAGAGTAAGGTTCGAAGGAAAGAAACATTTCAATCCCAATCCACTTGTATGGGATCTATCCCTTTTGTTGAGCCAACTCGATGTCAGCCTACACCAGACGTCTAACGTACTTTTACAAAATGCGAAGAGGTGGACTAAACTTCCGTCTGGAGGTGTGCTCTTCTCTCTGCTGACTTCTGAGGGAGGCTAGGTATCTTAAATGAGGAAGATGAATTCTGTTAGTAAAGTCATTGTGCTAGGGTAAGAAACAGACAAATGTACCCTTGACAACAGGATTGCTATGTTGAGCAGGTACGGTGTCAGGAATTACACCAGCTCTGTTCTATAACCTGGAGTACGAGCAAGCAGAAAGCAACGCAACACTCCACTTGAAAATATCAGTTGAAGATGATATGAAAGCAAAGAGCTCTACAGTACATCAGGCTGAAATTCTGCCAGAAGCTCTAGTAACTAAGCATCTTCAAAGAGCTCCAAAATGTGTCACTAAGCAAGCGCAGGTTCTCTATCAGGAATCAATCTTTCCCTCCCGAATAAACAGGTGGCTTGATTGTGTAACTGCCTCTGCAGAAGTTGACTACTGCATAGCTGACTGCATTTGACCCTGGTGTTAAAATCCTGGCCCGCTTCCACATGCATTGACAGAACACTTGCCATATGTCCACTGTTAGCACCTTGAAAAGTCAGTTATCTAAGAATTGCAGAAGTGCTTTATCTCCTCTTTGCCTCATTAAACAATCAAAACCGAACTGCGTAGGAAGAAGCTCTTGCAGCATCTGCTACAGCAAATCCTCAGCGAAGAATAAAAAACCTGCACACACACACTCCTCTCCCCTGACAAGGACTGAATCTCATGAAACGGTAAAGGCTTAACACATACAGACTCCTCAACTCAAACCAGCAAAAGGCAAAGAGGGACAAAAGTCAACAAAACTATCAGCAACCTTGTAAAAAAACCCCTTCTGTCCCAAACAACACCTCTTCTTTATATATATGCCTGAAGTTGCAGAGACCCATGGAAGCCCTGATTTGATAGTGAAATTGCAATGGGTGTCAGTTTATCTGCACTGTCTGCCCAAAGAAAAACAGAGCAAGAATGGCCAATGTCCACTTCTTAAAATCCAGCCACGACGTTGCTGGATGTATCTTCTTTCAGAGATTACGCGTGTTCCTAGACAGTCACAAAAACTCTCTGTCTGCTGATCCACAATACATTCTTCCTCCCGTTTGGGCTCAGTGCACAAAAACTTAGATACCCTCAAGCACATTTGGTCTGAAGCTACCGAGATCTAAATTCACAAAAAGAACAGTGTCAGTAAAACGCGAAGTGTTTTATGTCCTAGAAAGACATAAGCTATCATCTTTAAGTAGCCTCTACTACGAGGAAATGGTTGGAGATTCCGATTGACTTAATCGTGTTCTTTCTTTGAACACTTTCTTTGAGAAAAAACTCCACCTTCCTGTCTATAGGAAACAGATTTCATTATGTAGCTAGTTAGAGATGAAGGCCTCCTCCGTATGAAAAACACCGGGAAAGAAGCTTTCAGCTCAGAATTTTGGACTTTATTTAAGAATTAAAAAAAAAAAAAAGTGCTAAGAATCTCTATCAAAACACAGGGCAGGGGAACAGCACAGCAACACGATCACTCAGAGCAACAAGTTAGAAATGTCCTTTCCAGGTGAGCCGTAAATGCTAAAGAAGTTGAGTCTCATCCCAGTCTATTTCCTGAACTAAATATCAAATCTGAAGGCTACTTCTGAGTGTCACTTTAGTTCTAGGCACTGTAGAACCTAAATCTGTGAAATATTACTAAATATTTACACGAATTTACTAATTTTGAAGATACAGAGCATATAAAGAAAGAGAAATTTACACCCAACTTTTTAAAGAAGCCTAGAGGCTTTTTAATATACAAATTTCAAGTAGCAAAAGGATGGTGTTATTTGCCAATCAAGAAAACTTAAGCAGCCGAAGCAAGTGACAGGACCACCCTGACTACACTCCTACTACACCAAGGGCCGGAATAAAGAAATGGACAGAGAAAGTTGTAGTCGCTGAACTGGCCTCAAGTGTTTACTTTCTACAAAGCACAAACAAAACGGAACCGGAAAAGCACAAATACCTCCACTAATTACTAGCAGACTCTCCTTCTTCTCCTTTTCAAAGCGAGTTGCCATTTCTTCCTGAGAGGCTTCTTCATCCTCTTTATCTTCCTGTAGCCTCTTCATCCTTTCCATTAAGGCCTCCAGCTCACTTAAAGAATCTGCAATCTGCAAAAACACCATGACATTCTGCAAAATTAGAAGATAGACAACGTGTGTCATCTTCAGATTTCATGCTTGACAACAAACGTTCTCAAAAACAGACAGCAGCAGCAAACACAGAAACTGAAGCCAGCATGCACTTTGTCACATGCAGCGTAGACCGACAGCTTTCAGACAGCGAGAAGGAGGGAGCAGGGAGGTGTTACTCTAACCTACCCCAGCAATCTACTGCAGTGGGACTAACAGCAGAAGAGGTGGCGTTTGAACGTGGAAAACCTAGTTGCTTGTAATATATATTCCACCACGCAGATGGCTCAGGAAAAGCCATCTGTGTGCCCTACGTGTATCAGAAAACAACTTTTAAGGTAACTTTTTTCAGTCTATTTTAATGCAGAATATGTTTCTGAAGAGACACAGGGCAACACTGCAATGCAGGAACACAACCTGAGACAGCAAATCAGTGTTTTCCTTTTCATTGCCTGTGATCAAAATAACCATTATGTTGACCATTTTTCTTGCTTCTGTGACGAAAACAGACCTCTTTACTAGAAATACATCATAGTTTGGGGTTCTGTGATCTGTACGTATCATTCAGATTTTTCATAAGATAAATTGTTTGTTTTTTCTTTTCTGTCTTTTCCTTTTGATTCTGTTCTTCTGCTCATAGCCATAATTGTTTTCTAGTATGCTACTCACTGCTTAACAAGCAGCACAGAGTCAGGCGCAGCCCTTTGCCCACTACAAATGGGGAATAAGACACCCCGGTGATTTGAGCTAGCATGTCTTACAGCCCAGCAATTTAAGATACACCGACTGAACTGACCGATCACATGTTCATGTTGTACAGCTAATTAAAAACACGTATCTAGTCACCCTGCTCATAATCCCAATCTTCCATCAAAGGCGAGGAGGCTAACTCATCAATTGGCATTAACTCAAGGATATGTCTTCAAAGCAGCACAGAGCCACTTTCAGAAAAAAAAAAATCCACGTTGAAGTTAATTAACTCATAATCAAAGTTCTCTGTTGGTTCATTCAAGACTGGAATGCCACCATGAAGAATTAAGTAATTTTATCTCAGACGCTTCCTCCCATCTACATGGAAGTGTTGCAGAATTGACCTGTTTTGTGATTGTAGGCCTGGAAGTCAAAATTATTGTTATGACTTCTGGGGTTTTTTCCCCCCCATTTCTATTTTCACTCCACGTTAGCAACACGGATGACACAATGCTCCATTCAGCCACGCGCTATTATCTGAAGAAACTAGGACTTTCAGCTTTCAGCCGAAAACAAAGTTTCAGTCTTGCCCAATGGGTTGCGAGATTGCCTATCAAAATCTCATTGCTCTGACTACCATCTGCCGTTACAACGTGGTTTTCAATAGATTACACTGCAAACTGCTAGAGCTAACGCAAGAGTTACCAGACTCATGCATCCCAGTAAAGCAGACAAAAACTTTCAAACTACGCTGAAATCTCAACAGGAACGAATAGAAGAAAGCTTTCTAATGCAAAACAGAGGCAAGCAAAAGAATCTTCTTGCGACACTAACCCCGAAGTTGCTACTTGTGAGGGATGCATTTTCTATGTTGTTGTCATTGGCAAGATCACAGACGCAGAAGTTGTTGACTGCTATAAGTCTGACTCCATTAGATGTATCCGGATCTCTCTCTGGATTAATGCCACTACCAAACACAAAACTTGCCAAGGCATGATAATGTGCCAACAGGACAACAGCGTGCACCAGTTCAGGAAGAGACCAATTATTTTCCCCAGTCTTGACAAGTTTCTGAAATGAGAATAAAAGAAGTGTAAACATAAAATTTATTTTGGCCCGCAGCTTTTCTACAAAACGCTATGTATTTTAAAAAGAGATCATTTCCTTTCTTCCAATAATACCATGTTCCTCTTGCACACAAACTCTCACTGAAGGAAAAAAAAGAGACATCTAATATATTGCCTCTTTTCTTTTGGGGTTATTTTAGCCAATGCTATTGCTAAAAAGTAAACCATGTTGGCTTTGTCACACAGAATTATTTATGGGCTTATTCAATGGTCTAGTACTTCCCTGAATTTTTTAACTCAAGGTAATGAAGCCTAACCAGACACTTGCGTAGTTCTTAGCAGTTCTTACTCCCGGACGTTTACTGCTATTACAGGGCACGACTTAACAGGTACCTGAATGTGCTCTTTCGTGATTAGCCAGGGCCGGTGTGCAAGGAGTTTGTTTATTTCATTCAGATTTTTCAGTCTTTGGGGAACGTATGCTAAACCATTCAACCACTCTGCAATCCCGCCAGTCTTCAAAAACTCATCAACGTGCATATTTATTAGGTAGGAACACTGATGTCTGGCCGCAGCCTGGAATAATTAAACACAGAGGGAAAAGGGCAGCACGTTAGCGTGCAATCTGATTGTGCTGCAGGTGGGAGACAGGTTACTAACACAAAACAAAAATACAATTTCATTCCAAAAGGGCCACGTTTTATGTTGCAACGCATTTCTATACGGTATGGAGGATTTGCCAATAAAAATACGTTTGACTACTCTGAATCGCAGAATCTAATTTTGGTTGGAAGAGATCTCTAGAGGAGATCTCATCCAACCCCTGTTCACAGTAGAGCTGACTCAGATCAGGTTGCTCGCAGCCTTGCCAAGATCTCAGTTCCTGGAGATCACACAACCTCTCTCGGCCCCTGCTGCAATGTCTCAATGTGCTCATGGTAAAAATTCCACCTGGAATTTGCTGTGACTTCAGTCCACTGCATCTCATCCTACTGCTGTGCACTGATGATTTAACATCCAGAAATAAGGTTACACAGTTTTAACTGCTCTCTGTAAAACCTCACTCTGGTTGACAAGCGTATCGCTGCTGGAAACAGGGAAACACGTACGTTGCGAATTCTCCCTTCTCACTGAAAACCTTCTGACTAGGCATGTTTTATTCTGATGAAAATCAACCACAAAAATTCACCCGCTGCCAAAATATCACATTACTCTTTCCTTTCTAAAGTCTTCCTTTTTTTTTTTCAGGGTTGCAGGAGAAAACGTATCGTCTGTTGTTACATACCATTATAGCAATGTAGTGCCTATAGGGCAAAGGAAGGGGCCCATCCATGCGCAACATATAGAACTGGCTGCGGAGGAAAGACTCCAGGTACTGAGTATGGATACTCATGACCTGCGTGATGTTGTCCAGGCGACCAGATGTAGAGTATTCTTCCACAAGAAGATTAGTACGTTCATCCAAACCATTTGCTTGCATAACCTTAAAAATAAGACGGATAAACTTAACAGAGAAAGAGATTTTCTCCAGCTTTAGCCCTGGACAGAAACATACTGTGGTATGAAAAGCTTGCTTGTGTACAAACTTAAAGACAATGCTGGAGATCGGGACATATATTTGTAAATATACGTGCTTGCATACATGTGAATATACACACGCAGATGCTACGTGTACTGAAGAGCACTTTACGCTGTACTTCTGTTATTTTAATGTTTCTATGAAAACTAAAAACATTTTTCTGCACATCTTTCCAAAATGGCTAAACTTGCAGATGCTTAAAGTCAAATCTGTACAGAGAACTGGGAGTAAGCAAGAGCTAAATGGAAAGTAAAGTCTTTATGGAAGTCAGCCTGTATAGACACACACCACCTGAGCACTCAGCCCTAAAACCAATTTCAAAATTAATGGAGAGGGACTGGGTTATGTAACCAAATTATAGAAACAGCCTGGCAATCTACCCCTTCTGTGCTGGTATAATTGAAGAGGAGATCAAATGCTAATTTGTCCATAACATTCAACTATTATTTAGAATAGGAATTTAATGCTTTCTTTAAACAAAAGCTGTTCTTTAATTATTCCAACCAATCCAAACCTTGGGCACAAGATGAAATGAAATAGCAAAAGAGCAAGCAGCTCTTGCGTTGCCATTGCAAGCCCTGACACAGTATTAGTGCTATTACTCAGCCTTTATCACCAAGAACAGCCATTCTCAACACGTTCACCTCTGAAGTTACAAGCACAAGGCTAGAATACCCAGTATTTATTCTGAAACTGCACGGTATTAAACCAGCCAGCTTACTATCGCCAACACCACAAAACGAGAAAACATTTTAGCTGGTTTACTGCACATTTAGACAGAAAGTGCCTAAACCCAAGAAGACACAATGCTTTTGCTGAAATATTCTATCTAAAATATGTTTTCCTTCTTTATGATGGGCTGATGAATGGACTGTGTCTCAAATATTTTTCCATCAAATCTTGTATCGAAGTTACGTACAAAGAAACACGAAGGACATATTACATTTTCACTTCTCACCACTGTACTTCCCCATTTTAATTTGTGGGCCCAGAAAGAAAGGGAAGAAGCAGCTACACAGTTAGGCAGCTCCACCATTTGACATGCGTAGCTCTTAGCACTATGACAGCTTTTCTGCGTTTTGTACCCAAAATGATGCCTCCTCAGTTTTCCTTAAGCATGTTTTTACCATCAGAATTTTATTCACATATTAGAGATCATTTTCCCTCACTTATTATGGTATGTCCCTTGCTTCACTCCAAGGAGTCCCCCTTTCCCTTCAGCAAGTGTAGCTCCCATGTATTTAAGAGATCTTTGTCTCATTTAGTAGTTTATTGGGGAAACCACATTTTTCTTATCTCTGGTAAGGTTTCTAATCTTCTCCAACTTGTCAGGAGAACAAGTACTTGTAACAGTACAAGTTATGCAGAAGAAATTCTGCTGACAAAATTGAAATATAATCCTGTAGAACTGCACTGTTGCTATGTCAGGCATAGCAATGTGCAGCATTATTGCTTCTGAGATTTATCTCCACCTATATTACTCTCCTCTTCATACTGTATATGTACTTCCTCCTGATTTTTTACCATCCA
>VZSC01003599.1:45665-70547 GCA_013398225.1 Steatornis caripensis
TGAGTTTTTACCATCCATGGATTTGCAAACATGATTTTTATTCCACTTGTAAAGCACTTTAACAGGAACCTTTACAATTAAGTTGTTCTTGCTCTGCCCATATTCCTTCCATTACGACAATAAAGCAGGCTTTGACACGAGCAGTGTTATTATCAAGATTTGTGAGACATTCAATGTGTTACTGATCTCTAACTACATCCTTCCTATCCACTGCATTAATTCATGCCAAGGAATGGGGGGAAAAGGTAGTCATTTTCTTAACAACCAATATTTAACATTTGTTCGTGATACTGAATAGCTGTTTTATCCATACAGGTGGAAGTTCCCTTCTTCTGCTGGGTAACTGCTGGGGTGACTCCTTTCTGAGAGCTACTCAGTGACTCCTCCTGCATCCTTGGCTAGCGCCTTTACCAAGTATGTCAGCTGTGAAATACATTCATTAACAATTCTCTCAAAACATGTTATAATTTTAACTACATTTATTTTTCTACCTTTTACACAATTGTTGACTTTATGAGAAAAGCTAAGTCATTACGAAGTTTGGCATCTCAATATCTTCTCATATTTCATAAGAAAGGGAAGCCCTCTTCACAAGTCTGGTTGGCTGGAACTCATTCTGCAACCCTCTTCCCAAGTCTAGAAGACTCTTTTTAACCTCTCTTCCTTTTTGCTTCATTACGTTTTCTTGTTGCCAGCCTTTACACTGTTTGTTTTTAGATTCAAACCCTGCTGGTGTAATGGAGAGAGACTCAGAGGACAGCAGCTATCTTGTGTTTCAAAATGTCTCTTAGGACCTTCCAGCATGTGAATTATACGCCTTCAGCAACTACTTAAAACAAAAAAAAGTCCTGGTTTTATCGTCGGCCATCCCAAATAATTAATTGATCAATAAATAATGCTCTGTGTAGATTGACATTGCCAGGAGAACACAACCATAGCAAAGTTTTTCCTTACTGCAGCAAGCTGCAAATCAAGGCTTAAGTTGAACGTTAAATCACGGGCAGAAATCTTGAGTTTGAAGTCAAACCGTACCTTTCAACCATAAATTGTCTCAAGAGCCACAGTTATGGTCTAACGAGTTAGTCATATTTTCATGTTCTCTCAAACTGATCGTCAGACATTGCCTGGAGAGCTACATAACCATACCGCTGCAACACCGTACAGGCCTCCCCTTAGGCCTGGCATTAAGCGATCACCCCCCGCGAGAAGAGCAGAGCCAGCACCCACGGCTGTCTCCGGGAGAGCTGGCGACGGAGATGATGTCAAATGGTACCACTTGTGTGAAAGGGCAGGGTGGTTCTCACCCACCGCAGTCCGCCCCACAGAAACCACCACGTTTGCTCACAAAGGGGCTCATCCGCGCACCCTTGGGCAGGCAGGACTGTCTTTGAAGGCCAGCGTCCGCCCAGCCCTGGTAACTGCAAACTTACTTCGTTCTCTGGTATAAAGGCACTTGGTCCTCTTGTCAGTGGCGGGGAGACTTGTACTCTTTTTTCCTGCAAAACAGTCACGTAATTTGGTCAGCGTCAGGAATAATGTATTAACTCACTTTATCTTGCAAGATGAGATCCTCAAGGCCTGGATCTGGTTCTCTTCCCAGGGCCACCTGGGTGTTTTACAGCCCTCTGGGGAGGTGAAGCCATCACACCCCGTCGGTTGGATCAGCTCTGCATCCCCTGTGCTTTACACGAATGAACAGCACCAATTTTGGCAAGGGATGAGACAGAAAAAAAACCCAAAATCTAATCCCGATTGGTTTATAGACCAGCTTGAAAATACACAGACAACAGCAATAAAACATTTGGCACGATGCTAAAATTAGCCATTTACCAGATTGAATGGAAGTTCAGAAAGCGGAGGGGGAAAAAAGCCACACTCTGGAGATGATAAGCAAATTGCTCTTTTCTTCAGTATTAGCATACAATGTGATGCTCAGTGTTGAGAAGAGTGTAAGCACTTTGTGTGCCAAATATTGGCACGAAAAGCACAGTCCATGCAACCCAGCCAGACCCAATTAAAGACTTGTTCTAGAAACCCGGCGACACAGCCACCTTGCTCAGCTGCTGAGCCCAGAGGAGACCACCACACGCAGTACAAGCCTTGGTGCGCAAACCTCAGTCAGAAGTCATGAAATGCCCTTTGAGGATGATATATTTAGGACAGAACAGGCTGATAGTGTAACAAGAGCCAGAGGACTTTCTTGATTTATTGGGGATGAGAAATTGAACAAAGATAAACTGTGGAGGCTTTCACAGCGTGGCCGCTGACAGCCAGAGGGGAGAAGGGGACCTCGGAGGCCGCCTGCTCTCTGCTTCACCAGGGGCAGGAGCAGCACTGTCCACGTCACTCCTGACCAACACTGGTCCACCCTCCTCTTAAAGACCCTCCTGGAGGCTCCTCTGTCCCTCAAGGACATTTAGTTCCTTGGATCTTTCGGAAGCTTTCCTAATGTCTAACCTGAATTTCCTTTGCAGTGAAAAAAAGCTGTTGCTTCTTGTCTTTTGTTCTTTTCCTCTTTATGGTTACATTCCACCTATCTGGAAAACTATGACTGCATGCTTTCTCAAGTCCCTAACTGCACCGCAGCGTTGGCGACTCTTAATAAGTCATGCATCAACATGTGCGCGTCAGATTTGCATACTAAATATTTTATGCCCATAAATAAAAGTCCAAGGTCTTCCCTAACAAATGACCCTTAAATACCTCTACCAGTGGGGCTTAAGCTTAACCTCTATGTGCACAAACAGCAGCGCCGGTCCCAGAAGAAGCATGCCACCGATTTCCACACAGGAAAATGAAACCACTGGAGCTGCGTAACTATTGTCCTGCTCCTTAAAAACATCCTGTCCTTACTAAATTAGATTATGAAAAAAACATGCAAAAATCAGCAATGATTATTCAGGAAAGATGTTCCAAAGCAAACTCTCGCAGGACAATTAAATTTGTGACTTTGGAATAATTAGCTGTTAAAAGATGCAGAAATAAGCTGGATCTACTGTGTGAAGCCCAGCAGCCAGGAGACAACTTACTGTAACTGCTGCCTGCCCTCCCAGCCCCAAAATCCCATAAAATACTACTTAGGAATTAAATGTACTCAGTGTAAAGAAGGGTATAGAGAAACTGGGTACCTGCACGTGCAACCCCTTCCTCACACAGCTACACCGGGCATGGTAAGATGTCTTTGAGCTTTAAACACACATCCTTGCCCGCAGCCAGTCATTTCTGGCAACATTTAAAAAAGAAATGCTTTCCAAAACTACTATTAAGGTCGCTTTTTGCTTGTTTGATGAAGGTTATCCGGATATTGGCAGTGTAAAACCTTCATTTCATACTGAATAATCTCGAGGAAACAGTTTGGGCGAGTGAGACAACTCGGAGCGCTGCAAACGGTCAGCTCTGGTTGGCGCGTGGGTCTACAGCAGAGCTGGACCACCGCCTTCTCCACTTCGATCTGTGACCTACACCCTGCTGCTTCGGGCTCTGCAAAGCTGGTCCTTGAGGCCAGACCAGGGCAAAAAAATGCATACGCCTCTTCCAGCGGGATCTGGGCTCCGTTCCCCTGCTTCCCCATTCAACGTGACTGCTGTTACTTCTTTGACCCTGCAGATAAGCTACTGCTGAGAAGGAAAGGAGGAAACAGTACTCGGTTGGATAAACGCAGGCAAGTATCTCCAATTAATTCCTGTGAATGGCAACAGAAAGCCAAAGAGGTAGTCAGATGTGAAAAATGTAGTGTGTTAAATATACTACAAAGAGTACAAAATCCATCTCCTTTTGGCTGGTGGCAGTTCTAAAAAACACGAGCCTGGAATAAAACCAGACAAACAACCAAAACAAGAACAAAAAACCCAAACCACAATCATGATGATTCAAGCTGGTGAGCCTAATCACGACATGCTTTTAGGGAGCTGGGTTTTTTCTGTATTAGAAGTGTATACGCTCCCCTTGCATCAACACGAAAGATTATTCTGCCTTTGCGCCAGAGCCTTTATTTAATTAAAACTAGTTAAAACAATCTTGTCGGAAGAAAAGGAGCAAGCATCATCTGGTTGCACAAGTTCTCAGGATGCTATTAATAAAAACATGGGAAGTTCACAAGCATTAAGAAAGATAACTTTGGCTTTGTTGAGCTGTAGGTAAGAACCACTGCTCCTGGGCATGCTTTATCTAGAGCAGCGATTTCAGGTCTACCCAAAAACTCAAATATGAAAAATTAGGTACAGGAATTAGAGAGTAACATTGCAGACATATGGTCCTTTATGGTGAAAGTTCTTGCAAAGCTTCTTGTTTCCCAAGAAAGCAAGTTTCATGTCCTGTCCAACCAGTCTTCGCTGGTTACACTAGTTATCGCTAAGTCAGATGGGGTCCCAAATATCTTATTTGAAATTGGATTCTTATGCTAAGTGGCTGAAGCAAGAAACAGGTTGCTCAGCAACTAAAATGATGTACACGCGCATGCCAGCCACCTTCAGCTTCGCGTTCCTCCAGAAACGCGTTGCCAGAGTATGAGTAAGTTATCTTAAAAGGTATGTGACCAATTCCATTTACATTAAGACTAGTGCCTTTTTGGGGAGTGCTTCCTCAGAAGGAAAAAGATCATGAGGAGCTTCAAAGATAAGCCAAGAAAACTGAGCCCCAGCAGGTTATTGGGAGAGGGGCCACTGCAAGCCAGAGCCTGGATGCAGGTTTTGCAGTAGCATGTTGTGGTGTCGGACAGCAGAACGAGAGCTCTGCAGACCGTGGGAGAGCTGCTGCAGGAATTCATGAAAAAGCGGGCCTGAGCAAGCTTCATCTGTGACTTGCTTTAAGCTGCACTTGGAATGGTGTTGTGAGCTAAA
Source organism: Steatornis caripensis (assembly GCA_013398225.1). Classification (NCBI taxonomy): domain Eukaryota; kingdom Metazoa; phylum Chordata; class Aves; order Caprimulgiformes; family Steatornithidae; genus Steatornis; species Steatornis caripensis. The sequence goes on from VZSC01003599.1 coordinate 50,504, forward strand.
TATTGGGAATTTTAACAGTGATGAAATGGAACCGTTTCCCATTTGCACACCTATAGTTTGCAAGAAACAATCTTAATCCTTGTGCAAGCTCTGCCCAAACCGCCCACAGCCAAATGCTGCCTCTTGCTATCTCACAGGTTTATTTTCAGTTGCGGCAGTGACCGCGCACCTTCCCTCCATGGCCCGGAGGCTGCGGGCACGGGGACGTGGCACCTGCGTCTCAAACAGCTGCCGGGCTGCCGCAGCAAAGGACTGGATGCCAGCGCCGCTCGGCCAGCAACGCAGCCATGAAGCCCACGCGGGAAGAAGCATGAGCCTGGCCGGCGCTGGGACAGCACAGTGGCTTTCCTCCCAGAGCCTAAAGCAAATTAAATAACCCTTCCTCCTCTTCGCTATCGCATTAGTCACCGCATCCTCAGGCTGTAAAGAAACAGCTATTTTTAGCAAGCTGTAAAAGGAGGCTGTTTTATTTGAGAACAGAGCCGCTAGCCGGCAGGGCTGATCAAACAGCTGGCTTGGGAAGTACTTCTGAATACCCAGGAACGCAGAAAGCACACGCGAGAAGCAAGAGGATGCACTGATGCGGGTGTACGGGGGCTTCTCATGCACGTGGCGCCTAAAGGTGAATTCATCCTGAACTCAACATCAAGGTGGTCATGTGGCTACTGCAGGGGAAAAAAGAAAATCACTGGGAAGAAACATTTTGCGCCTCAAGAGGGCATTTTGCAAGCCGTGGCAATGCTGCTGCTCACGAATGTCCCTGCGAATCCCCAGAGCGGTGCGAGCAGCTGGGAAGCACCCACAAAGGGCCTCAGAGCCCCCACTCTGACAGCAACGGCCACCGCTATAAAGACATCGGGATAATAAACAGCACTAGATCAAATGTAAATCCTAAGGGCATCCCAAAATTAGCTTCGTCTGAGGAACAAACTCTTTTTCCTAAACAAGCTGGATTTTTTTTTTAGGGGGGAAGGTGATGAGTATGTATTTCTTATTTATTACACCTTTTCTTATATTATAATCTACAAGCAATTTTGCTACCATCTAGCATTTCTAAGGATCTTTGTTATTTAAATCAAGTGGTCTATCTCTTTATAATACACGTTATCATCTGCAGCAATAATCAGAGTCAAGTCTGTCATTGGGATGCCTCGTGGGAGCAGAGAACTGGGTTTAGGACTCCCTGTCTGGGGCTGAAATTCCTCAAAGGGCTTGATTTTGTCCCAGTCCGATTTATCTCACAGGTCTTAAAATACACCAGTTCAATCTCACGTACCTGATGCTGCAGAGCCCACTTTTGGTTTTCAGTCTGATCAACACAAATGCCTTGCATTTTCGTTTACACGGTACAGGCAGCATTATTTGCTGCTGGTGGTTAAAACCCTACCTACAAACTGGTTTCTCCTACCCCCACTATTGCTCGCTGAACACTTCCACTTTTGGTTCTTGGATCCTGGAGCAGGGTCTGCCTCCACTTGCTCTGATCACAGTGAAATGCTCTGGGTTTCAGCGATGGCTGACAGTTTTACAGTCATACGGGACTGCCTGCTCGTTCCATCCTTGCTGAACACAGAAGAAAGCAAGAAAACCAAAATAAAAATAGAAGTCATCCAAACAGCTAAGACCGTGTCTTAGCTTCTACTATTACTCAATCTCTTCCTTAGGATGCAGGAGGGATTTGGTTTATTTCTATGCATGCCAAGTTGCGTTTTAATTTATCCACCTAACTTTGTCAGAGGAAGAGCAGTTTAGAAACATGTAGAAGTTTAGGACACATCCAATTTATTTTAGATGGAGACTTTAATACTTCTCATAAATTTATAGAGGATTAATATACTATTTAAAGCTACACACAGTCTTTCTGACTAAATAGTAAACCAAGCAAAACACAGTTTACTTGCCTTCACATGTCAGTACTCCTGGGAGGTTCTGATTGACAAGAACAAAAAACATGTATGCATCAAAGCTGTGAAATTCCAGAGTTTATTGACAAACACTTATTGATGCATCATTTTTTAGAGAAAAAAGATGTGTTTATGGCACCTAATGTAATAAAATTTGGAGCTTTATAGCTTCAGAACATAGCTGAAATTCATCTTAAGTTTGTGTCGCAACTTCAAAAATTTGGATACACATTAGAAGGATAAACTTTTGTGGCCTGTTTTTCAAAACAATTTCCACAGAGAAAGAAAAGCCAAAAGACAAAAGAGAAAATGTGAAGAGCAGTAACCGAACAATGCGTATCGCTTGTATTTGCTGATGGAGCACTTCTCTTTACGACTGACCCGTTCCTATAATTAAACCTAGGACACATCTCCAGAAGCAATAAAAGAGATGTTCAGAACAAACAATGTCAAAATGTTGAAGAGTTCACAAAGTAGAAGTCCTAGCCTACAGTCATTCGTTAAGGGTATTTCAAGTGATTTTGCAACAGTTTCTTCCTCTTGACAGACCGTACAACTCCAAAACTGCAAACTAAGCGATAAAGAGGAAAATTAGCAGAGGAAGTCAAACAGTAGGAAATCTTTTTTATGGAGCAGCATTTCAAAATACTTAAACCAGTCACTTTTAACATTGAGAATTTGGCACCTTTGTGCCTAACAGCCGATGAAGTGGTGCAAGGAGCTGGGAAGAGAGCCAGTGCAGCACAATTGATGGGGAGCTTTTGCTTTCCTAACAGGTTACAGCCCTTTTGGATTTCACACAATAAAAGGAAGCCTATCCCAAGTTCCCAGCCCTCCACCAGCTATTAAGAACACAATCCACACTAATTAGAAACCAAAGGGCAGCAATTTCTACCCAGTCCAAGATGCATGGGCAGGCAGCAGAAGTCCAGCAGCGGCTCCTCAATCTTTGACAGAGATCCGGCGCGCTCAACCCAAGGAAGAAAAACTCAGAAGTGAGCACATATTTACTGGCAGAAAAGCCCATCTCAGTTTTCATAAAGAAAGCCTACATCTACATCCTTTTTTAGACCTGCTTGTATCTCACATCACTCTCCCTGTCCTGGAGATAATTTCAAAGTTATTCACAGCTATTAACCAAAAACAACCTTCAACTGCAAGTGGGAGTAGACAGGCAAGGAGTACAAGTCAAATGCCAGAGTAACAGGTATGCTGCAAAACACTTCTTTATTTAAGAAGCTGAACTGTGTTGTGTGTTTTTGTCAGAATAGGCCTGAATATATCAAGTAAAACACACATCTGTAACTTAATCTTGATGTAACTGAAGCACAGAGTACATCGAACTGAGAAAGCAAGGCTGAGGGTCCTGACTGGAAGAATGGAAAGATCTTCACAAGAAGGTTTGCTCAACGGAAGATGCCAGCAGTCCAACCTAAACATGGATTATTAACACACGAAAAGGATGAGAGACAAACGGCCACTTCTTCTACTTCCTTATTGCTAGAGATTCACTTCCATCTGATTAAGGCAAACCTAAAAATCTGAGTTCTTATCCATGCTCCAATCCTTATCAGATACCAAGGCTGAAACACAACTGACCAAACACAGACACTTGAATCAGAGCTAGCCAGCTGGACCTTGGTCATAACTGAAAAAGAAAGGTGGTATCTAACTGAGCATGAGACCGCTTACGTCATGGAAAGGCTCGGTTTTCCTCCATAGACTAACAGGGATCCACAGTAAACCAGGTCAAACATAATGGTCTCAAGCTAGGTGAGACACATACTACCAGCAGACAACAAATGGTCTTCTGGTCTACTTCAGCCTTCAAAAAAATAATAATAAAAAAAAGAAAATTAAAAAAAAAAAGAGAGAAACAAAGCTTCCCTCTCATCAGTCCATGGAGAACCTCATCTCCTTCCCTCCCTGCACACCCAACAGGAACACTGGAGTTTGTATGCTCCCCAAGAAATGCCCCGAGGACAGAAGATCTTGTGATTGTCGAGATGACTCAAAATCCTACGAGCGTGGCAGATGAGCATTTTCTATGATTCAACAGCATCAAGGGCAAAAGTTACAGAGGAGAACTTCAGCGGTTTAGATGGGACTTGTTTTATCTGTACCTTGGCCCACTTCCACCTTCAGATTTAGTCCAAGTCTGACATACTGAGACAGACCGGTATTATCTCGTTTGGGGAACATAGCCCTTAGCCACTAAATTGGCAAAACTGCACTGAGTTAATCTGCCTCATCATCAGCCAGGACAGCAATGCTGCTTGCTAGCGAAGAGTCTCTGAAGCAGCACGGCACGTCCTTTAATCCGCCGCCTCCCAGGCAGAGGGCTGCCTCGTCCTGCCCGAGCAGAGCCCATCTAACCAAGCCTGGTTTTGCTCTGCCAGCGGGGTCCCACGTGCTTGGGAGGCCGCACGCTCAGCGTGGGTAAGTGCAGCAGCCGTGGTCACACATGTGGTCTCTGTCCTCCTACGGAGAGACCGTAATATCGACCTTCCCCTTCGATCCACGCAGCAAACCACTGCCAACAGGTAGAACAAACGATTGATGGAAAGCACAGATAAAACTGCAGCTGCTTTGACAGGCCTGAATTAATACCTAAATCAACTACTGATAGCACAGTCTCTTTACAATACAGTAACTGAATGGTTAAATACTTCAATTCATAAACACACACACACACTAGATTTATTGGGCGTACTGCCAATCAGAGAGGCGTAACCAGTGGATATTAAAAAAAAAAAAAAGAGAGAGAAAGACCCCTAGGGTTATGTAAATCTGTCATGCATCTCTGGCAGAACTGCCTCCCAAGAATGCTCTACCGAATTTTTAATAGAAGTATTGTCTGAAAACACATGCCCTGTAAGCAAGCAAAATTGAATGGTATTCATCCATACTGTAAATGCATAATGGCATCCTTCCACCATGAAGAAAGTGGCTTAGTTGTTTGTTTTTTTTTTTTTTTAATATTTCAAAGATGCTAGATGTTCCAAATATTAGATCAATATAGGAGCAGCATACAGCAAAATACTCCAATAATGTATTTTAAATAAAATCTTTAACAGACTCCATTGCAATTCATGCTGGAACATCCTCAAGTGCTACAGTATTCCAGGAGAGAACATGTTCACCAAGGGTTTATAGGAGGCAAGATGCACTTAACTGCAGGTTACTATAAAAGCAGACCAGGAGAATTGTTTAACCAGGGACTGGCATCAAGGCTGCGTTCTCTCACTTCTCCTCTTTGGCACTGCCGTTGCATTCATTATGACAAAGAGCAGAGAGAGATGCAATTAAGATGCAGTGTGCTCTAAAACATTAAGATTTAGATTCTTACCAAAGGTAAGACTTTTAAGGTTATGTCTGCACCGCAGTAGCTCACACAACTGCTGCACTTCTAGAAATAGTTAAAGCTAGCTTTAAAGATGTCCTTGGCTAACAGTAGTTCTAAAGAATCACAGAATGCCAGGTTGGAAGGGACCTCAAGGATCATTTGGTCCAACCTTTCTTGGCAAGAGCATGCTCTAGACAAGGCAGCCCAGCACACTGTCCAGCTGAATCTTAGAAGTGCCCAGTTGTCCAAGAAGCCCTTGGTTAACAGCTCCTAAGTCACGGAGCTCAGCTGCACAATCTGCTTGAGAAACCAGACCAACATTAATTCAGCCACTGCTGAGTTTTTGGCTGAAATTATGAAGCTAGACAGTCCAGACTGAGTAATATCATAAAGAGATTTGCTCCCAGTGAGTATAGAGTCCTACCTTTGCACTTTAATGGAAAAAATAATAACGCTATCCCCCTCCGATTGGCACCTCAACCCCCAGCAGATGCAAGGGAGGAAGCTGGGCTCTGACCTCTGCACCAGCTCACTAAAATTGTTTCCTTCCCGGCTTCAACTACTTGCATGATAGGCTATCAAAAGCAACAAGGCTGCACTGGTGTCCTGGCCACACAAGGTTATTTTTCTGGCTGAGGTGTTAGTCAAGCAATGTTCGTGACTATTGTCAAACACCACATGTTTAGTAACTACCCAACACTGCAAAATCTTTACTAGCAAAACGTGCCAGTCCACGGTAGAGTTTAACTCAAGAAGGCAAAGGTTGAGGATCTTTCCAGTGTGAAAAGCCGTGTGACCTGCAGCTGTGAGACCTCAGACCGTACAGTCCTGCTTCCCAGGCACTTCCACTACTTTTCACCAAATATTTCACCACGCAATGTCACTGCTTGGTTACAGCTTTTGCATCTTGTAGCTGTTCTCTTAAAATGCAGGAGGTGATGCACTCCACCAACTGGCGAAGACCATCGAACCAGGATGTTTAAGTGGAAAGTTTGAATTTTAGCAGAAGAGCACAGGGAGCGTTTCGTTACCTGGAACGTATCACAGGTGCTTCTTTGCCGCATCTCGAGGAAAAGGTAAAATCGCAGAAGCCCCGAACTCCAGAAACAGACTCAACACATGTCCCTGCCAACAGCCCCTCTTGGTAAGTCTGTGCCCTTGTAGTGTTTTCAGCTTGATAAAAACTACTACTGAGCAAATAAACAGTGTCCCAGAATACGCTGCTACAGAAACATGCTCCCAAGCACCTTTCACTTACCAGGTACTATATAAAACCAAATTCTATTCTGAGACACAGGAAAGTCAAGCAGATGGCAGAAGCATGGGTTTTCAAACTGCTTTTCCCACACATTTCATGTACAAAATGATCATAGCAGTTATTTTAAATCTGTGTGCAGGAACTATCTTAAGAGTCATGGAAGTAACTTGCCAAAATTGAGAAAAAAAAAAATTCTCTCACCCAGATCAAAGGGAGCACCCCCCCAGCTACCCTTCTGCCATCTTTTTCACACAGGACTGTGAAACACTGAGTCTTGGAAAGCAACTCTGAACTGCTGAGCTTGCTGTCATGAGCATGTCAAGGTATTTTTAATTGACTGCCTCCTCGCTGTCACAGCCCATGCATAGTGTGCTTTTACCACCTCCAGTAAAAGGATTAGAAACCAACCAGCAGGTGACAAGCTCAAGCAGAGGTACTTAACCTTTTCCACAATGTGCAACTAAGCTGGGGAAATCCTTGCCGCAAGATGCTGCAGAAACCTGAAGCTGGCATGTGTTTAAAACCAAACTGTTCGGGCTCATGGAAGAGCAATGCAGGAAGTTATTAAATACAGAGAAACCACCTCCAGCTCAAGAAGTTTTCCAATGGAGACTGGGAGGCAGGGCCGAGGGAGTGTCACAATGAACTCACTCCATTTTGTGTCCTCTTCCTTAGACACCTTTCCTTGGCCACTGTCAGAGCACACTGAGTTTCGATCTGACCCACTACACCTGCTCTAATGCTGTTACATTATATATTATATATATGTTGGTTCAAGTACTACTTATTCTATAAATGCTATTAAAAAAACGAAACCTATTTTCTAATAGATAGGAACTGGCACCAATACCAGCAATACAGCTGACCGCTGCAGAAACAAGCATCGTGCTAACCCAGCCTAAAAGATGCAGCCCACATTATGGAGCTCCTTAGTGCCTGGCTGAGCACATTCCTACACTGTCTCTACAACACAGGTAGTATCATATCCCTTACTTTGTAATCTTGAGTATATTTCACTTTGGTTGTTTCCTAACACTGTTTTTAGGAAGCAAATGTTGTTTTTCCTCCTTTCTGAGCGCGCCTCATCAGAAGTTACGTCAATTTAGATCTGAAAAAAGGGGAAGAAAAAAACCCCTGAAGAGTTAAACCATGAAGACAATATACATATGTACTCTCTCTACTCACCTGATGGGCAGACGATATTTGTTTAGACTGATGGTATCTACCTGGAACAATACAAGCAGGCATTGGCTATGCTATGTCATCATGAAGAACTTTAGCTAAGCTGTTCACATCAACTCGACATAAAAATATTAAAATGTGAGGCTGACGTAACGTTTCTAGTTTATAGCAAACAGAACTTGTGGTCAATGTTCCTTAAAATTTTAGAAGTTTATCTATAGAAAAGCTTTTAAAAAAATGAGAAGCCCCCCCCTTGGCACAAGTTTCTCAGACAAATGCTCATGTACAATTGTTACAGTTCAAATAACGTAAGGAACGCTGATGCTGTTCTCATAGCCCTGCTGTGGGAAAGCGACAGTCCCTCTGCACATCCAAAAGGAGCAATGTCCTCCTGCTTTAAGAGAAGCACCTTCTTTTGCCATCTTCCTTTGGTCGATGACTCAAACAGAAAGAACGTGCCAGACAAAAAGGAAGATCTCCCCAACACATTTTACCTCTAGCCTAAAGGTACAATTTCCAAGAGCAAGCGTCTTGCTGTCTAAGCCAGGGGTTTAAGCCTTTTTTGATTAGTTGACTCGTAAGCATTTTTCAGAAGGAGCTGGCATCTATACCATGCCTCCGAGTTTACTGAAGTTTTCTTATGCAGTCTCCTTGAAAGAAGTTCAGAGAAATCTTATAGGTGCCAGGGCCACAGATGGAAAACCACGGCATTTTGATTCTTCACCTGATAGGAAATCCTAAAATAGTTACCAATTAGAGCAAATTATTTCTCCAAGGAGTCTTGCTTGCAAAGGCTGGAGACTGTTTTACAATGAGCAGGGAGCTGACATGCTAACTGGTTTGCGTTAGATTAGTCTGGGAGAGGTCTGGGCAAGAGACCAACCTCTGTCATCTCGGAACATCTCCAAAGCCACCGACTTGCTGGAACAACCGTAACAATACTTGCAGTCAGACACTTTCTTCCTCTTTTGTCTTCTTTTTTTTTTAAAGAACATTTTGCATCTTAAGCTACATCTTACCAAAGTGACTCATTACTGAGATAAAATCTCCAAAACACACTGACTTAATGTGCCTGAGCTGGTGGCAGCAAAGACCTAAGGAACGAATGTATTTTCCTGACAAGAGCTTAAAAGAGATGCCGGTTGTCAAAAATGAAGACTCATAACCGTTACAGAAGATTTATTGTATGTAAATACAGAGACGTGTCCAGAGACAGATCAGCTATTCCTGCTCTCTTCAGTTGTCCAGGCCAGCAGATTGGAAGAACTTCAGACTTAGCTCCATGCGCAGAGCTGACAGCTCTTACTGTCTCCTCAGACTACAGCCTATGCTTTTTTATTGAGAGAATTTTTGGCTACGTTTTAGTGATTTCGTAACTCTACAAAAAATCACCAGCAAGTACTACAGAAATAATAAACCAACTTATTTTATATCCTGCCTGAATAAAGACTTCTGTAGCTATGGAAGAGTGATTAACATGCATTGCCTAATGAGACTCTCCATTGCGTTCCAGCCTACTTGGCCTTTTTCTGAATGAAGTCGTCAAACCCAAACTGAGACCTTCGCATCGGAGTAAGCCCAGCTCCTAAGAGACACATTCACAACCTTTATTTGCACCAGCTTAGCTCTGTACAGACAGAAGTTAGACCATGCAACGGGTATTCCAACTTTTCTGGGAAGCAAGAACCAACACCATAGACCTAGCTTCTCAAACAAGACAAATTACTCACGTTGGACGGCTGGATGCTGCCTGTAAGCATTCATGAGGCACAGCTTAACCCAAAGGAGTGTCCCATACAAAACAGCAACAGCACTGCATAGTCAAACTGCTTTTGCTTGTACTGCAAGTTTCTGTTGGATAAATAGGTCAAGTAACTACAGCTTTATCTAATACCTTTTGCATAAGTGACGTAAAGAGCAGGGCCATGGAGGGAGACCTTCCTTCCGCCTCCATTCCCATTTTGCTTTTCTAAGCCGGGCGTGAAAGTCGGCTCCAGCACACCGTCGCTCGGTGCACACTGCTCCCCTTCTGCTCATCCTCTGCTGAGGTGTACAAGCACCAAGCTCCGTCTCCCCTGATGAACTACAACGCTGGCTGCAGGCTCCTTCAGCCTTTAATTAGGCTACAGTTGACCTTTTCAACCAACATGCCTTTTCTTCTAACTACTTGTGAAGCACCAGTGTTGAAGTGAGACAATAAGTCTTAAATTGATGGAACAAAAGTCACTTATCTCAAAGCAGGTTCTACCTGTATGATCCCTGATGTTACTGCCTCATCCAATCTTTCCCCAGTAACAAAAAACTTAAACTACTAATGTAATTGAACAGTTTGTTTGGATTTTCTGAGAGGAACAGAAGATGAAAAAAACTTCTGAAGTCTCCTGAAGCATTAATACAGCATAAACTAGGTGGAGTTCTTCTGCTTCAACACTTCCACCATATTTGCTTAAATGTGGAGACTGCAAAATGTAAAAATATTAAATATAATGTAGGAACAGAATTAAAAAAACTACAAGGAAGATGACAAAAGGCTGTACCTGATTCAGATACATTAGAGCTTATCTTCTGTATTTCAGAGGGAGAAGCTAAGCAGTCAAAATGAACTGTGGGCTAATGAACAGCATGCACCTGAAATGTTGTTTTCATGTATTTCCTACCACTGGGGACTGGAAGTTTCCATCACAGGATGCTAATAAAGTCCTGCTTCAGAGTTTTCTAGCAGTAGTGCTCTTGAGCGAAAACTGCTGCAACTGAGTTAAACAGGACTTAAAACATGGGTGCAAGAGCACCCAATGGGTGTTTCAATCAGCCTTTTGAGGGAACAGAACCAGCCAGCTCGTAATGGGGAGAGAAATGTGGTACTTTAAATTTTCATTTATAGTGTGTCGTTATCAACTTATTACTACACCAGAACAGTGACAACTTGTGAACTTCACCAGCATGCTTCTACCTCGTACGCACTTCACACTATGTATAACGTATGTGCGCAGCTGCTCTAAAGTCCAGCTTACGGAGTCAGTAGTATGGGTGCTTCCACATCAACAGTTGCCTTAATTTTCTAACTCTAAGCTAGTTATTGCAGCAAGGCAATGAGTGCTCAGCGGAATACTCAAACCCTGATGCCGATATCCAGGGAGGGTCAAGGTTCACTGTGCCTGTTGAACAGCCAGTGGGTATTTGCATGTGGGCAGCACAGTTGATTTCAAGACACAAACCATATTGTAATAAAGCAACATTTCAAGCGTTCTTCCACACTGGATGAGATCCAACTGGTGTCAGGTAGAATATTTAGACAGTGTGTAGGCACTCCATTTCATTAGAGGTCTAATCAAATTTCTAAATGCTAGAACAAATTACTATTTCCACACCTCTAATCAGCAACGAGGGTGCTTTACTGAGAAGAATGTCAATCAACTCGGAGGGAATATTTTTTATTTTTTTAGTTAATAGGGATAATTACATTAAACCAGATTTAGAACCATATGGCCAAAACCCCTCCAGATACATTTAGCCAATAATGTAACTACATTCCCTTCACCACATGCTAAAGCAGGAGATATTGAACATATTTACAAGCACATGCTACTAAATCAGATTCAATTCTGTTAAGATACTGTCTTATTATATAGTTTTTAACTGCACAATTCATACAGAGGAGAGAACATATGCTGGCTTTCAACTGTTTTGTTGGTATCAGCCAGAGCAAATCCAATGCAGTAATAAACAGCCCAGAGACAGATAAAAGATGATTTTGAGTAAGCAGCTCTGTAGTGCTCTAACAATGGCTTACACTGAGATAGCTAGTACTTCCTCGCTATCATCAACATAACTTTTTTTTACTTCGGTTATTGTGGATTTGCTCAGAAGGACAAATTCTTAATTCCCCAACAACCTCCAAGTCACATTTAATGTTAATTTTTGTGTTAAAATGTTAAGTAAGCAGTCATCATTGCAACCATTCCTCCTGCCTAAGGACGAATTTAATCAATCCTTTAAAGCACCACTGACTCTAAAAGAATTTACAACTCTCTCTAGTTTCACATCAAAACTAAGTTCAAATTTAATACGCTTTAAAACAGATACACAACACATTTTGATTCTGAAGCGCAGCAATTGAGACATACTGGTTGTATTTAGCAGTTTATTGCTCATTCTGAATAGATGAAAACCTGATTTTAAAGTTACCTTTTAATTTCCTTCCACACGTCGTCTTCTGTGCTTGAAGAGGTAAAAGAGACCTATGGTTCCACACAATTCTCAAGAGTGTGGTTCCTCCTGGCTTTCATACATGTTGACCTAACGTTTGTGAATACTTAAACCGCAACCCAAAAGATGGTCTACACACTGACCACACAATATGGAGCAAGTCCACAAGGAACTTACTTCCTGGGAGATGCAGGCTTATCACTTCAGTTCCAGCCTATTCACAATGTATGAAGCCAAAATACTTCACACTCCTCTCCCTTATTATTTTTTCCCACCTGGTCCACTGAGGCAGGGGACTGCAGGTAGCCTCACACTGTTACCAAGTTCACTAGGTTGGGTGCTTGAGCTCAGAATCCTTTAGAAATCCATTGTCGGTCTAACAAAATAAGATGCTCACCCTGAGAAAAATATGAGATAGTCATTAAGAAGAAAAAAAAAAGTGTTTAATCAGGAGGCTGTATCTGTTTATCTTACTCTAATTCAGGTAGCCAGGGACATGCAGGAAAGATTTAAGACGTCTTTGTAGATTAAAAGCAGTGACTTCTGCCTCTTACCCTGAGCACCATCACTTACACCCCGTTCAGGCCCTCCCTAACTTAAGTCCCCGATTGTCACAAGCACTATTCCCTAGAAGGAAAACACGTGTGCTTCAATTTAAATAAGATGTGAGAACAGAGATATTTGAATAAATCAATAGCTGATATGGTCTATACCAAGAACAAAACAGATTCTCAGCATCCTAACCACATAATATTAACTATCATCTACACCAACATTATGCCCCAACTGATAGTTACCCAATGTCTGATACGCAAGAAGCATCCTGTAATAAAAATTTGAAGCTAGTGGTTAAGAGAGACATTTAAAATTAATACCCTTTGATCACAGCCTCCCCTACTATCCGTAACAGCAGTTTGCCCAGGGTGGCATCCTCAGAACCCCGTAAAATATCTTCAACTATCTCTAACACACTCAATGGGCTGACTGATAGATAAACAGTCAGAAAAAAATTGTTTGTGGAGAACATCCCTACCTCCCTGTAATGGAATTTCACAAGTCATTTGAGTCATCTGCATTACGCTCCCTACAGCTTCTACTTAAAGCGCACAGACTACCCGGCTGGGTTGCAGAGACAACAATGGGAAGGACCTCTGCATACAAACAGGAACACCTGCAAAGAACAGAGAAATTAAACAGCATAAATTATTTCCATACAGGTTTTTCCAAAGCTGATGATGTGCAATTTCTCATTAACCGAGGTCTCCCTCCTGACAATCTAAATTTCTTTTCTACTGAAAATGCCCCTTTTCCCCCCAGCCTATCCTGACCCACTTACTTAGGCAAAAGCCAATATTCAGCCTGGCCAAGTCATCTCCACTTATTCTCCAGCCCTGGAAATGGGAATCTGATAGTAAAACCTCCAGACCAACTCCCCCAGCTACACAGAGCCAGGGGAGAACTATACCACTATCTTCTCTCGCTCAAATCTCCCTAGCCAGAAAAAAGGGTTCAACTGAAGAACCAAACGAGTATTAACAGCTCCCCTGCCAATGTGGGAGAGAGGGAAAAAACCAAGGATGCCTAATGAACCATGTAATTTTTTTCAGATTTCAAAACACCGCCATTTAAAGAGATGTGAAATTTGAAGCACTAATTAAGTAATATGCATAAATTTAAAGCAAATGCTCACAGAGTCCACATCTCCAAACCACAGCCTGCGATTTGGCTAATGCAACGCACCACTCCTACCAGCAGCAGTAAGTCTCAACAGAGGACAACTCCGCGCTTGGCTAACCCACTCCCAACACTAAACCTCAAAGTTTCTTTTGAAGAAAATCCTCCTCCCCACTTTCTTTCCTTCCCTGCCTCCACTCTCTCCCTGTAATTCAGGGAAGACTGCGTTTTTGCTTTTGTTTTTTTAAATAAAAGTGACTATTCTAAACGAGTTCCTACGAGGCTACCTCTTACAGCTTTTCATTGCAAAACAGCGTCCTTCACCAGAGGTTCATTTCGCTCATGTCACTCTCATTACAGGTCTAATGAAAATTTAATAGTTCTGCCTTGCCATTTTCTGCACATAAGACTGGAAAGGTACAAGGAAAAATTTCTACACTAGCTTTTAAGGCAAAAGTGGAAGAACGCAGGAATCCTCAAGACCAGCATACACGTGCAAAGAGCAATAACGCTCGAAGTCAGTAATTACACAGGGGTGGGAGAACAATTATTTGAAAGGGTCAGACTCTGAAAAGACACAAATTACTGCAAGACTCGTGAGGATGGCAAAGGACAGAAATCAGAGTCATCTCTAGATTTTCACTGCATTTATTTCACAGGAAAGAATCCTGTTCTGTAAGGGGTTTTTTTGTTTGTTTTTAACCAGATAGTTCCAGAAAAAGTAAGAACAAATTATGGGGGTGAGGGGCCTGTTGCTGACAATCTTAACTGCCCTGAAAGGTTAGGTTTGTTGCTCTTGGTTTATAGCTTTATATTTTGGACACTCGAAGCCCCATCTTCTCCCCCTAGCTGTGCACGCAGGATTAGTGGAGTAGTGACCCGAGCTGGTTTCCCCNTGGGGGTGAGGGGCCTGTTGCTGGCAATCTTAACTGCCCTGAAAGGTTAGGTTTGTTGCTCTTGGTTTATAGCTTTATATTTTGGACACTCGAAGCCCCATCTTCTCCCCCTAGCTGTGCACGCAGGATTAGTGGAGTAGTGACCCGAGCTGGTTTCCCCACGGCAGTGCTCCATGGGACTGGGAGGCACAAACACTGAGGCCAGTCACCATGTTTTACACAACAGAAAGTTGCTAAAATTAGAGCCCACAAAAATAGAGCTAGGTTTTCATGCTAGAGTTTGCAAATCACTTCAAGAACTCCTTTAGAAAGAGGCACATTGGAGCTTTAAAGCCATGTAGGCAACTGTAAATTAAGACAACTACAGCACGACGAGACTATTATTAAGAATGGTCAAACTACGGAAGACATCATCTGATTTTACAAAATAAGATCCTCTGTGACAGTCAAGTTTGTTGATCAGATTTCCAAAGCCAACTACACTATGCAACTCGACAACAAAGATGCTGCATTGTGGAAAACCCGGGGTGTTTTCCAAGCAAAGGCATAGCAACTTTCATTTGCTTGTGTGCAGAACAGATTGAACCAGGCTGACTTTCCTCAAAATAGTCGAGACGTCCTTGAAAGGCCTCTGGATTTCTACAGAACAGGTAACAGCATCTCCATGCACCTTTGTGACTCATGGTGACATATATTTTAGCTTACACAGGCTTATGAGACCTGACATCAGACTATTTTTGGTTCACTTTTGGGCTACTTTCTTAGTCACCCACACAGAACAATAAAGTGAATGAAAGTGTCTATGTTTTTCTTTTTTTTTTTTTTGGATATGATCTCAGCTCCCTGAGTCTAGGCTAGTGCTATTGTAAGCACCGCATCATTTAATGACATTCACACACTTTTGTGTCTTAGAAGGAGGTGCTTTTTTTGACATCACCAGACCTAGAACATATTCTTCCAGAACCTCACACCTCTGGACACTTTAATTTTCCGGCCTAAATGTATTTATGCCCATTTTACATCCATTTGCTCTTGAGCTAGTTTCTCCTCACTGGCTCTTACCATCAGATGTATTTATAGACACGGATCATGTCCCCACTCAGCCTTTGTTTCTGCTGGATTAAAAAAGCAAAGTCTCTCAGTTTCCTTCTGCAAAAGCAGTACTCCACTCCTTCCAGCACCCAACCAGCGCACCTCTGCACCTGTTTAATTAGGGTGCCTCCTCCCCAGCGACACTGCCCTGCAGGGTCACAGTAAGCTGCTGGTCCTCCCTGCACACCGACACCCTCCTACCTGCTCCTTCCAAGAGCTGCTCTTATTAAAAGTTATGAGTAACAACTAGCCAAGCCTATAACTCTTACATTTCATACCACTGGATTTCACCCCAACTGTCACTATGCCAGCGCTCAAGGTCTCCCAGCTTTCTATGAAATGTTCTGCTCTGTCCCTGGACCAACAACATTTACCGCTTCTGCCATGCGTACGTCCTTTAGAAACAGTCACACTCACTCACGAGACAGCGTTAAACCAGGTTACTTTCAAAAGTGACCCTTAGAAAACCCACCGGTAGTCTCCTCTCAGCACAGTGACTTCTCCATCTGGCACGGCCCCCCACCATCCCCGCTCTCCCCAGCTCCCAATCACTTCTCTATAATTAAAGGGAACAGAGAAATAGACAAAATGTGTCAGATCACAGGTCCCTGTTGCCCAGTGACTTGTCACTGCTGGGGGGCAACAGCAGACATGTAACAGCCAGGAAAGCATACAGCAACTATAGCGGAAAGTGTTGCTATTTCCAGGTCTTGTTTAGTTTTTCTGTTATGAATTTGCCCAAATACTTTTCAAACCCACCTAATCTTTTCGGTATTTAGAACACTTCATGTTAGTACATCCCAAAGTTTAATCTGAGCTGACTTGCTAGCGCAGCAAGGAGTTCAACCTTTGACGTTACTTTAGATGTTTAATGAATGAAGCCTAGTTTTAGCCCACCCAGAGCTTTCGGAAGAGTACACTCTAGCAGATGTCTTATCAACAGAAGACTACTACAATAGTCGAGCGTGGCCTACTTCTGGTGGTATCACGTCGTACATATTTTTTTCATGTATCTGTATGCTTTTCTGTCAAAATTTGCTTTAGTAACTTCTGTATTATTGAGACTCATGCTAAAGGAGGAGACTGGCATGGGGAGATGAGGAGCACTGACAATTATGTCCATCGTATTGATGGCTATTTCCCTCTCACAGGATCATCCTGAGTGGGTAGGTCTATGAAAAACAGGAACAGATGCCACATTTCACATAACTTTATCGAGGACTCCCGCACAGAGACTGGCTCAAGCCAGCAGTGTCAGCTAAGCCAGGTTCACCTCCACCTTGCCAACAGTGGTGGATGCTTACAAACTGCACTCCCCATCACCCATTCTGCTGTTGCCCTTGTATCTCCCTCACTGAAATCTAACACAAAGCAAATATTTAATCCCGGAACCAAATTTATACTCGTTTTCTTTTCTGTCCTACCGACTTGTATGTACATGTAAAAGAACTTCTACTTCACATGCTTTGCAATTTGCAACTAAGCTTGAACTGTTGGCAAACTCTCCCTGTTCCTACGTTTCCTGACATATCAGGATTTTTCCATCCCCTGAAGACTGTTTGCTTATTCCTAAAAGCCTTCCTGAAGCAGTTATTTGTCCAAAGAAATACTGAGCCCTTCCTATATATTATCTTCTTGCTTGCTTGGGCTATTGATTTTGTTTAGGCAGGAGAACCTTGGGTTTCCATCAGGCTCCAGACTCCCTCCAGATTTACACCCCACAGCTCCCCTGCTCAGTGACAACCCCCCTCCACATGTCGGATTTTCAAGCGTGAGAGCTGGAGGCTGTCCTGGCTACTGCAAGGGCAGCAACTCTTGAACACCTCTAGGAAAGACTTGGCTACAGCATATGCAGGCCATTTTAGGCACTTTTCCATACTGGTACGTCACAGTTTCATTACAAAGCCTGCCCATCAATCCCAGAACCAGAGCTACTCATCTCGTTTTGCTCATTCTTTCAGTTATTTTAAGCTGAGTCAAAGCATTAGCCTTGGTTGTCTGTTCAACCAGCTCCCTCACCAAATCCAAACCAGCATCACCTATTACTGGTTGTCATTTTTTTTTTTTCTAAATCAAATAATGATGTAGCTGTCATACCTCTGGTTGTCCAAGCCCTTCTCATTAGCAGCAACTGTTCTGCAAGTAGATCTCGTTACTTAAAGTGTCCTGTAACAATAAACCCAACCAGAAATTGCATCTTTCTAATATGAACAATCTTCCTCAAAGGCAAATTTAAACGTGTGGATCCTTAGCGAGTACCTAGCGCTACCCTACTGGCGCTAATAAAAACGTAACTTTGATTAATTTAAAATTAGCTGAAACCTAAAATGCTGCATCTAGCTTTTCATGTTTCCCTGTTGAAAGAGAAACTTAGTTTCACCCATGAAAATCCAAAACCTGCTAGACTATTTCAAATTTCACTATAGGCCACCGAGCAGAAAGATTGCTTTGCCCCTTACAGTTTTGACAACAGCGCTACCTAAACCGCAAGCATTCAACTGGCTCAAATAAAGACTTAAGACTGAGGAGGGCAGAAGAGATTCAACATGCTTTAAGGCCAATCATTTTTTCAGTATATTATCACATGAGCATTAAAAAAAAAAGAACACCACCATCAAAAGAACAGATGAGGCAGCACTTATCTGAAGATTATTATGCTGAGACGCGGGTCAAATCTGCATCTCACTTCCACAAAGCCTTTTTTTTTTCCTGTTTTCTACTTGCATGCTTGCCAATGAAGTGCAAAAGGTTAAAATTTACAGTCAATTTTATTATACCGACTTTTAAATAATTACAGATGTAGTCAGAAGCTTTGTACTTAGATGTTTATTGTCCAGCCTAAAACACAGATGCAAGGATGTCCTAGTACAACCACTGCAAGCACAAAACACTTATATTTCAAGAGGGTTCCATGGACTGTAGCTCATTTTCTTTTTTGTTTCCCTAATTTTGCAACAAAAGGAGTTGAAATGACCATAGACAAAGCAGGACAGTGCTGAGCTGCCTTCCTCAACACACACAACCGAGTACCTATGTTTTACCATCATCCTCCCTAAATTACTTACAAAAAATAATAAAAATAAAAAATAAATCTAATCTGGCAAGTTTCCTGTTACCAGAAAAGTAACATCTAGTCCTGTACCCTCCCCTGTATTAAAGGGGTGTACAAAAAAAGCCCTCCCCAGCAGGATGCAACTACAGCTTCAAAAAAAATTCAATCATTTAAATTTAATTTTAGATCTACAAGTGCTGCCAAGCACTACTTTATTTGTCAACAAAACATTTTGATTATTTGGCAGAACAAAGCAAGCTCCCTCCCTGCTTTCTCCAGACATATTTGGCACCGGTTAATTTGTATGTCTTCAGACATATGTCAAGTCTGAAGCTGTTTCAGGCTTTAACCCCGCAGAACTTCTCTCTTTTAAGTACTTGTTTTTCTCAAAGCAGTAACAGCACCAAGTTAAAGCCAAGAAGGGATTCGATCCTGCAACGAAACGGTTAAAAATCAGACTCTGCTGATGTGCGCTTCTCTGATCCATTACATTTCTCGCAAGCTGAGCTAAGAGCTGAGCACCAAGTATCAACTGTAATATGATCCAAGAGTTTATGGAAAAAATAACTGCACATACCAAGCATGCACATTTAATAAGATTTTGTTTCCATTAAAATATTCGAGAAACATGATTTTTAAGATCTGCTTCTAGCTCTGACCGATTTCTAACGTTTCTCCTCCCCCCCTCCCCTAAACACACACCTCCTTTCCAAAAACCAAACCCTTACAAAAAAAAAAAAAAAAAAGAAGAAAAAAAGCAGTCCTACTGCAGGGAAGAGAGGCTTGAAAAACAACTTTGATTGGCACTTGGCCTGACCCACAGAGGAAGAAAAACAGTTTTTGGACAAAGAGCGCAAATATTTGAGCTCAGTGACTTACAGGTTTTCTTAGCGTTCGCGAGAACCGACCCGGTGCAAAACGTTATCGGGCGAGATTGAATTAAAATAAAGCCAAAACCAGCATCGCGTTCATCTGGGGCGCTCGGGCTCCGGCGCGTTTGCACAGCTCAGCAATTTTAATTCATTTGCGCTGGACAAACAAAAAGCACCTCGACCAAGGCTCCCCGCTAGGCAGCTGTCGAGGGGAGGTGGGAAGGCCACCGCGCTCCTCCTGAAGCACGGAGGGTCCCCGCAAGGGACCTGCTCGTAACTGCAGGGATGGGGTTTAGCGGACTGGGGGGGGCGGGTAGGGGCTTTTTGGGTGTTTTTTTCGATTTTTTTTTTTTTTAGAGGTCTGATTTCGGATGTGCACACACAAACGCTTGCCGGGGATCGCGGTGATGATTTTTGCCGGTGAGATACGTGGGTAAACTTTCCAAGCGCCGCCGGGCTCCAAGTCAGTCCCCCCCCACCATGACATCGGGGAGGCCAGGCGCCCCCCAAACTCTTGGGGGGAGGGGGGGCAGCCTAGGGCAAGTGACAGCTGAGCCGGGGG
>VZSC01003599.1:70647-110148 GCA_013398225.1 Steatornis caripensis
CCCCGCGCACACCCCTGCGCGCTCCGCCAATCCGCGCGGGCCGCCCCGCCCGCCGCCGCCTCGCTCCGCCAATCCCGGAGGCCTCCAGCCGCCGACCAATGGGCAGAGCTTTCCCCGGCTCCCATCTCCAGGCAGCCTCCGAGAGGGGGCGGGGTAAGGGGCGTGGTCACCGCCCGCGTCTCTGGGCAGCGTTGGGGAGAGAGGCGGGGCCGGCGCCTCGGCGCGTGCCTTCCCCTGGCCAATAGGGTGGGCCAACGGGCGCTGTGCAAAAGCGGCGCGGGAGGCCCCGCCCCCGGCGCGGGGGGTCGGGAGGGAGCGGCCAGGCTGGGCCGGGGGGGCCTCGGCTGCCCCGGCTCCTCCCGGCCGGTGCCCTCGGCTCTGCTCGGGGGCGCGCTCCCCCGGGATGGTGCCCGAGGGGCCTGAGTTTGGGGCCTGGGCCGGGACGACGGGTCACCGGTGCGATGAGGTGCGGGCCTCGGCCGCCCGCCCCGCCCGGCTGCCGGCCCCGGGGCCAGGCCCCGGCCCAGGTGCAGGCCGCCCTCCCGGGGTATCCTCACCCCAAAGCCGCGGAGCCGTGAATCGTGGTGAGGGTGCTTGCTGCTGCCGGCCGAAGGCATCCAGGGCCGGGGGGGGGGCTGCGTGTGCGGAGGGTGAGCCGCGCTCTGCGCAAGCGCGCGCTCTGAGGCGGCAGCTCGCGCGCGCAGGGTGGGATCAGGCGTTTGCTTCAGGGCAAGTTGGGAACGTTTGGAGCGCGAGTGTGAGTGAGTGAGTGAGTGAGAGAGAGCGTGTCTGCCTCGGGTCGCCGGCATTCTGAGAAATGATGAGTCAGGTTTTGTAGACTCCGTGCTAATGCACGGAGGTGGAGTGTATAATTAGAACAGAAATCTGTAATCGGCAGCCGAGGATAGCTGGGGTGTAAACCTCTTTCTTGCATTGCCGCATCGCTGCAGTTCTCCTTGTTTGTATGCTCTTTAGATTTTAAATATGCATGTATGAGCTTTAACGTGAGTAGTCCCACCGATGTCAATAAAAGTTTGTGCATTAAAGGATGAGCATTATATAATTCCTGTCGTGAAAGATGATGGTATGGAAGAACTTGTTATGGAAACAGAATATTGTAACCCTCTGAAATTTCCAAGATTCGGAGTGTTACGTACATTGTTTTCAAGGCTTCTGCTGTCAAAACAGTTGTAAATCAGCTGCTTGAGAACTGTGATCTGCTGTATATACTTTTATCCATGGGAATGCTTTCTATTTTTGCAAAATGAAACGTTGTGTAATTTAGTCAACTGACTGGCTAAAAAGGCCACTATGGAATTACTAATTTAATTCTCTTAAAGGGGACTAATGGAACCTAGTTCTGACTGTCTTTGAGACCTACTGAGTAGTGTCTCAGGTCAGACTTTGCCGCCGTAAGTAAAACCACATCCTCGGCAACATCTCCTCCATCCTTCCCCTTCCGTCTGTTTCCAAAGGGATCTTTTCCTTCAGCAGCGGGTGCACGGTGGACTCCGCTATTGCCATCAAGTCAATGCAGAATGCATCCAAATGTTACAGTCACAGGCAGCCATACAAAATGCTTGGAGAGAAATAAATGGTCAATGTTTTGGGGGGTTGGTTTGTTTTTTTCCAAGCAGTATAATAGAAACGGCATCCTGGTGCGAGAAGACGGTTTGCTAGAGTGCAGGTGCTTGCTGTGCCATGCATGCATCCCGCATACTACAGCACGGTGGTATTAGAAGTGACAAAGGAAAGCCGAACAGCTTAGGTCCATCATCTAATCGGAATGTAATGCTAAAATGTAAGTAAATGACGTGAATGGTGTAAATGGCTTTTTATTTATTGCCACGCTCTGCGATAATGTTACCTGAAGTGAGAAGTTTTAAAGCATGCAGAAGAGGATCAGGGTTACTGTAGCCACCAGCAACAGAGAGTTGACTCTTCAGCTCAAGTAAGGTCACTCTGAGTGAGTCATTTGCTGTGGAAGTGCCTGATTCAAAACTCAAACCCATTGGCAGGGATGGTAGCAGGCAAGTTTGAAACATAGGTAAGAGAATGATTTTGACTGAGTTACCCTTAATATTTAACATTGGAACACTGGCAGACATTCAGACTTCAATAATAGCATCCATTCATGTATTTTATTTCCACAGTGGCAAACACACATGACTGGACATCCTCAGAAGTGTAGTTGGGTCCCATTCCTCTCCACTGAAATTATTTCCACGTTGAGTGACAACTTCAGACCCTTAGCAAAGCCCATTAAAAACAGGAAAATTTTCCATTAGGCAAGTGTGAAAGTTAGGCTAACTTGTACGAGAGTTTGAGAAATTTGATATCTAGTCTCTGTTCTGCAACAAACTTCTTGTGGAAGGGGGCGGGACACGTACGCCCAGATACGTGAAGTATTTGTTGACTAGCCCTCACTTAAACCATAAGCACTGAAGTACCTTTGTGGCTCCCAGTCTTGCCTTTTGGTACTTTAGTGTCTGAGAAATGTCAAGAGAGGCATGAACTTTGGAAGTGTTTCATTATTTGTGGAAACAATACAGCAAACGGAAGTTGCCTAAAATCCTTTCCTGCACCCGACAAAATTTTTCTTTGATATCTTTTCTGAACTTTTTTCCTCTGTGTTTTCTTTTTACAAAGAGTTCTAATGCCTAATAGAGATCAGAAGTGTACCTAACAGGGTACTTAGGCAGTGCTTATCCAGTATCAGTATTAGATAATGGGTGTGTAGACTAGAGATAATACCAGATTTTTCGAAACACCGGAAGTCTGTCTAGATGCAGTTCTTGGAAATGAACTCTTGGGATCCCTGTGGCACTGATTCCGTAAAATGCCGTGTGTGTGCCCAGCTTAATGCCACCTGCGCGGTCCTGCTGCCTGCAAAGACTCGTGCATGTGTGCCTGATTTTAAGCAATTGGCTTGTTGCGTTTTGAGTTAAACACGTGCCTGAGTTCTGCAGAGTAAAAACCTCTCTTTGTACAAGCCGGCTTCTTGGTGAACATACCCACATTCTTGAAGGTTCTCCTTGTAAACTTACTTCTCAAAAGAAGTATTGCGAAAAATATTCAGGGCCCCCTTCACAATTGTCTGACAGCTTTTATGAGCCAACAGTACCTCACTCGCCATCCGCGGCTGGGAGTTTCCTTCGGTTTTTACCCAGTTACTGAGTTGTAAAGGAAAGCAGAATCCTAAAATTAAGAGGTAATGGAGTTACAAGCAGCCTGGCACTTTGAACTGCCTGGAAATTTTAAGGCACCGGTCAATTCTATAAACCCAGCCAGTCGTCTGCTAAAGAGGCTGCGCGTTATTGCTGTGTATAGGAAAGATGGAGATTTTTTTTCTTGATACAGAGCACACTGACTCGAGAGCATTGCATCCTTTCGGAGAGATTGCTGACCTGCTGAGAGAGAATTGCACGACTGGTTACTGGTTTAAACATATTTTTATCATCAATGATCCTAACTTTCCCAAAGTTTAAAAAACAAACACTATGATGAAACAACGAGGCAGGAACAAAATTCCAGAGGAAGTAGGGTTTTCTGTGCCTCCTGAAGTAACCAGATGCATTTTTGGCAGACGTGTTGCAGCCAGGCGTGGACTGCTGCCCTCACTGTAGGACTGGATGAGACGTGATGGCCTTTGCTAGAAGGTCAAAGTTCTCCTAGTGCCTTATGCAGCCTTCAAGCTAACATGGTTCAAATGGATCAGCTAAGAGATGTAGCACATCCAAACATCAAGCTGCTTTCATCCCCCGGAATGAGCACTTACACCACAGTTTAGCAGTGCGAGACCAGCTTTGAACTCCTGCGATATTTCTGCCTGGAATTTCCTGACGAGAGGGTTGAGAGCTGGACACGGTGCATCTCCACTGCCTTCCAGAAAGCATCACACCCAACAACCATCCACTGTACAACCAAGAGCGCAGAGTGGTAAGCACCTTCTTATTGCACTTGCAATTGCTTATTGCTCTGTAGATCGACTGTACAGTATTGACCACGCTGTGTGTCCCGGAAGAGGCAGCCTAGCTGCAATGTGCTGTGCAGGTGCTACAGCAGTGCTCAGACAGTCCACATGATGCTTCCCCAAGACATGCCGCTACTGTAGAAGCGTGCAGGTTTTTGTTGTTCATACATTAATGCAACAGCTTGATGCTTCCTGAGAAAGGTTGGATTGACAAGATCAGTGGTGTAAAATCAAACTCGTTATGCAGTGACTATGGTTGTGGTTCACAGACCTCCAGCAGCTTGGAGGGAGAGGAAGGGAGGGGGCAGCTGCCATGCAATAGCTCTGACTGATTGCTACAAGACTAGAAATCCTCCCTGAAATTAAAAGATCCTCAAGTTTTGCTCAGGAGCAGGAAAAAAGAGCATGCCTGAGCACCCAGCGCTGGAGCCTTACCTGCTCTCCCCATCTGACTGCCACAATAAAGTGCTATGCTCGTGGTTGAGCGAGGTGATTGACACATGTCGCATGCCTTACATTTCATAAGTCCACGAATCGTTCAGTAAAGCCATGCTGAACCTGGATACGTAGGAAAATAGGTGTGGTTTCTCAAGGCCAAAAATCCAGCCCATTGCCATTATGTCGAACAAGTGATAGTCCTGCCTTCATTATCATGATTTTTGTTGCACCGTTATAATATCACTTGCACGGCATTTATGTTACGTTGTTAGGGTAAGGAAGGGCAGCAGATAAAGTTTGTGCCCTGAGTGATGTTGCACACACTTTGACATTGCAAAATGATTTCCCATCCTTATGATTACAAATCCTAATTTGGAAAACGAGTGTTCAGATAATTAGGTGAGACAGCGAGTTGTGATAGTTTGTGGAATTCTCCCTCCACAGTGGGTGTACACGCCTTTTCATTTGCAGCATTTAAACCCTGACTAGATAAAGCACTCAAAATTACGTTTATCGTAAGAAGCAATTACAGCCTGGCGCAGGAGAGGTGAGCTCGCTGACCTAATAGGCCTTTTTAATATCTAATTTCTTTTGACTGTTAAATAACTCTAAAAAGCATTAAATCACTACCCAACCAAGAAACCTCTCCTCCTCTCTCTGTGTTCTGTGGTTTGCATGATAATTCGCTAAATATATTTCAACATGTTGTTCACTTCAGTTCAGCCTTCTGAGACCACACTGGCCAATGCTGCAAGCCTGTAAATAGGGATCATCTGGAAAAAATAGGTTATGCTTTGAATTAACTTTGGAAGTATTTTGGCCTGTACAGTTTTGGAGAGTGATACAGAGGGGAGATGCATTAATTGAAAAAAAATCTGAAAGGCAGGGCAAAAGTGGCTGGGTCTTACTCTCTGCAAAAGGAGAATTACAAGTAATCTCTTGCAATGTATTCATACTAATATTAACAATATAGTCCTGCCGAGCAGATTTAACAACAGCAGCAGGACTCGTTGGTGACAGAAACACCTCTGCCCTCTAGGGCTGGAGGTGGAGTTCATGGGGTGAACACGGGTCCCTGGGGTTGTACACGCGGAGCAGGGACAAGTCTGGGTTCAGCACTGGCTGTGCGACCACGATGTGAGGCACCAGCCACAGCACTGGGAAGGATGCGCCTAAAGTTTCATCCGTCTCCTAAACATGGGTGCCTGCATCAAAGCTGTGGTTATGACATCTCTGTGAGACACAGATGCCCGCTAGTGCCTTGGGCCTGGTTCAGGTGGCAAGATTTCCTTGAGAAGACAGAGTTGCTGGCCGTTGGCTGGGAAGTGGGAGCTCCTTGCCTTGGCTCCCAGCTGCGTCACCGGAGAGTACTGCCTAACCATGACACTAGGTCAGGCTGGGTACAAACACCTCGAGCCCTCCTTTTTCAGCCAGGATCCTGTGAGGCCAAGAGTTCAAAAGCCAAGGAGCCAAGAGAGGGCAAGCAGGAGGCAGCTGGCTCAGATACCTGCTGGTTGGGGAGGTGAACTGGAAATCAGGGCTTTGCTGCCTGTTTCCTTCCACTGCTTTGGCTCAGTTCTGTGCCCCACCAGCATGAAACACACAAATGTCTTTGTCTCGCTGAAAAAACCTAGAATTTCTCAAGCAGCAGATCTTGTCTGTTCGTATTTTGCAGATGAAACACACGGTACGGCGTGATGCCACATTAAGGATGGAGCTGATCAGTGAAATTAACTTCCTGTATTCACTGGCAGTATTATGACTTTCACTATTTTCAAATACAAAATACAAATACAAAAAACAAATACAAAACTCAGCAGCTTTTGGGATATGACACATAATTTAGGTCCATTTCCCATGGAAGCCCCCAAGATATGAACGTAAGTATGTTGGAAGATCAGGCTGAATTATGGCAGAGTTTTATTCTTTGTTTCTAGACAAAGAAGAGCTGAAGTGCTGAAAGATTTGCATCTGTTATGGACTTAGCTTAGTTTGATTTCAAAATGTTCTTACCCTGTTTCATTATTTTTGTGACGGTTACACCCTGAAAAAAGAGAGTGCCAGTGCAAGCGGGATTTTCTCAGAACGTACCACACTTAGAAGCAATTAGGCATGTGAGTGAAGGCAGTTAGCACATGGGATCTTCCCCAGCAAAATCGGCTAAGCGCTGAAGGCTTGTTTGCATGACGTGTTTCTTCTTTCATCGATCACCATCTGGATGCCAGGGACATCCTTGGACAGGAGACGTCCCAGATTTTGAGGTTCAGCCTTAAAGAAAGACCTCTGCAGGGGAGCTGGCTGACTGAACGAGCAGCACAGCGTGCCTGTGCAGAGCCACGCAACCCGCTAACCTTGGCAACTCTGCCTCCCTCCCTCCTGCGTGGCCAGGCGGTGCCCGCTGTGATATTCCGAAACACGGCGACCAGGATGGGCCCAGCCATCTGGCGCTGCAGAGCAAGAGAAAAGGAGCAGCAGCTTCCCTGGACCAACATCAGCCAACTCCTTTCTGCTCCCATCTCCTCTAGCCTGCCTGTTTGCCTGCCGCCAGATGGAAATGCATGACTCCTGCATGTAGATTTTCCTTTGAAGACTCCTGACCTATTTCAGCCTGGCTTTGCAGTAGGCATGAGCTCGCTCTATTTTTAATGTCAGGAGAGGGGAAGGAAGGGTCAGTCTGGGAGGCAAAAAATAATGGTGTAAGCAATGCACCTTGCTCTGCTGGTGAAACCGTGGCAGTCACAGCTTCAGCGCTGGAGCCCCTGAGCTGGAAATGGCAGAACCCGACTCTTGTTTGTGCAGATAAATGAATAATAACAGGGGTCATTGCATCTTGCTCTGCTGGCTGCCAGATCCGTGAGGTATAACTGAACCTCAGGCACACAGACCTGAATATTTACTATTGCCACTGAAGCATTTATATTGATGAAGATTCAGGAGAATGCTGGACAGCAGAAGCAGAGAAATGACTGTTTTATAGGCAGAGCAATGCCTTTGTACAGCACAGGAGCATGATCTGAGATGGAAAACATAAGAGGATTGTATTTCCACAGCAAGGTCATGTCTTAAGAATTTTATTCATCCTCGTTTCTATTAAAATGTTCTTTTACAGGGAGAAATAACTTCTTTTAGTCATGTTGTATTGCTCTTGAAACTTAACCTTCCTCTAGCTGGGCTCTATAAATCATTGGAAATCATAGATTTTCTTATAAACAGGCTACAGATTAGCTTACGTAGTATTATTTGGCTCCCTCATTTCAGAAAGAGTATGGGCCAAATTCTTCACTGGCATAAGTCCAGCCCTAGTACTCCTATTCTAAGAGTGCTGGGCCAATTTCCCGGTCCCTGTTTCGTCGATACACATTCAGAGCCATTCTGCTGTAATCACTGGAGTTACATATCATTAATGCTAAAGTACTGCTGAGCAGAATGTAGCCCTCTCTATAAATATCACTTTGGTCAAGGGAAGTAAGGAAAATAATGCTGAATGCAGCCTTAAGTGTATTACTCATTCTGTTGAAAGATCATTTACTCTCAGCTTAATTTATTTCAAGCATGACGATCCAGGAAAAAGGTGCATCTGTGAGTGAAATGAGACTCAGTAAGAGTCAGTAAGACCCAGAGCATCGCAGTATTAATAAATGTATATTTGTGCTGTATAAATATATATATATACATATATATATATGTAAATATGTACGTCTGTTGAATTTCAGGAAGGGGTGGCTGGTGGTAACCATGCTCAGTGTCTTTCTGCAATGTGTAATCTGTGTTTACACAGGGGCTATTCATAGGCATGTTCCTGTTCATAGGCAGAGAATTTGTCTCTTCCTAGTCAGTTTGTGAGAAGTGTATTATTTCTCCCCTTACTTCCCTGGCAGGATAGTTAGATTCCCTTTGAGTAAAGCAGCAGTAGTGTGCTACCATGCGAGTAACGTGTGAGCTGAAAGCGTTGGAGAAAGAGTGCCAAGAAGTCCACCACGGGCTGAGGCTCCTTCAGCTGCTGGGCAAAGCACCTCCATGCAGACTGGAGATCCTCTGAACCTCCACAGTGACTTCTCCCCACGATAAAGCATGGCATGCATGCATTTAATCAGAAAATGTGTCATAAGCGGTAGGGACAAGTCATACAGCAACAGAAGGATGTGGTTTATAAGCGGTGCCTGTAATATGACTAAGCTAGGGGAGGCAGAAGAAAGTGACTGGTAACTGTTTGTCAGTGTGGTGAACAACTTGCAACCGCGCCAGGTAATTTCATCGCTTGTGTTCTGAGCCACCAAGTGCAGCTGTTGTTAAAGCATTGCCAACTTGTTTGTCTATGGGTGGGAGAGAGGGGCACAAGTGAATAAATCACATATTCGGGTTTGCAGACCTGTAGCTATATGCCCCAAAGCACAGAAGCTGACATTTAATCTGAAAAATACTGGTCAAAATAGTTGGTGTCTGGTAAAAAAAAAAAAAACAAGATGCGTCCTTTCTGCAGCATGTTTTCCTTTTGCCCACCGGGTTGATGGACATGAGAGATCATTCAGAAACAAGAAGGGATGCTGGTCAGCTGCTGTGGAGGCACCTGTCCTGGGTGGGCATCGTGGCAGCAATGAAACTCCTCAGTGCTAAGTATACTGTCATCTTCCCAAGCTGCCTGGTACCCAAGCCCCAGTATCCGCTGCCTCTGTGTGCTGAGGCTCACTCTTAAAACAAGGCACTGGGGGCTGGGACAGCTGACTTCTGTCTTCTGGGGCTGCCACAGACTTCTTGTATCTTCTTTTGTGTGAGAGTTTTTCTCTAGATACACGATGGTCACTGACATCCAGCTTCATTGTGAAAAGCAGCCAGGATTTGCAATTCTATGAAACAGAATTCTCCTTTCCCACACCTGGAATTGCTTTGGAGGTCTTTAAGCTTTATGCAGTTGTAAAGGACAGAATGAGGCACTGGAGAATCAGGCCTCATCTGCTTCCCGGTACTCCCTTTCAAGGCTTCCTGAAGGATGTGGAGATCCGCCCATGCAAGGTGCTGAACGGTGAAAAGAAAAGTCCAGAAAGAGCAGTTATCTGTGGAGTTATCAAAGAACAGTGTCTATACTTGATAAGCTGCAGGGAAAGTAAAACAGGAAAATACTAAAACTGAAGACAAAGCTTACGTAGCTGCTGAGGTCTTGATAACAGCATCATTGGGAAGAACTCAACAGATAATGCGCAGCGTATCTTAAGTTATCTGGGTGACAGACGGAAATAAATATTCTCACCAAGAAAGGCAGTTTTAGCGTGATCTCATTTTCTTCTGCTATCAACACTTTCCTGCAGTTCATGCTACATTGATCAGCCAAGGCAAGGCTTCCTAGGAGACCTACAAGGCCTGGTGGGACATTAGCCATCTAATTAGCTGCCACGGGTTACTGTAGGGGAAAAGCTGAGCGGCAGATTTTCCCTCCCCTTCAGTACCATTATTGGATCCTCCCCTGAAAGCTGGTATACCATCAAAAGAGGAGAATACTTCTTGTCTTGGGTAAACGCTGTGGTTTACCCCCAGACCATAGCCTGTGCTGGATCATGGTGCTCAGACCTCCAAGCTTGTGTTTCCTAGAGCTTGTACTGACACACAGGATGGTCGTGTGCTGGAACTAGTCCATGAGCCAAGCCAGTTAGCTTCCCCGATGCTGGGCAGAATGTCTGTCCCACTTCCAGCCCCCAAGCAGAGCCGGTGAGCAGCACCATGGGCCTCCAGCCCATTGCACGGTGCTGCTATTCCATCAGGCATCCTGGGAGGGCAAAGGGCTGCCTGAGAAGAGCCCATACAAAAGCAGGCAGGTCCTAGGCCTCTGAGTT
The DNA here is from genome assembly GCA_013398225.1 of Steatornis caripensis. Taxonomy (NCBI): domain Eukaryota; kingdom Metazoa; phylum Chordata; class Aves; order Caprimulgiformes; family Steatornithidae; genus Steatornis; species Steatornis caripensis. The sequence continues at coordinate 80,884 of VZSC01003599.1, forward strand.
ATCTTAAATGTTTTACCTAATTGCTGCAAAATTTCCAGGAGCTTGGAGTTAAGGTATTCTATTCTGATGCCAGGCTTCCCACGGGCACTGCACCTGGACACCAGCTTTTGGGTGCTTTACTGATCTGCAAAGTTCACATTTGGACATGAATACACCCATGGTGTGGTAATGGTGCGACGGGGTTTTCCAGATCAGACTCCCATGCGCTGCAGCTGAAATGTGGTAGCTAAAATCAAAACCGGACCTACTTGGTACAACAGCATTACAGGCATGTGGTGGGCTTGCCTTTTTCCCACTCAATCTGTTGCAAAGTATTAACGCTCTTTGCTCTTCACCTTTTAAGAGGATGGTAGAAATGCATGCTGCGGGCTCCTTACGCCACTGAAGGCGTTGGCAAATGTGTGGGGCTTGCTGAAGAGCTATTAAAAGCTGCTGGCTGAAGTTAGATGGATGTTCACGGTATAATGAAAACCAAAGGTGGCGTGCATCTAGCAGAATATCCTGAGCAGCACCAAGAGACTTGCGTAAGCTCTTGCATAAATATGCATTGGAGGTGAGAAATCCCCGAATAGTTGTGTTTAATGCTTTCCTTTGTGCTTCTGTTATGCTTCTTGCCCGTGAAGGTCCAAGGGAGACTTGCAGTCTACAGTGGCTAGTGACTTTTCTCTTAGATTAAGAAGTAAGAAAGTAGAAAACAGGTAGACCCTCCGGAGGTGAGGACAGGCTCTCTGCCATCACAGGCAGTATTCGAACGACACTGCAATCAAAACCGTACTTCACAGCAAGTGAGGTTGCAGCCGTGAATTAGAATGAAACTGCAGGAAGAGCTGGGCATTTTAAAAAAATGCTGAGCCGTTTCTAGATCTCCTGTGGCTTATCTGTATGGCTCCTGCTCCAAAGTTTCCCCATGGTCAGAGGCTGCATCACCGTGGAGCAAGAGTCCCGCCGCTAATTGCAGAGGTCAGGCAAGTGCAAGGGTTTTGGCTTCTGACTGGCCAAAATGGGACTCTCAAGCCACAGATGAGAAGCAGCGATACTGAAATTTCATCTGAGACAATCGCTACCAGGAAGATGAAACCAGCAGTTAAGGGTGTCGGCGTGAAACGAGGCAGCCAGTCAAAGAGGCACGTTGGCTTCGGGCACCTATGAACAAAAGGCTGTTTCATGAAGACGATGCCCTGGGAACAGCGCTGGTGGGGGGAGGAGGGCAGAAATCAAAGAGTGGGCAAAAATTAAGGTGGCTGGATATCAGTGGACAGGGTGACTCCAAAGNTCAAGCCGCAGATGAGAAGCAGCGATACTGAAACTTCATCTGAGACAATCGCTACCAGGAAGATGAAACCAGCAGTTAAGGGTGTCGGCGTGAAACGAGGCAGCCAGTCAAAGAGGCACGTTGGCTTCGGGCACCTATGAACAAAAGGCTGTTTCATGAAGACGATGCCCTGGGAACAGCGCTGGTGGGGGGAGGAGGGCAGAAATCAAAGAGTGGGCAAAAATTAAGGTGGCTGGATATCAGTGGACAGGGTGACTCCAAAGGCTGCCAGTTCTCCCAGCTGAGATGAATGGTTTCTTTCTATTTACGTAGATCTGTATGCAGAAAGACATTATAAGTATGATCTAAGCAGAGTCACAGACATTTTGGCGCCTCGGCTGGTTCCCTCCTCCCACTCCAACAAGCAGGGCTTGACCTGAGTGGTGAAACGCATCCCGCAAGCCCTGCACGTTGCACCCCATGCCACGCCGAGCCCTGTGTGTAGCACAGACTGCCCTTCGCCCACCGCTTCGCACCCGGGCTGCTCCTCAGGGGCTACCTGCAACGGCGTGATCCCGTCACTCGTAGAGAGAGTATGTGGACAATGCATCTCCCCTGCTCTACCAGTGCTACCGACCTTGACCATATCCCACACCCTTTACCACGCGTCTCTGCATGCAATTTGCTTTGAATTCAACAACACTGTCAGAGCCTCAGCTGCGGTCCCAAGTTGAGCATGTGCTGAAGTGCTCTGTGAGCAGCCAGCTGAGTCATAAGCCGATCCAGCAATTCCTATTCAAAGGCTGCTGTCTCTGCCCTTGTGGAAAATGCATTTTTTGTTTTGGCTTTTCGCTTCTTTGTGCTAAGGTTCAAGCACTGTTTTGCTTGTTATTGCATGTAGTGGTTTGTACACGGCACACCAGCACAGTGAGATCTGATGCCAAGATAGAGGCAGCACTGGGACCGTGCAGGTACCCTTGGTAGAGCTCAGCCCAGCACAGCGGCGGCTTGCACGGGGGAGCTGCACTGTGCAGCCCCCCAGCACCAGATAAACCAGGGAACTCATAAACTACCAAGGTAGGATGGATCTGAGCGTAAAGCTACCAAAGTGAACAATTTGACTTGCTCACCTCAAGGTTTAATTTATTAAATTATTTGTGAGGTGACAACGAGCTTTTCCCTGCTGCAGTCTGGGGGTGTCCTATGCAGATGCGTGAGATGGGAGGAGGGTCTCATCTCCTCTGTCTCCCTTCACAAATCCGGCTGCAGGCTGGACTTTGCTGCAGGCTCCCAGGGTGACCTTGGGGCAAGTAGTTTTGCCTCCCACCTTGGGAGGGGCGATGCAATAAACCCGCTTTAATATTTTCATGCAAGTGAATACAATAGGAGGCACCCGGCTGCCAACTGGAGCCCTGCCCCCGCACTTTCCACCTCTCCCCAGTGCACAGCGCTGTGCCCAGCTCCCTGGGGTGGTCATCTCCTCCCCAGCACCTCCCCAAAAGGTCCGTGGGTGAGGCAGCTTTTGGGTGCTATGACCTAGCTGGCATGGCGTACGTACACCCTCCCCGGGCAGACAGTGCTCACCCCAGCTGCTTGGCAGTCACTCCCTGTCACCCATCCTGGGCCATCTCCATCACCTGCTGGCACCCAGCACACCGGGAGGAGAATTAAATAAAGATACACATTGCTATTGGTAGGATAATGTCTCATTATCCCCATTTTAAAGACGGGCTAGCAGGCCATCACTCATCACAACAAGCCAGCCATGGAATCAACAACAAAAAAATAGGAAGTCCAGGTTTCCTCCTTGCCAGCCCCTTTTCTTACTCCCTGCAGGGCTGCGCTGTGCAGCGCATAGGGAGCAGGCAGATCTTGGCTCTGTAGCGCTCTTTGGAGGAGAGGAGGAGTGCTGGGCCGCTGACATCGTGTGCAGCAGAGTGCAGAGAAGCATGGGGCTGGCCTGACAAACAGGGTAAAAAACCCCCACCGACAACCCTTTGAATGGCAGCATCTTCCTTTGTAAACAGAATATGCAGACACATTATGCAAGCTCTGGTAAATTAACTGGGTTTCCATACTGTGAAAACACGGTAATTAGATGTTTGCCTGTCTACTGCCTTTGCAACAGCAGCATTTTGACTCTCTACTAATTTTACTATTGTGGGTATGTCATTTGTGCACTTTCTGTGTTACTGCCACGCTGCTAACACCAAGTATTAAAAATAATGATTAGCACACCAAAAATAACACCACCTCACCTCTGCACTATTTCCATTCTCAAGCATGCTTGCCATTTCAAGCTTGCCTAAAAATGTACTTTCCTTTTAAATGAAAAATTAATTCAACATATCATCCCAGGAAAGGAGACTTTATGAGAGCCACGGAACATGCAGACTTGCAGTAAATACCCAAGAACTGGTAACATTGGCAGTGCTGAGAGGCACAAATCAGGCTGACTGCTCTGCTTTAGTATGTAATGTGCAAACACAATAGAACTCATCTGCCCAGCTCACAAGCCTTGGAGATAAATGCAAAGAGGTTGGAGCGGAAGTGGAGGCACAGGAAGATGAAGTGACTTGGTGCAGGTCACGGCGCAGGTCTTGGGCACAGCTGAGAACTGAGCTTTTGAATGTGTCTTTCTGCAGTGGCACACTCCAGAAACCATTTGATTTGACTGTACTCTTACTTAGGTAGTACTGTGAGCTCTCCCCTACCAGCAGAAAAATCAATTGCCAGCAGAGATGCTTTTTAGCTAACGACATCGCACAGGACATCCCGGTGATACTGCAAAATCATCGTTTAAAGGAATCGTGGAATCATAGAATGGTTTGGGTTGGAAGTGACATTAAAGATCATCTAGTTCCAATACCTCTGCCATTGGCAGGGACATGTATAGTGTATATAGCGTGTGAGTGAGATGGAGATTTTGATTAATAGTACTTTTGTAACAGCCACTGTTATGAGAAGTCCTTCTTATTTATGTTTCTGCCTAGATGATGCAAATCAAGCAGGTCCTTAGATGTAAACCTTGTCTGAAAAATCTGCAAAGGAATAGGGTGTTCAAATGACTGCTTTTATTTAATATGTGCAACAGGCAGCACTTTGCTATGAGCTACCTTAGTAGGCATCTGGTTACTTCTGCCATAGTTGCTGAAGCAGAGAGGGTGTGAGGGACACAAATGGGCTCACGAAGTATTTAGAGGGTGCTGCAGGTCCCCTGCTTACACCCTACCTTTGTCCATCATGTAAGAATGAGGTAGGAGAAAAGAAAAGATACTTGGGCATCTTCAAAATTGAACTTATATTAAAAAAAAAGACTCAGGCTTTCTTTCAAAAGCAAAATGCATCTTCCTTTGTGGTTCATACCCTCCTTTTGCCACCTGTTTTGAGATGCCACTGTGTCAAGAGCCCCTGTTTGAAACACAAAGCTAATCTCCATTCCTGGTCCATTACTGTTCTTGAGCCAAATTCCTTGGCCTGTTTTAGCGCTCGCAGTGCACCACATAAGGCATCAAGGAATGAACAAACATTTTCCTCCCAGCAGTTCAGTGCGTGTTTGCACAGTTCCATGAACGACTCTCGGGCATTATTCAGCTCAGCTACGTTAGGTGCAGAGCAGAGGTGTTTAAGTTGGGACCACAAGTATGCCAGACTCCCTTTGCAGTGAGCTGGGAGAGATGGACCTTTCCAAAGGGTAAACCAGCCAATTTGACATCTGAAGCATCACTGGAAATTCCTGTAATTGTGGGTGATATAGGGTGAGTCTAAACCTTGCAGTACTGTGGTATTTCAGGGCTTACTTGTGCTTGATCCTGACCTTTGGATTCCACTGTTAGCCTAGGTGCGAGTATCCCTGCTAATATTATAGATGTGTCCCGTGCACGTAGCCATGCCCTCGCTAGTACCGCAGCCAGCATGGCCTGGGGACATCCCATGGTTCTTGTGTTGTTCCACAGTCATGTCCCGATGCCCAGCTCTGTACACCATGAGAGAAATGGCTGAGTGTCCCCAGGGCTCTGGGCAGATCAGCCCCTAAGGCTTTAGCTCAATAAACATAGACACTTGAGGTAGCCACTCTCCAGCCATGGGTCCAGGGCAGGAACACAACCCAAGTCTTGGTGTCGGTGTGAGTCTTAAGCAGGAGAAATCAGGAGCCACAGGGCAGCGGATACTGTTTCGGCAGCCACTTACTGCCCAGAGACTTGGCGGCCCTTCTTCGGTAGGCAGGTTTACGCAGGCTGGTAAAGTGGAGGTGATTGGTGTGTGTTTTAACAGACATAAATAGCACAGTAACATAGGATGAGTAGCAATGAGTCCCAGACCCCTGTCTATCGAAAGAAGGCTGCAGAGCTGTAATCCTCCATCCATGTAATGCGTGGAAGATCATCAGCTGACCCTCCGCACTCGGCCTGACTGCCCCAGCCCTGCAAGACATGATAAGGGTTCAGGGTGCTGCAGAGGCTTAAAAGATGCCCCAGACAGCTCGCCTGGAAAAAATGCTGCTGTCTCAAGTCTGTCCTACCATTTCCAGCTCTGAATACTAGTTCCCATCCCTTTCGTGGTCCTGGAACAGTCCTTTGTCAACTGCAGTAGTTATTTATACAGACACATGAAGTTAGGAAAGAGCTTGAGATCTTTTAAATTGCATCTGATGAAATCTGCCCGCAAGGGACATATTGGCGAGAAAGCCCCAGGGAACCCTTTGGCTCTCAGTGCCAGGCTCATCCATCACAGCCACACCATCAGCCCTAACTCAGGGCCCTCATAACTTTGTGTGGAAAAGTTTCTGCCCTCTCAGCACTCATGAACCCTTTCTCCAGCTTGTCCCACGTTCACCACGAAGCTGGTGCTTCAGCTACTGCAACACGCAGTGAATAACTGATGTGCCAGGGCCAAAGCTGGAAGGCTCAGAATTTACTTCTCTTCTTTTTGTTGGGGTTTTTTTTTTCCCCCTTACAAGCACAAAGTATCTTGCATTCTTCTAAAATCAGTAAAAGACTTTCAGGTGACCTTCCCTTGCCTTGGTTCAGACTGTAGATGTGGAACTAATTTTTGAGCCAGTTCCATTAGCATCCAGTGAATTATGTACTTCCTACAAGCTGACCACCCTGAGCACAAATATGCACGTGCAGACCTGAGGGGAGGGGTGGGGGTTGGCAGAAGAACAAAGTGAATATAACAGAACTAAGAGCAATATGCAAAAATAAGGGGTGTATCTTAACTTCAAACATTATTAGAAATGACTTAACATGGAGAGGTGAAACTATTTTCCTTGCAGGCAACCTACAGACAACCTGAAGATGACCAGGTTGTGCTCGTGCCATGTGTAATAGCCTGTTAAACTCTGCTTGTATTCTATGAATACCAAAGAAGCTGTAACGAAAATGGAGCCCCATTTTCTTATGTGCTTTTCAAACCCTGAGCTTTCTCTGCACTCTCTCCTTGCAGTGTGTTTCCAGGCTAGTGTGCTGTAACCCAAGTTCCCTGTGCTGCCAGGTGGATCTTCCTGCCCTCCCCTGGTGCCAGGATGGGCACGTGGCTGCGCCCACAATGACCTGAGCCATCAGGAGACAGATCTCTCTCCTAGATCTCTACCTTGTGTCATCTTGGCTAATTTGAGTGAAATTCATGTGTATTATTGTAGCTAATCCCCTAGTTGCTCCAACCTGCAAAAATTCCTGTGAAGCTCGAAGCATGGCTGAGACCCGGCTTTCCGAAGTGGCAGGTACCAGCAAGTTTCATCGCTGCTTGGTGGAGTTGAGAATGCAGGCTGTTTGGGAAATTATGGGTGCAGATGCTATGTATGGGTAGAGGGTATGATTCGTGGCACCTAGCTTTGGTCATCTAAAGGTGAAGTGCCGCATTTTGGTGGCTCATCTTCTCCAGTCACCTGCAGAGGCAGGAGCCCTCAGCAGATGGTTTGTCTGTCCTGTCGAAGATGCTCAGGACTACGTGAGTCACCGTTTCTCTCTGTTGACTTGGGGGGCTCATGGCAGGTTACTCCTCCTGCAGCACTTACACTGTCCCCAGTCACAGAGGGATGTTACGTGACTCTCGGGACAGCTGCCAGGCCACAGAGAGGGGAGAGAGTAATGATGTGGAGCTGTACCGGCCAGAGCTCCCAGTGGCCTTGCAGACCTGGGAAGCCGGGCTGGTTTTGTGGTGACGTGCAAACAAAATCTGCCCCGTTGCTCCTATCCGGGGCTGCGAGCAACAGCACAGGCTGTGCTCTGCATACTTTTGCCGTGCAGATGCAAGGTCTCCAATTTCTGCTCACCTTATGGGAGTGCCAAAGATAAACATCTGCAGTTTTCTGGGCTGAAAGTGCTAAAAGCGAATGCCACCCCTGCACAGCTTTTCAGATGGTTGACAAAGTACTTTAAAGGTCCAAGTTTTATTTGGAAATCAAAAGATCTTTGTACTAAACAGAATATAGCTTGTGCACTGTTGAGACCGACAGTCACTAAAAGCAGGCACATCTGCTGATGCAACCTAATTGCTGTTTTGATTGCCCAGCCATGACGGGGCATAAAAATATTGTCTGCCTACAAAAAAAGAATGAAACCTCACTTGACCGTTTTGTGCCCAAATACCTTGGCACCCAGCCCTGTCGAGCTAGAGTTGGGCAATTTGAATTCGAAAATTCCCTAGTGGAACCAGCTCCTAACAATACAAAGCTGTGCCTGTCTGACTGTGTGGACTATTTTCATGACTCTGAATAAAAATCACGTCTAGAGCGCTGCACGTTTCTGTGGGGGCTGTGCGAGCATGCGGGCACGCTGGCCTGTGCCCAGGACCTTTCCAAATTAAGTAGGCAGAGGATGGGCCGCTGCTGAAGGCCAGTCCCTTGAGAATCACGGGCTTTCTGCTTGTCCGTGGACAAATACAGAATCCTTGAAAAATGCTGATAGGGACATTTCTGAAGCAACACAGCAGGGCTGAAGGTAGTCTCCAATTAAAAGAGACTACATCTCATTGCTCACTGTGGGAAACAGGAGAGTGACCTCCTCAGCCACAGGTCAAATCATACAGACTTCTCCCTTTCACTTGATTCTGACCAAAACCAAGCGTTGTAACTCATCTTGTTGTTTAACAGTATGACTTTTTAACAAGTTATACCAGAACGACTGTCGCTAACTTCCCACCTCCCTGCCCCGAGCGACGCGGCCATGGCACAGCCCCAAGTCCTGTCCCAGATGCAGGTGAGTACCGACTGGCCAGGGCCCGGTGGGCTGGGGTGGGGACCCCTGCCTCAGCCAGCACAGCACAGCACAGCACAGCACAGCAATTTCCCGCTCCAGCGCAAATTTTCTGGGCCAAATCCAGCCTCCCACAGTCCAGCTCTTCCGAATTTGCCTGGCTATAAGAACCGAATACAAGGCAGCAGGGGTAGCAGTAAACCATGTGGGGAAAGAGAAAAGATTGATCTTTCCCTCCCATTAAAAGGGCTATTGATTGATCTGTCAATTTAATAGGCTTCAGCTGCTAAACCCCAGCTTGCAGCCTGTCTCTGTCCCTTCAGCCAGCTCGTCATACCACTGCTCTTGTGTTTTTCTTCCCCAATGGTGGAGCCTTTCAAGTCTCTCTTTAAAGAGCGAACCAAGTGCTTTCGATCAGCTGCCAGCCCAGCCCCGTACCAGTGAGGGGCTCCCGGCTGCTCCCCGGCTGTGCTTGGCACTGCAGCGTATGAAATCCCCAAGATCTACCCCTCCCTCGACACGAAAAACCTGGACTGGCTTAAAAAACAGAAGAATTGTTCAATTTTATTTTTTTTTAATTTGGGGTTTCTTAAGTTCCCCTTGGGACCCGGCAGGTTTCGCACACCTGGTTAGTGAGATGCTGCTGTGCGGCAGAGCCAGGCTCTCACAGGGCTCTGACTGCAGCGTCAATCGAGATCACAGGGGCATTGCAGCCACATGATCGCCAGGCGAGAAAAGGGGGGAAAAGATGGGCTGCCCCTTTTCACAACCTGCTGGGCTGTCCCAGGCTCTACAAAGCTGGCTGTGTGACTGTTGTAATCCAACCACGAAGGAACGAGTGGGGAGGCTGAAATCAATTCTGAATTGCGGATTTTCCCTGAATTACTGGACTATGTAATCCTGTAGTCAAAAGAACTGTCAGGGCCTCCACCATGTCTCCAGGCTGCCATAATCACCCTCATGTCCTCCGCGTGGAGTTCCCTTTGGCTTGTCCTCAGCAGTGCGCTGGTCCCAAGTACAGCCTGGCCTGTGTCCGCCAGCCCAGAGGAAACAGCGCCATGCCTTTGACCATTGTAGACCCGATAAAAAGAAAGGAGAGCTGCATCTTGCTGAGTAGCCTTTCCTCATGGCCACGAGGAACAAGAGAGGTTGACAGGATTAACACCTTGTGGGTCGCCGCAGTTGAGAGCCCTTTGGGAGGATGTGTGGGAGTGGGACCATTTGTGGAAATCTCCCAGGGAGAAAGAATGAAGCTGCTGAGGAGAGGTCATGTCTAATCCCAGAACCATTTGCAGGCAATGCAGCAACACCTCCCTGTTGATGGAGTCGGAGGTAATCGCTAGTTTGAACAGACGGATCTACATTTTATTCCATGCTCAGTTCCACAGATGGGACCAAAAAAAAAATTCACTCCAAAAGCAAAGTTCCAAAAGTCATCTGACTTTAAGATGGTATTTTGTGTGTGAACCATTTCCAAGCATTCCCAAGACTCCCAGGGAGAAGACTCAGGGAGGATGGCTTTCTTAGCACTGCAGCCCTGAGAACGGTCGCCTTTGCCGGGCTCTTTCGGTGCAGTAGAGGGGAGCTCTGGGAACTTGCTGTACCCACAAGCCTTGTGCCTGGGATTCAGCAGGGCAGCCTGCCAGGGGTGCTGTGCGTGAGCCAACAAGAAATGGGGAGGGTTTGGAAACCCACCTGGCAAGTGGGGCTGCACTGGCAACTTGCCTGGTTTCTGTCAGAGTATCGTCAAAATCATCCCATTCCCAAAGTATGTTCTCTTTGTGTCAGATCAGCATTTTCAGGGGGAAAAAGAAAAAGCTCATTAGAAGTTTGCAACCAGCAGTTAGCCCAATGGCAGTACATCCCTGGTGATCACAAGTCTCCAAAAGGAGGTTTCTAACCCAGCTCTGCATTTTACACAGATCTATAGTGAGACTGAGGAGGGTGAAGGAGAGCAAAGGCACTTGGCTCCTCTGAGAGCTGCCTCTCCAATATCTGATCCTAAAAGAAAATGCTGTAGCTGAGAGTGATCAAGATTACCAATATTCAGCAATGACTTCTTGAGCAAAAAAAATCGTTCATTGACTTCAAAGTAAAACCAGCCCATCTTCATCAAAAGCAGGGCTGACCATCAGTCAAGGACCTGAGAGTTCTTCACCGGTTTTCATCCGCCACAGATGCAAGATAAATTCTGTTCTTCCAACATATGCAATACCTTAGGAGTACCTATAGTCCACATGCCACAAGAGAAGATGAGGACTGTGTTACCTTGTGAGTTTCTTCCACCACCAGATCAGTCCTATCCACAAAAAAGCAACTCCTTCCTGATTATAGGCACCTGGCTTTGCTGTGAGATCAAGACTATCCAGACTTACTAGTCTATCTCAAACCAGAATAAACTTCTGCTGTGATTCTGAACAGCAAAAAGGACACAGCCGTAGCACGAATGGAAAACAGGTGGTTTCTGGAGGGATGTGTCTCCACTCTGAAATGCTGAGGTGGTGGTTGATGCATGATGTAAGATCCAGTTTCCTGTACTCCACTCCCAACTCAAAAATGAGATCCGAACACTCAGCTGCTGGTAATCTCTGAGACATAGCTGCTTTGCTGACCAGAAAATTCCTGCCTGCCTTCTCATTTCCATCATCTCCAGGCAGGTGGACACTGCCACGAGTGACCATGTCCAATGTCACTGTACTGAAGAATTCATTTAAGTTGCGAAGTGATATGGACTAATCTGATGGTGCACCTGGGGAAAAGATGCACTACACCCAGTGTCGTTTTGTGCTAAAGCAGACATTTTCATCTCCAAAGAGAATCTCCTCTCAGAGATCAGTACAGCCTCCTCTCCCCCCTAATGGCCTGAAGTCATGGTGTATTGCTAAATGACAGCTGTGTTCAGTACTATTCTCGTGCATGAGGTAACAAGGTACATTTATTTTTTGGATTGCAGGTGGCTGATTTTCCTACCAACAGAACATTTCTTGTAGTCAACCAGGACCTTTGGGTGGCATTTAGATCACCCAGCTTAAATGGCTACAGAGTAATAACCCATACCTGAGCTGATTTCTCTGGGCTCTTTATATAGTCGTTGGAAGAAACAGGCACCTTCAGAATGCAATGCACCTGATTTACTTTAGATTTCTTATTTAGGATGACATGAATCGAAACATCCAAAGTGATCTAAGTCTCTGGGTGAATGTCATCCTTGTGTCCCAAGAATCTGAGATCCTGAGAGGATGAACTGGAAAAGACCAAAATTAAACTGCTTGTCCAGGATCTGTGTTGTCTCTGTGGCTTGCCTTTACCTAATTTCAAGATGCCACAGACACTTAGGACATGAGACTCTCCTGCTGGTGTTCATGTTTGGTCCCTGTTACTGCACCAATGATGCGGTCAGCGGGGAGATGCAGCTATCAAGCAGAGAAGTGGGTGACAAGAGTGACCTCCTAGCACCATACCAGAAAAGCACTCATGTTTCCTGCTCAGCTCCTGCTCCTTGTCTCACACTGAAGGGCTTTCCAGATGTTATTCTAAGGCCTCTCTTACGTCCCTCTTAAATCCCCTTTTGTCACTATGGCCAAGTGGAGGGAAAGATTAACACAGTCACTCCCCAAGCTGATCTCTGGCTAACCCTTGAGTCCTGCTTCCAGAGTCCTAGCAGTGGGGAGAAACACAAAACTGTTTCTTCTCACATTGCCAGAGGTTTCACCCGTGTGCCGTACAAAGCCCTTATGCTATCCTCTCCTCATGATGAGATCACCTTTAAAGAAAGAGAGGAGACCTTATGTAACTAGAAGTCTCCCTAGGGTCTACCAGTACAGATTGCCCCCATTTCTGATGTCGCTCTTTCCCTCTAGAAGCCAGACTATATGGATCACATTAAGAGATACAGCACTTACTGAAGTCTTATTCTTTCTGCTTGCTCACACAGCAGAACCATCACGCTGTACCCACACCTAAATCTCTCAACATAACCAATATGCAATGAATGGGAGAAAGGAGATTTTACAGCCAGGGAAGTATGAAGGTCAGTCCTCATCCTAGATCTGAGTTCCCACTGACTGAGAGACACCTCTACCCACAAGAGCGGTGGTAGGTGGGGAGCAGACAACAGCGAGAGCAGGCCCTGAGCTGAGTGATGAGTCCCCATCGTCTGGGAGCGGTCCCTCTTGCAGGCCAGGTCCCTTTGCTAGTAATTCATCCTGTTAGCACCAGGGTGGGTCTGCTGTGTAAGGTGAAACGAATTTTGAAATCCAAACATGTGAAAAGCAGGGCATTTTTTTCTTCACCACTGTCACCTACTTGAATTTTTGCAAAAGTCTCACAGAGTGTCGGAGCTGAGTCACTCCTATGGTGCACGGCCAAACTAACATTTTTTGGGGATATGTTTGGGGAGGGGAGTGGGAGTAGAGAGGGGGGGCTAATCATACTTGATAATTTCTCATCTTCCAAAAGAATCTGTTTTCTAAATGCATTGCTAAATCCTTGTGCTAGCAATCTACCATCTGCTCCTTCTTTCAACACACCCACTATGTAGTCTGCTGTCTTGTTATACTGCCAAAACTCTGTATTACTGCGGGTAGAAGAGAGTCTGTACTTTCAGATGCTTTTCTTAGGTGACAGGGAAAAAAAAGCCTTTGCAATTAGCACCAATATAAGTGAGTGCATTGCCATGCAGCTTGCTCTTATCCTGCAATCTGTGATGTAATCTCAGCAGCAAACAGGCAACTAAATTTTATCCCTCTAATTCCAGGCTGGGGCTCTGGCAACACCCTCCAGCATCAACTGGAGCTGGAATGTTTTGGGTAATCTCCGGAATGCCTCAATAGAATTATAAATCCATAAATCAAAGCAGTCATTATGTATTTGAATAATATGTGGATCAAAGCCTCAGATTGAGGGCCCCTTTGTTCCCATGCTCTTTTTATATCTTACTCAGTGAGCATCTATTCAATGAGAAACAATTACAGTGAATTTAGAGCAAAAACATACAGCACTAATGGAGCTCTGAAGACCTCATCTGGCAAAGTATTTAAGCATATGCTTAATTTTAAGCACATGAGTGGTAAGAGTGGAATTGCACACAAAAGAGCAGCATTTGCTTCAGCACTATGTTGAACCAGTATTTAAATTTAAGTTATTGACCTCTCCAAATTGACCCTTTTTGAAAATAAGTCATCTTTACTCTCCCACCCAAACACTCTCCTAGCAGCGCTTGATCCTGCAGCTCTGTGCAAATGCTGCATTCAGTCCTGCTCGTCGTACTCAGGAGACAGGTCTGTCTGCAGTAGGAGCAGTTAAAGAAGACCAAGGCAAGGGCCGCTATCTCATTAAACGGTGCAATTATCCTGGGCTCTATGACTGCTGAATTTTTTGCCAAAGGGAAGGTGCGGCAGAACAATCAAGTGAGTTACGGTGTGCAGCGAATCAGTCAGTGCCATGGCAGGCACGGGACTAGACCGTTGGATCACCAAGTGCCGCCACCAGAGACGTCAGACAAAAGCCTCCTGCGTCCAGTCTAGGGTAATACCTGCAAGACCAGGGCTCCCTTCTCATCTGGAAGGACATTTCTTGGGATGAAAAAGTAGTGTTTACAATGCTGTGCTGGTAAGTCTCTGAAAAGCAGCACAAACAAATATAGGTGTGACTGCACCTCCAATCCAGGAAAGAGGAGCACTGATGGACCTGGAGGGGCTCTTCACACAGCTGTGCTAAGGCTTGCTAGGCAGTAACAAGGCCAAAGGGAGAAGGACTAGAGGTGCATTTTGTTTCCACACTGAGAAGTAGGAAAATCTTCTGGCTTTAAACTACCTGTGCCAAAATCTTGGCAAATCAAATCTGACATATCTTCTCTGTCATGCTCCAGAGAGGCTCTGTTGTATGCCCTCTGACATCAGGATGTAGTGAGACCTCAAGCTGGCTTGCACGGGTGTACAGGAAAGATGCAGGTTGTCCTCCAGCACGGCCCCTGCTCCGGTGCCTGAGCTGTTGCCTGGGGAGAATTTTAGCTGTTTAAGGGCCACCTTCACGCTTCAGCCCGGCTCATGTGGGTGGTCAGGCTCAGTCCCTAGCTGGAAACCTTCCACCCCCCGACTCGCCCTTTTGGGTCGGCAAAAGCAGGAATTGTGAAACACATGTCAAGGCAATTGAGAACACGAAGGAAGTCTGCTCACAAGGTGAAAATAAAATGTTATTTTAAACGATAAATGTTGCAAGCGACTGCAAAAGACTGCCAGACTGCATAACGAGCAGTGAGAGGAGCTCACAGTGTTGAGAAAATGAGCCAGGTTTTTGCCCCACGACCCGCTGGGGAGAGTGGGGAGGGCTGGCTGGAGCAGAAACCTTTCCAAGGGAGGGAGAGAGAGAGGGAGAATTTTTTTCCAGAAAGAGTAGGGCAGTTTTGCTCCTGCTTCAGCACACGCCGACTCACATACTTAACTTTAAGCATATTCTTAACCTTTAAGGACTTCAAAGCTGCCAAATCCTAGATTTTCTGATTCTATTAAAAAAAAAAAATAAATCCAACTGATTGCTTGTATGTCGGTTCCAGAATCTCTTACCATGCTTGTCACAGAAAGGCCAGACCAAATATGAGCCCCAAACTGGGCAGCAAAGAAGAAATGCTTTCTAGGCTTGTGGTTAATGAACATGCTGGAGACTGCCATGTTTTGTCTTAGAAACTCCGTGTGTGGATGCTGCTATACACCTTTCCTGGTGGACGTGCTTAAACTCAGATGAGAACAGTGGCAAAGACTTATTCAGGTCAGCTACTATAATTTGAGAAAATGTTGTTTGTGTCCAAGATCTTTTTCCCTTGTACATGTTTCCCCCTCTTTAAATTCTCTTCAGTTTGGCCCTAGCTGAGTCACAGATCAAAGCCTTTCGGCTTTTGAGGCCAAATTGCAATTTATAATGTCTGTGGTTTTAGCTAATCTGTCTCTGTGTCATCTCGTTTTAAATCAACAGAAAGCAGCACAAAATAACTCATTTCGGTATGCCCCGCTGAACTAGGGATTTTAAATCAGGCATCCTGTTACCAGTTCTCCCCACAGGTAAGCGGGGTTTTCTTGCTTTATCTGAGGGCGCTTTGTTCCTATTGTAAAAATCAGTTGTGTAAACAACATGTACTCCACTGAGGTGAAGCAACTACATCTCCAAACCCAAGCTAAGATTCTGGTTTGTTTCCCTTCTTACAATTTTAACTGTATCAAAGGGTAGCTTAATGCTGTAAAGAGCCTTTCATTTTTAATTAAGTAAAGGAGGTCCTAATTTCAAATCCACTTGAGCAGCCTGGGTTTAAAAGTTTAATTCATGCCATAGCCTTATTTGTTCTTCGCAGCAAAGACCATGGCAAACAGGCCGATTCTAGTGGAAACGCCACTCCACGGCTCCCAAAATCCTGCTGCTTGATTGCCTGTTTTGTACTGCTGCTGCTGCCCTGA
This sequence comes from Steatornis caripensis, assembly GCA_013398225.1. Taxonomy (NCBI): domain Eukaryota; kingdom Metazoa; phylum Chordata; class Aves; order Caprimulgiformes; family Steatornithidae; genus Steatornis; species Steatornis caripensis. Next base: position 96,780 of record VZSC01003599.1, read on the forward strand.
CAACAAAGGGAATCCACCAAAGGAGCATGAGGATGAGTCAGCCCCAGGGTGCATCACACATCGATGCACCACAGGAACAGCTGAGCACATCTCCACTGGCTCCACAGGCTCCCTAGTGGGCTATCACCGTCCGCTCTATGTCCCCATGAGTCTTGCTGTGTACCTCCCTGGGCAAAGAGAAAAATCCAACCTAATGCGTCCTGTTTCCTGCTCAGATTTCACTCATCCACCTCACATGCCTCTCCTTCTTCTTGCAACCTGGCACGGGCTTTCACGCCATGCATGGGTTAGCTGCCTTGCTACTCCTGCATCCTCCCTTGGAGCCCACAGGGGAGGTGGATGCACGCTGGATGGTGGCTGCAGCAGCTATGAGTGACTCCCGTGTCGCCATACCTTGGGAAAGTCAGAGACGGAGACATGGACTCCCGGTGTTGAGGCTACCAATTAGCACTGTTGGAGCAGATCTCCTTGAGGAACGAGTAACACATGAAACTCCCACTAATGCCAACCTGGCTTTTGTTGGGATTGCCTAACTCTGATGAATAATGCAAGAATCCAGCCTGCACTTCTTTTTATTTAACCGCATCACTCTTCAAAACAAAACCAACCAAAACCCAAGCAAACAAATACCCCTCCAGAACAAGTACATGTATGACCTTAAAGTGTGGTTCTATAGCATAAGGCACACTGGAGAAAAAAAGCTTTGTGTTCATGGCAGAGAGGACATGCACGGAGGGAAGAACTGCCATTTGCAGCCAGAGTAAAAGTCCACCCAGCTCAGTCTGTCTTAATCTGGTCAGAAATCGGAGCTCAAGGAAAGAGATAAATCTTCTCACAGTTGGCAGTCTGAGGTCTTCCTGGCCTGGAAGTTACACCCAGAACATTGCTTTCAGCAGCTCTTGGTAGATCTGCCCTCTATGAACTTGTGTAAACTGTTGGTCTCCACAACATTTCATGCCACCAAGTCCCACAATTTAATTATGTATTGGGTGAAAAAGTACATCTACTTGTTTGTTTTAAAGGTCAGTCTGGGTGCTGGACTATTACAGATCAAATACAGCAAAAGCTAAAAAAATAAATGGAATTTTGAGAGCTATTATTTACACACGCATCCTATTCGCCTAAAATATGACCCAATTCCTTTTCACTTAAGTTGCGTGAGTTAATGCTGAAGCTGTGTGACTAAAAATTGCTCTTGTATATTTGATTGTCCAGAGACCAAATCTTGTGCAGGGCCTCATAAATCCAGGTTCTGCAGTCCTGTCCTTGGGTAGGTTTGGATGCAGGGGTCAAGAGTCTCCAGGGACGAGGGCAAAGCGGGCCTCTCACCAGTCCCCAGTGGGAGGAGACACGGGTGCTGTGGAGAAGGTCGTCTTTGCTCCCCATAATCTCTATATTTGAGTTTGAGTCAGTTGGTTCCTACATCAATGGAAACCAACTGTCTTCTCCCAGTCATGGGCACCGAACCTGTACTGAAAGTATGTGGGCCACCCTTGCTGCCTTGGTAATTTCCAGAGCCCATCTTCCTCTGCCAACATGTCCTAAACCTCTCGTGACCCTGGTGTAAATTGTGAGTGTAGAAGAGGAAGCTGATTGATAGACTGAATGGGCTTCCCACGGGGACCACACGAGCCCGCAGCCAGGGCAGCGCTGCCTCCAGCTTTGCTGCCAGCTCATCCTCCGGAGCGAAACGCCTGCCTGTGTCTGCCTGGCTGCTCCCAGTGGCACACAGTCTGCCTGGTTGCTCCCAGTGGCACACAGTCAGTCTGCCTGCCTGGGTTGTGCAGCACCTCGGGCCGGCATGTGATGCCCGTCCTCCTGGGAGTCAATGAGAGTTTGTGTCATTGTATGCGGAGGTGCTCAAGGGAGACATGAATTAGACCATGTCAGCAGCACGGCACTTCAAAAGTTGGGGTGTATCTTGGGAAGGTATCCAGTTCATCCAGTTTGGCAGGGGTGAGGGGGAGCGCGGAGGAGGAAGACAAGCGAGCTGTCAGGAAAGGCTAGCTTGCCTCTGAGCAGCTTTTACTGAAAAAGAGCAAATGGCACTTTCCCTGTCAGACAGAAACTGAAATAAACTCTGCAAGATGGAGGGAATCCTGGCATTGCTGTGCTCTGCAGGAGCACGTACCCTGGTCGTCTCTCCAGATCAGTTGCCATAGGTTTACAGCCAGATTTCAGAATTAACTGACAAATGAATTTCCAAGAAAACAGTTAAAACAACTCAGATTTGACATGCCTAGCCCTGTTCTGCAGAAGGCAGTGGCAAAAATACCTCTTGATTTCTTCTTTGTGGTTTTCACATTATAATGTCCTTTTTGCCCTTGAGTGTCACATTTGTGTCCCCTGTAAGGGGTGGGTAGCAGGGCCCAGTGCCCACGCAAAGGAAGGCATGCACTGACACAGTGAGTCAGAGAGGCTGCCCAGCGTGCCCAGCACCCTGCCACTGGGAGAGGCTAGTGCTATCTGGGTCTGAACACTGGGCTGGGTAGCAGGAGGTGGTAACACCCGAGAGGGACAGAATGGGGAGTGTGTGCCCAAATAATGGTTAAGGCTGAGGAGGGGGCCATTGTGGGAACCCACAGATGGGGAAGAGAGGAGAAGAGACAGGGAGAAGGATGGAAGGGCGAAGGAGTGAGGCAGGGGCAGAGGCTGGGTGGCAGCAGCCTCTGATGAGCCTGGGATGGGACATTTTCAAATGGTTATTGAGATATGTTCGGAATTAGAAAGTTGGATTTTCCATTTCAAATGAGGTCTTGATTTAAAATACGTTGTTTGGCTTTCAAGATCTTCAGCTGCCGGTGGACAAATCATAGCTAACTGCTGTGTGCTAGAACAGGGCCAGAAGAGACACTCCACCTAACTTTAGACACCCACAAAGGTGACATGTGCATTTGGACAGGTAACAGAACCCCTTTCACATCAGTGTGGAGAAACAGACAGCCGGAGGGTACAGCTCACCTCGGTAGGTCGGATACATTGCTGAGCTGTGGGAAGTTTAATGGGGTCTAGACAGCTAGCTCTGATGTAAGAAGATATTTGTTGCATTCAAATCAAGCTAAGGCGAGGAATTGCACTCCAAGCATCCCAAATATTTGGGTCTAAGTTGAGTTGGGACATCCTTTCCCAAGTTGATTTGCCAAGGTATATACTGAGGTAAATCTTCCATGTTATTTGGTACAGTCCCATCAAAACTCTCCACCATTTGGAGGGAAGATGCACTTACGCTGATACACTTCAGCACTTGAACATACTTGTGATCGATATTAAAAAAATAACTTGAGAGTGCCTCAACTCAAACTTATCCATTAAGATAGTCTGAATGAGTTGTTCAAATGCGTATATATATTTGAGAATTTTATCTTTTCTCTTCGTTTGGGACAAAATAATGTTATAATGTCTTAGCTACTTCTGCAGGAAAAGACATAATGTTCTTTCCGAGTCTTGGAAGAAGAAGGCTGGCTGCAATACCCTGAAGTGGAGGCTGTTTGTACTTGTTAGTAATTGCAATTATTCTGCTAATTGCAGGTGGAGCACTTATCAATAAAACGGCTCTGTGACTTTTAATTCTGCTCAGTTTGTTGACATAATGCTATCTCTAAGTTCCACAGGCTACTTAGCCGTTGTACAAATAAATTCCTTTGAAAAATGTCCATTTTATTTCAACAAAAGTCCTTTGCTGCTTGAGTTGCAAGAGTGGTATGTTACCTAAACAGCCCAGCAAAGCCCAGTATGTTGTACCGATACTACTGGAAGTACACAACCCATTTTGGAGTGATACCTCGCCCATCGATGCACGGGAACTGTTGGCTTTGACAATGCATGGGAAAGAGCACTTGAGAACCTGTGCCCTAGACCACCCATTACTGACCAAGCTACCTGTGATTCATCATCTCCAACTCTGAAAGGCTCGCTTTGCCTCTGATCATCCCCTCTTTACATTCTTCCTGCCATATCCTTATAGAGAGTGCTTTAAAGGGCACCAAACAAAANCCCTAGACCACCATTACTGACCAAGCTACCTGTGATTCATCATCTCCAACTCTGAAAGGCTCACTTTGCCTCTGATCATCCCCTCTTTACATTCTTCCTGCCATATCCTTATAGAGAGTGCTTTAAAGGGCACCAAACAAAAATGGATGTTACAATACCTGCAGCCTGACTCCTAGTTTCTAAATCACCCTTCCTTGCAGCTGTGTGTGTGACCGGCAGCGTACCTGACAGGTGATTTCATTTTGGTAGCACGTTGAGCTTTTCCCTGGGTGGCTGCAGATAACCCTGATGCCTCAGAGAGCCTGGGCAGCTCATGCTGTTCCTGTCAGCAACTCTTTTACATTTTATTGATGTAGACTCTGGAGCTAACAAACAGCTTTACAAAAGGAATATTCCCTTTCTGTGCTGGAATGCAGNGTGACTGGCAGCGTACCTGACAGGTGATTTCATTTTGGTAGCACGTTGAGCTTTTCCCTGGGTGGCTGCAGATAACCCTGATGCCTCAGAGAGCCTGGGCAGCTCATGCTGTTCCTGTCAGCAACTCTTTTACATTTTATTGATGTAGACTCTGGAGCTAACAAACAGCTTTACAAAAGGAATATTCCCTTTCTGTGCTGGAATGCAGTGAGCAAGGAGGATCTCTTTTAATCTGTAGTGCTAGATACAGGAATAAAGCTCAAGGGCGTGCTTTTCCTTTAGGACAGGACACATAAGGCTTGCCTGTTTTTGCTACCGTGTCTCCTAGCAGAAGGCTTGAGTGTGGCAGCCCACTGCTCCCCCTCCCTGTGCTCACCAGCCCGCTGTGAGCTGCCATTGTCCCTGCCTCAGTTTCCCCATCTGTGAGTGGAGATAATCGTTCTGAAGGGTCTTGAGACCTACTGGTGAAAGGGCAACATAAGCCCTGCAGTGTGCCAAGGACTCTGCCTGCTCCTGTGCTGCTGACTTTGTTAGCAAGCTCTGAAGACTTCATGTATCATCTGTATTTCAGCAATACACTGAGCTCCTCCAAAGCCAGGGACTCCTTATCCCAGGTGCTCTTAAAGCACGTCTTACCACCTTAAACAGTCTAGAAATGTTTTCAGTTTCGACTGCAATACGTCACTTTGAGTCATTTGCAGACCTTTCCCTCTGCTTTTTTTCCTCCATGCAGCCACCGAGGAGTTCACGCACATCAGGAGCCATCAATGGCAGATATGAAGTGCTCTGTAAGGTGCTGCTCGGACCCTGCCGCTGGTCACTGTGTGGATTGCTGCTCCAAACCAGTCATCAAGGGAAGGCCACAGAGCTGGAACTGGGAGGATGCCTCTTAGCAAGGATCACTGCGTGTGGTACCCTGCAAGGTGACATATTCCCAGCTTGCCCCTGGCCCACGCGCTGAGACAGCAGATAGGTCACACATCCAGTCCATGCCTGGTGTGTGTGTGTCACAAGGCAGGAGGGAAGCCACCAGAAGCAGCAAGGGAACATAAAGAAGGAAGCAATCAAGTCTATTGTTTGGATTTTCCTTGCTGCCTCACCATCTAGACATTTGACAGGCTCAGCAGCAAGTCAGAGACCAAGTTACCTTAGCAGGGTGGGGTGACTATGCCTCCTTCCTAGGCAGAGATACAGACAGAGCTGCTGACCCCGAGAGAACAAACACGAGACAGATCCCAGATGTAAGATATGGGAATAAGTAGCAAGAGATGGAAGGTCTGATACCTCCTAACTCACCAAGGGTAGCTAGAAGCAGTTGCTATGAACAGCTAGGGTGCAGGATTTTTAATGGTGATCAGCCTTTCTGGTCCCCAGTGATCCCTGAGCCGTTACCACCTGGGCAAATACATGGGCCACTTTGAGAAGCTCAGCTAGTTCTGGTAGAGCTGGGTGGTCCATTCTGGCACAGCAATGTATCAAACTGAATGTAATTAGCAATCTCCACAGAATCACAGAATCACAGCATGGTAGGGCTTGGAAGGGCCCTCTGGAGATCATCCAGTCCAATCCCCCTACTGAAGCAGGTTCCCCAAGAGCAGGGTGCACAGGAACATGTCCAGGCAGGTTTGAGTATCTCCAGAGAAGGAGACTCCACAGCCTCTCTGGGCAGCCTGTGCCAGGGCTCTGTCACCCTCACAGGAAACAAGTGCTTCCTCATGTTCAGGTGGAACTGCCTGTGCTCCAGTTTGTGCCCATTGCCCCTTGTCCTGGCGCTGGGCACTACTGAGAAGAGTCTGGCCGCATCCTCTTGACACCTGCCCTTTAGATATTTGTGAGCATAGATGCTCCAGTCCCCTCATCATCTTTGTAGCCCTCTGCTGGGCTCTCCACTGCTCCCTCTCTCTTGAACTGGGGAGCCCAGAACTGGACACAGCACTCCAGATGTGGCCNCTGTCCCTTCGTCCAGGTCGTTGATGAATATGTTGAGCAGGGCTGGACCCAGCACTGACCCCTGGGGAACGCCGCTGGTCACAGGCCTCCAACTAGACTCTACACCACTGATTACAACCCTCTGCGCTCTGCCATTCTGCCATCTTGCAGCCTTTGTTCCAACTTTTACACTGTTGGTGCTCCTGAGTGGATGGAAATCCTGATCCAAGGGTCAGTGAAATCAGTAAAAGGATTTCCACTGATTCTGTGGGACTTCAGACCCCAAAGCGGTGTTTCATGGTCCCTTTTGCATCCCCCCACAGCATGCCTTGTCCCTCAGTAATGCTGATAGCATGGCTTTGGCACCTGTTGACTGACCGTGTTAGGAAGAAGCACCCAACGCCAGGTATCTATAGTCCCTCTAAGCTTACTTTGCATCTCCTCAGCCTCCCTGTTCTACTTCTTCCTGCCAATTCCCCTCCTGCACCCAGTGCTTTTTATATCTTGTGTAAGCATGTTGGCTCTAAAAACACCCAAAATGTAGCAGCAGGCACCTTCTGCCCATACCTTCACACAGCGAGGCTCCAGGAGAGCAAAGAGAGCAGGAATCGAATGAGAACGGCAATCTGGATATGTGGGCTGAGTTTTGTGCTTTGGAGGTGTATTTTATTTTTTACTTGTTTGTTTTCTAGCTTTCCAGATCCTTTTCTGAAAGTTTGTCACACGAGGTGCAGTTTGCTCTTGGCAGCACGGTAGCAGACTGTGTGGACGAATTTATGCGAAGTGCACAAGAAGTGCTTGAACTCAGTCTCCATGCCCGCAAGTGGACATACAGACCATTTTATGCACAATGAAAGAAGCTGCACCGACAACTACAATGCCTAACCTAGTTTTTATTCATCCCATTTCGATCAAGGCCTCTGGAAGGTCACTGGCTCTTTTAAAAGTAAGGAAAATGTGGATAGACGCCCAGCCGCCATCCTGCTGACAGTGCACTTCTCTGACACAAGTACAGTGCACTGCTGAAACACTGATAGTGGTTTTTCACAGAGGTCTGCAATCTATTATACAGCACTTACTGGTACGTTTCAATGTATCAGCCGATCCAAGGTTAAGCAGACCATAAAAAATTATGAAATACTTAGCTAGATGGCAACGGTCCTTTTAACTGACGATGTGAATGTACTACGTTACACACACGTGTAAATACACACGTACATACACACAAAATGCGCGGCAGTGATCCTGATAAATTGATTGTGCACCTTTGACCACCTCCGCTGTGCTCGGCTGCACTAATCCATCTCCTAAGGGCGCTTCTCTTGCTCCAAAACCTCCACGAGGCTGCCAGCAGCCACCAGTCCTTGAAGTGAGATCAACCTGCCACAAAACTGCTTCCCTTCTTCCCCCACGCTGGGAAATTCCTTTCCCACCCACCCCATATAATTACCCGTAGAAATGCTGGCTAGACAATGTTGAGTTCTGGACCAGAAATGGGTTTGAGGTCCAATTATTGCGTGACCGTGCAGGATTAAAAAAGGGAATTTTATACGACTGCAAAAGATAGACCCTCGGCCTTCTTCAGGGACCACCAGCATCTTTGACAGGCAAACTGAGACACAGAAGGCCTTAAAGTCATGATGTTTTTAGCTCCAGAAAACTTACTTTACATGATTTTTAAAGGTATTGAAAATTCATTAATTGTATATGTTTTCTTGGTTTTAGTCTTGTGCAGGTGAACTTAGGGAAATAGAGATTTAGCTTAACACAAAAGTGTCTGTAAGAAATGTTTGATGTTAGTATTACCCTCTCCAAATGAGTAGCCACAGAGATTATACTTGTGGATGGAAGATGCACAAAATGCCTATCGGAGTTGAAGGACGTGTAGTGGTATCGGTCCCTTTTAGGGTGCCATGCACAGCTTGGTTAGTGTCTTAACTAAGAGTTTCCACAGACTTCAAGAGACTTTGGTTCCAGATATTGCTCTGCCATTTACGGTACATGGCACCAAGTATTTGTGCCAATACAACCTTTATGCTGCGCCTTACGCTGACGGTTGAGTGCATTGCAAGCGGAGTCTAGGCATAGGTTTGTAAGGCTCCTCAGAGCTGTGTTAGCCCAGTCACCCACTTTTAACCTCCGTAATTTAGAAAGCAGTTTCTCTAAACACCGAGAAGACTCCTGAACAAAGAGCGTTAAACTCGGCAGACCCTTCTGGCTTGTTTTCCCCTAGAAGTGTACTCGCAAGGACTGAGATGATGTCAACCTCATAATGGCCTTTCCTATTTCTATCAGCACTCAGACAGGACTGCAGAATTGACGTTAATATTGTGTCTGCTTCATTAGTTCACCTACTGGCAGTTGCCTTGCTGAGATCATTGGTTTTTCCCTTTCTGTATTTATAGCTTTGTGTGCTGCTTTCAGCATGCAGATTATCAGAGTCTCGATCGCTGCATTTTGTAGTTTATGGAGACCTTGTTTTGCTAATCGTGAAAAACTAGTCTCAACCAATTGGGCAGGAGGGAAATTTCATTTCTCTCTTTCTCTTTCATAAATATGTGTACGTGTTTCAGGTACTTAGGTTTAGAAAACAACTGGTGCAAATGTTGCCATTTCTAACGGCAAGATCTTTAGAAACTTCTGAAGTCAAAATGGGTTCAACTTATCATTAGCTCGGGAGGTAAAAGAGGACAGGAGATTTGCAGTTCGCACATGGGTCCGTGTCTGGGTTTCGAACTAAGGGCTCACTTCTCTTCATCCCTCCTCTACATTGGCACCAGTGGGTGCCTGACAGACAGAGCCCAACATTTTGTTGTTTGATCTCGTAGTATCTGCTGTCTTAAAGCTCCAGCTTCTGGAGACAAATTATTATCCAGGATTGTCTTTTAAAGGAATGTCTAATTTTTAAAGTTGAAGAGAAAGCTTGCAAATGAAGCGAGGAGCTCTGAAAGCTTGGATGCAAGCAAGCAAATGAAGGAAGACATACATTTCCTATTAAAAAGAATTGAATGATATAACTCTTGGCCAAGGGCCATGAAACTGCTCTCAGCGTTATTTCCATCTGCTAGGGCCAGGACTGAGCACATAGGGCATGTCTGCACTCTGAAATGAGCTAGAAAGGCTTCAGCGGTGGGTCTGCTCGGCACGCCCAGCCCGGACCTGGCTGGGGGGTGTCTGAATGATGACTAGCTGGGCTAATGGGCTGGATAGCTTCTGGGCCGGCACAACGTTGCCGTGGCTGTATGCTACAGTCTTCCCCTCTCAACTTGATGCCGGGAATGACTTGGCTGCAGCTGGAGTGCCTCGCAGTCTCTGCATGAAGGCCCAACACGAGACACAGGATCCCACCAAAGGGTTCCTTTTCCCATTTTGTTTTGCTGAAGGATTATTTCTTGTACCTCGTTGCTTTTGAGTACAAGCTTTGGCTTAACCACCGAATTTAATATTTCTCTGAATGCTTGCCTTTTGTTGAGCAGTTTCCCCTTTTCACGCCTCCTTTATAAGATACCTGGAGCCATTTGCATGCACTCAACAATTTATTCCCGTCCCACTGAAGGGGAAAAAAGGACAGTTGCAAATGTCAACTCATACCTGACTGATTTGGCCAATTGCTGGATTACACAAAATTGTTCTGTCAATGTGAGGCAGATTCTCAGACAAGAAGATGTGGATAGGCCGTGAGAAAAATACAGCTGTACAAAAGGTTTTGCATGTAATGTCCAAGCTTAGATTAAACCAATAGCACATTGTGAGGCCGGTGTGTTGTAAGACAAGGGATCCTAAGAGAGCTGCCTAAAACAGATGGCATTGATCATCTTCTGAATGTACTTCTTGTTCTTCATTAGTGGTCTAGAGAACCTAGAAAAACCTTACATTGAGTACTAAGTCACTATTAGGTTGCCTGAGAACAGCATTTTATGCCTTTTCAGACTCTTGAGGGCATGTGAAACACCTGCATGATGCTGGTGGACACGAGTGCCCTAATAAGTGATGGCTGGAAGGCAGGCAGGACAGTCAAGGACATATCACATAGTGCAAGATATCGATGATGGGCAATCAAACCAAACCAAACCGAATCTTGATGGTGGGGCATGGTTGCAGATTCAGACACCTACTTTTAGATACTGACTACGTAAAACTTGAGCATCCAAACTCTCACTGTAGTCAGGGGAGATCTAATCAGTGCAATCAATGGAGCCTGGAGAGAAATTCGAGTGGGCATATACAGATATCTGCTTTAAGGTAATGTAAATCAGTCTCCAGGCTCTGTTGGCTGGGGTAAGATTTGATTGCCTACACATGACTTATAGTGCCATTAGAGATGACTTACGATACCAAGATATCCTCACAGGGTTAGTAGAGAGGAGGCAGAGCTGAGACCTTCTGGAGAAGCAGATGGAGGATAAACTGGATACCCTGGGACATCTCAAATAATAAAATCAAGACTCTAGATCTCAATGGGTTATGGAGGAACTTAGACACCTATCTCACATGTGCACCTTGCATGGCAGACACCCTCATAAATTTGCAATCAATTTGCAACTGAATCTCACTGCTAACTTTTAGATGGTGAAAGAAGAAATTTATCTCACTTTTAAAAGAGATCTTTACCCTAAAAAGCCCAAGTTAGTTCACTGAATCCACTGAATTTCTAACTTTTTGTGCTTTTAAGTGCTTTGAGAAGGAAGGGAGTTAGCACTTATCAGCCAAGTCTTACCTGGGGAGTTAGCTGCAATTCAGGATACACCTACAAACCCCAGTGCTCAGATAATTGGAGAGCAGTCATCTGCTGGGTTTCACAGTTAAGAGATTGTAAAGCTTAGAAATTACATCAGGTGTCTGATCTCCTGCATAACACATGCCTTATTACAGGTTCTCATCGCTCACTAAAGCCAGAATCTATAAAGCTGTGACTCCCTTGAATCAACAAGAACTAGGGCATGACTGCTATGAAAAAAACATGAGCCCTGGTTTTAAATTTTCCTTTGACAGAGAATTCTCCATAGCAATTAGTGAGCTGTTCTGGTGATTAACTCTTTCACTATTAAAATTCATCTTTCTACTCTGAATGTGTCAAATGTCAGCTTAAAGACATTGGATCATGCTGCAGGCCTGTCCATGGGAGTAGTGAACCCTTTGTTGTTCTGATTCCTGCATGGGAGAAACTTAAAAGGTATCATCAAGGCACCATTTAATCTCTTTTTCTATAGCCAAAAAGATTGAACTCTTTAAGTCTTCCACCATGGTTCTAGTCCTTTGGTTGTTCCCAGAGCTTTTCTCTGAACCCTATCCGATTGTTTGAATTTCCTCTTAAAATGTTGTCACCAAAGCTGGACAATCATGCCCGAGACACTGTGACCTCTGGACTCCTGCTTAGCATTTCTATGTTTATTCAATCCCTTTGGCTTCATCTGCTTTTGGCTACAACTTTTCATTTATCCATGCATGGCCTTAGTCGTTGTTTTGTATAGCATCCACCAGCTTGTATATTAAACCAAATGTCATTGTTAGATATTTACTTTGTCTGTGGTGTGCTGTCCTTTTTAGTTGCTATTACACTTACATTTATACTATCAACTTTATTAAATATGTTTTCGTTCCATGTCCTAGTTAAAAATTTTAAATGACAGAAACCCAAGAAAAAGTCTCATGGGATCCTGTTTGAGGATGTTTCCCCAATAACCCTTATGTTTGAAACTTGTCATTACCAGTGTTTAACTCATGTTCAGCCGTGTGCTGTGCTGTTTTTCCCATTGTTTGAGCAAGTTATATCTTGTCATAATATTTTATATACTAGTATCCTGACAGAAGGAAACCCCTCTCTGTCTGGTGGCTTTTCTTTTCCTTTTCACCAAGCACAGTCTCCTTGCTTGTCTTCTGGAGGATGGACACACAGAAGACACAACTGGCCCAACATCACGTCATGCACTGGTTGCATTGGGTGGCAATGGAGAGCTGCATCCTCACAGGGCTTTGCTGGGTCTGCTTGTCCTGCTTGCTTCCCGGGAAGCTCTGCTGAAGCACGGCTCAGCTCAGCGGCACAGCAGGACCGGATCCTGCATGCAGCAGCAGGAGCGGGGATTGCTGCCACGGCTCACTCGGCCTCACTGCTGCGCTTTCCCCTTCTGTTGGGTAGTCACAGCAGTTACCAACCCACCTGCTTTACTCTGACACACGTGCTGAGTTAATTATTGCTTAAACAGTCCTTTGGAAACGCACAGCATCGTAAGACCATGAAGTGTTATCATTATTAAATCAAGGTTAGTCCAGAGTGCTGCTGAAATTTACAGCTCTGTACCAAAACAAGTGAAAACTCCAACCAAAAGAGGTTGGACTTCAGGCGTATGCTCAGTCTGTAGGAGGACACACGGCACAGTAGCACTTCGGTAGTGTAGCTTGAATAATATGTAGAATTATGGAAGTTGGGGGACCAAAAGAGTACAAAATATTGATGTTATTCTACTACCTCTCTACAACATCTCAGCTCACAGACGGCAAAGTTACTGAAGTTGAAGGAGTGATATCAAGCTTAATTTGACAAAGAGCATCAGTTTAAAAAACAGCATTTAGCGTATATGCAGTAAATTACTAAAAGGACGTGGAAGCAGGAAGGGAAAAATAAAAGGTATATTATTAGTGCAATTGTGTATATTATGTAGGGAACAAAACCAGGTAAAAGTAATGTAGAAGATTCATAGTAAGTTTTAAAACCCTGAAATTGTATTTTTGGCTCTGTGAGCCATCTGGGCAACTGAGTATTTTACAAATCATAGCTTGAATGTGAGAAAATAGTATAGTGATGCAGTGCTGTTACAGTCATCTGCTTCTGCTCACATGGTTTTATCATAAGGCTCCTGCTATATTGTGAATCCTTGCTGATCCGCACTGAGCGTTGCTATCTTCAGAGTCTGTTTACCGCAGCTTCTGAATATTGTAAATTCTGCAGGTTTACAGGAATGGTGCCAGAGGCTCTCAGAGTCTGGGCTTGGTTAAAATTTGTGGTGAAGGGAAGGGAGAAAGGGGGGGGGGG
>VZSC01003599.1:123038-138597 GCA_013398225.1 Steatornis caripensis
CCCCCCGAATTAATCCGAGGGGTTGTTATTTTCTTTTAAATGCTGAAAATGGCCTTGCTCATTTTGATGGGCTCTGAACAATAGCACTCGCTGTCTTGCACTCATTCTCCATCCTGGGGCTGTGAGTCATTATGGTTATGAAAGACAGAACATTGAGTCACCGACTGTCAAACATCTCTGCCGAGAGGGATGGAGCCTTTCAAGAACTCCTCTCCTGGTAATCATTACTCTTCTGTATTTACATTGCAATAGGACCCTGATCCCAAGTCAGAGCCGAGGCTCTAGCCATTAAGTGCAGTGCAAACACACTTGTCTTGCCATAGTCCTTGCCCTGAGGAGCAAGTATGGGATCAATTTGGGATTATGTATGTCTAGAGAAACTTCCATCCAAGGGTCTTTAGAGATATTGATTAATCAAACCCTGGAACAGTGGTATCTGTTAGCAGAGAGTCAGCGTACAGAGGAGTAGTTTGGCTGGTCATTACAACCCAAATGTAGGGCTTGGCTGCTAGCGCTCAAAGCCCCCGCCTGTGTCTCACCACACGCTTCTTATGGGACTGTGCATAAATCTTCAACAGGTGTTTGGCTTCTGAATACCCATGTAATATGGGTCTTAACTTAGGCGTGCCTTGCTGTCGTCTCTGTAGCTGGGTGTTAACACTGCGCCTTTCACACCCTGGGTGAGAAGAGAAAAATCCCCGAACCTGACATGCTCAATGGCAGGGAAAACCTGAAAGTGAAAGTGGTTTTGGCAAATGGAAACTAGCCCACGCACCAGGGTGCTGGGCATACAAATGACTGGCTTTTTTCGGTCGGGCCCTGATGCCACTCATCCAAATGAGCTCTTTGGTAGAAACACACCCCATGAGGTGACATGATTTGCCAGAGTCAGCATCAGAGCTGGCGTTAGGACAACTCTCCTCATGCTCAGAGTATTATTACCATGCGCCTTTCCTAATGCAAAACACCTCTTTGCTCAGTCTGGGCTGCAGTGCCCTCAGGGCCATGCCCGAACTTTATGAAGGACTTTCTCCACTCCCATCCCAGACCCCAGGAATGAGGTGATTTCTGGCTGGAGCATGGCTCCACAAGGGTATGAGCATCCCTCCTTCAAGCCCTTCTGCATGTTCCAGCAGTGACATCAGCTGCGGTTTGTTACAAAGACATGTCACACCGCTTGCAGCACTTCTCACCCCATGCACTCTACAGCCAAACTGAGGTTTACATTACTGCTTGCTGGATCCAGTTCTGTGCTTAATCCTTCCTGCACTGAGCCCCGTCCCAACAGGCCAAGTACAAGCTTCAGTGACGCCCACTTTGAGGTTTATACAGGTGTCACTGGCAGTGCAGACTCAAGGTCTGAAGCACTAAGCCGTATGAATTTCCCCATACGGGCTTTGCGTTTCACCAAGTCAGTTCTGCATTTGTGCCCTGGGAGCTGCTGATGCAGAGGGGAACAAAAACCCTTAGCAACTGCCTCACGGCACTGGTCTTTGGCAGCCAAATAGCCAGAGACTAATTTCTCATCTTTTTGTGACTCTGCTGACACCGGCGTCAAATGGCAGACATTCCTCTTGTGCTGGTGGAAATGCGGTTTTCCGTACGGGGCATCACCGTGGAGAGTCCTTCAGCTTCTTTAGGACACTGTGTTCCAGCTCCACTGCTCTTTAATGACTTAACGTAATATTCATATTCTTCTTTGGTAAAGTGAAATGCACTTTAGCAAGTTGTGTCCGCCACCCTTGGGGTCAGATAAGTGATTCCTGACGATTCCTGCAGTGACCCAATAAGCGAACACAGGAGCCACATGTTAATTATATCTGTTTCTTTTCTAATATCCTCCTGATGGTTGTTTTCTTTCAGTTGACGCAAATAGCTGTGCTGCAGCGACTAACCTTCACATCTCGGTGATGAATGTCTCACCCCATTACACCAAGCTCAAGCTTTTGCTAACAGCCACTTGTGAAACCCTGCTCAATCAAAGTCCATGGTGATTTGAAGATTATTATGCAAATACACACTGCTCTGTTGCTGAAGGATGGCTTGAAATATCCCTGGTCGGTAAAGTTTGTCTGAATTATTTGCAATCAATATTCAGAGGGACTGGAAAAGGGAGTGCTGCCCTGCCTGGGTGTGCATGAGGGCTGACTTCCAGGAAGGTGGGTTTCTCTGCTTAGCTCTTCCATGCCTGCCTTGGGCTTACTCCCTGTTTTCAGACAAGTGTGAAGGTGCCCAGGTTGAGATGTCCAGAGCTCCTTGGTCACACCCCAGCCTTGAGCACTAGGTCCTCTGAAAAGGTCTTGGGTTGTGCACATGGAAGCAAAGTCAAGTGAGAATCGCTGGTCGCTTTTGGAAGTACCGATTGCATTTAATGGAGGTGACAGATATTTGTTCAACCCTCTGTGCAGCTGTCTCTGCTGAGAGTTCAGGATACAGAAATGCTGTTTCTTGCCCTCTAGATAAGGGTGAAGTGCTATAAAATAAACCTGCCCACAGTGTCTCACAGTGGTAAAGAACTGCTTATTTTGGGAGTTTGTAGTTAAGATGGTAGAAGTTGCAGGTGGTAGGTGTGTTACGGCAAAGGCTTCTTCAGATTCTAACTGGGCAGCAAATTAAATTAATAAACAGTGACTGGAGGCGCTAGACCTGTGGATAGGCAGATGCATGGCTTACCTGCTAAAGTCCAAACATTAAAGAATCCCCTAAAACCACATTAAAAAGTTTATATGATTGAACTTAATTGCTCTTCTTCTTGTCTTGCAATTGGCGATAATAAAGGAAATTTTGGCCTTAAAAAAAAATAAAGAGAGTAATTCAGGAAAAGAATTGTCTGGCAGTGCTCTGAAGTTTTATTGCAAAACACGTAAGAAATGTTCATTGCTAGTTGGATAAATGGATTGTTCTAATACAGGGCAGCAAAATATGTGAATGTTATGCAATATGGAGGGTCTAGTAATGTAATTCACATGAGTAACTGCAGTGAGACCACCGGCTCTATCAGGGCTTCTGACATGACTTTTGTTTTGCACCAACTTGCATCATTCCAAATAATTGTACTCAACCTGGCCTATTTGTAATTATTCACCTGGCCTGCTGAACCTCAGCATTTGATTGCCTGACTGATATTCCCTAGTTGTTCTCCGCCGTCACACGTAGAGGTAGGGCAGGACGTGGCTGTGCTTCCACGTGGGGTGTGATGTGCGGGTGATGTGCGGGGCGGGTGATGTGCGGGACTGGTGATGTGCCTGGAAGTTTTGGGCCTAGCCAAAAGCAGAAGGCAGCTGTTGACAAGCCCAGCGAGGAGCTGCTGGTTTATGAGCCTGGGGATTTGAAATTAAGCTCTAAGCTTCAGGAAGTGTCATGTGCTTACTTACTACGGAGTGCACTGTAAAAATCACAAGAGCCACAAAGCAAAGGAGAAAAAAAACCCAAAGCAAGGCATAAGGTAGCTGCTCCTCACTTTCCCCACGCTGACTGAAAAAAGACATCTTCCTTACTTGTTCTTTTTTTTGGCTCAGTTTCTTCTCCCATAGGAAAGACTTATTAACCCTTTCTTGACTACATTACCTTTAACATCTCGTAGAGACTCACTCCCTTCTGACTTTACCACCTTTTCTAGCATATTATCCCTCCATCTGCAGGAAATGTATAATTACAGACAACAAAAATACACTAAAAATATGTGCACCTTTAATGTTGTGTTTATGCTAGCCTTTAGGAACCAGGAACGAGCACCACACAGAAGGCTGCTTAAGTTTTTTCTCCAGATTGTAACACACGAAAACAACCTCCAGTGCTGCAAGAGACATTTGAAACGCACGTCTCACTCTTTTACTTTTTATTGCACTCCATTTAAGAGTCCTGAGCCTGCACCAAATTCTCCGTGACCCAGCTCTAAGCGTTCCACTTAGTTAGCCTAAACTTCTTTACATTCCTCAGCTCTGATCTGCTAATCCCCCATAAATCACCACTGTTTCTCAACGAACTGAAGCCGGTGTTAAGATTTACGTGGAAAGGATTTGTCATTTCCCACCAGCCTTAACCTGAATCGAGACGGGTGGGTGCTGGGGAGGAGCTGCAACAGGAGGGGGACAGTTTGATGCGAGAGAGAGTGAACTGTTTGTTTTGCAGATGATTAAGGATTTGGGGCTGCAAACTGGAATGTTTCCAATGCTGTTTCCATCAGGACAATCCCAGCAGGGAAGGGCCCACAGGAGTTGAACTGCTGTTCATCAAATAGCAGGTGCTGCGTACACTGGACGCCCGTGCCAGGCCGGTGGCTGGGGCCGCCGGATTGTGGCTGGGCATTGCCCAGACCCACACGGACACATGCAGCCTGCATGGTATGCGGAGAGTGTGGGGAGCGCAGTCCTTTGGTGCTTGGGCCCCAGGTGTGCAGGGAAGCGTGTCTGAGCTCCTTGCGGGAATTCAACAAGTGGCAACGAACCCTTCTGTGTCCCTCCATTGGGTCTGTCTTGTTTTCCTTGGTTTAGGTGGTCACACTTCAAGATATTGCCTGTGCCACAAACACAGGCACCGAGGTTTTGTTCTGGGCTGTTACAGGTTGGTTTCCCTGCCTCTCGCCTGGAGTTACCACGTTTCCTTTTCACATTCCCTGAGCAGGCGTGCAGTCCCTAACTGTAGCCCCTGAGTGAGACTGGGACCTCAGCCCCTTCCCACCAGGTTGTTTTGACTCTCTCCATGCTTCTGGTGCAGGGCAGAGCATTTACAGCTGTATTCCCTCCCTTCAAACCTCGGTTTTATTTTGCTAGAAAATACCATCTCTATTCTCGTTCTCCATACCCAAATCATCAACCCTTCCTGGAGGTTGAGTCGCATTCCCTGTGGCCACCAAGTCCCTGGAGCTGGGGAGCTCAGACAGCCCCAACACCAGCAGCATCTGCTCTGGGAGCTGGTGCCCACATCCCTCCTGGGAGTCCCAAACCCTCCCTCAGCTCCCAGCTTCTTTCCTGAGGCTGCACTGGGACTCAGCATGGTCTTCCCTGCAAGGTCTCCATGACCTGGTCCAGCCCAGCTCCATGGAGCTTCTGCTTGTCCTTGCACTTACCCCTCTCTTACCTGGCATTCCCATGAAGGTTCGCTTCNCATTTGATTGCCTGACTGATATTCCCTAGTTGTTCTCCGCCGTCACACGTAGAGGTAGGGCAGGACGTGGCTGTGCTTCCACGTGGGGTGTGATGTGCGGGTGATGTGCGGGGCGGGTGATGTGCGGGACTGGTGATGTGCCTGGAAGTTTTGGGCCTAGCCAAAAGCAGAAGGCAGCTGTTGACAAGCCCAGCGAGGAGCTGCTGGTTTATGAGCCTGGGGATTTGAAATTAAGCTCTAAGCTTCAGGAAGTGTCATGTGCTTACTTACTACGGAGTGCACTGTAAAAATCACAAGAGCCACAAAGCAAAGGAGAAAAAAAACCCAAAGCAAGGCATAAGGTAGCTGCTCCTCACTTTCCCCACGCTGACTGAAAAAAGACATCTTCCTTACTTGTTCTTTTTTTTGGCTCAGTTTCTTCTCCCATAGGAAAGACTTATTAACCCTTTCTTGACTACATTACCTTTAACATCTCGTAGAGACTCACTCCCTTCTGACTTTACCACCTTTTCTAGCATATTATCCCTCCATCTGCAGGAAATGTATAATTACAGACAACAAAAATACACTAAAAATATGTGCACCTTTAATGTTGTGTTTATGCTAGCCTTTAGGAACCAGGAACGAGCACCACACAGAAGGCTGCTTAAGTTTTTTCTCCAGATTGTAACACACGAAAACAACCTCCAGTGCTGCAAGAGACATTTGAAACGCACGTCTCACTCTTTTACTTTTTATTGCACTCCATTTAAGAGTCCTGAGCCTGCACCAAATTCTCCGTGACCCAGCTCTAAGCGTTCCACTTAGTTAGCCTAAACTTCTTTACATTCCTCAGCTCTGATCTGCTAATCCCCCATAAATCACCACTGTTTCTCAACGAACTGAAGCCGGTGTTAAGATTTACGTGGAAAGGATTTGTCATTTCCCACCAGCCTTAACCTGAATCGAGACGGGTGGGTGCTGGGGAGGAGCTGCAACAGGAGGGGGACAGTTTGATGCGAGAGAGAGTGAACTGTTTGTTTTGCAGATGATTAAGGATTTGGGGCTGCAAACTGGAATGTTTCCAATGCTGTTTCCATCAGGACAATCCCAGCAGGGAAGGGCCCACAGGAGTTGAACTGCTGTTCATCAAATAGCAGGTGCTGCGTACACTGGACGCCCGTGCCAGGCCGGTGGCTGGGGCCGCCGGATTGTGGCTGGGCATTGCCCAGACCCACACGGACACATGCAGCCTGCATGGTATGCGGAGAGTGTGGGGAGCGCAGTCCTTTGGTGCTTGGGCCCCAGGTGTGCAGGGAAGCGTGTCTGAGCTCCTTGCGGGAATTCAACAAGTGGCAACGAACCCTTCTGTGTCCCTCCATTGGGTCTGTCTTGTTTTCCTTGGTTTAGGTGGTCACACTTCAAGATATTGCCTGTGCCACAAACACAGGCACCGAGGTTTTGTTCTGGGCTGTTACAGGTTGGTTTCCCTGCCTCTCGCCTGGAGTTACCACGTTTCCTTTTCACATTCCCTGAGCAGGCGTGCAGTCCCTAACTGTAGCCCCTGAGTGAGACTGGGACCTCAGCCCCTTCCCACCAGGTTGTTTTGACTCTCTCCATGCTTCTGTTGCAGGGCAGAGCATTTACAGCTGTATTCCCTCCCTTCAAACCTCGGTTTTATTTTGCTAGAAAATACCATCTCTATTCTCGTTCTCCATACCCAAATCATCAACCCTTCCTGGAGGTTGAGTCGCATTCCCTGTGGCCACCAAGTCCCTGGAGCTGGGGAGCTCAGACAGCCCCAACACCAGCAGCATCTGCTCTGGGAGCTGGTGCCCACATCCCTCCTGGGAGTCCCAAACCCTCCCTCAGCTCCCAGCTTCTTTCCTGAGGCTGCACTGGGACTCAGCATGGTCTTCCCTGCAAGGTCTCCATGACCTGGTCCAGCCCAGCTCCATGGAGCTTCTGCTTGTCCTTGCACTTACCCCTCTCTTACCTGGCATTCCCATGAAGGTTCGCTTCATGGACAGAGCCATCATCAGAGTGTTATGTGGACGTACAGATTAGCCAGGGTGTCCCGAGCAAGGGCGTCTCTGTCATACTGCATTTACATGGATGCCAGCAGTCAAACTCCTGCAAATAAATGCTCCCAGTGGTCACATCATTGTGTTTGGTGTGTGATAAATGGCACATTTAGGATGAATGTTTATCGTTCCCAAAAACTGAATGGGATCATTCAGGGCCTATCTGCACAGGCATAGAGAGCTTCTCTGGGGAAAAGACTTTGACGCTGGTTTAAGTTGCATCCGTGTGGTGGGAATCGAACTGGCTGGGTTGGAGCTGGCAAGGTGGCATAGTGGAGACGTGGCATTAGGCAATGCATCAGCAGCCACCAGCTGTTCTAAAGATGTGTGTCTCCATCTTATCCCATAAATGGTATAAATAATAATAATAAAAAGCCACCTTGTGCTTGAACCACTTGAGTTGAATCTGTTGCTCCTCTTGGGAGCATGTGTTGTGCTGTGTCCTTGGCCTGACCTGGGATTTCGTTCAGGCTGACCTTTAGATGTGGAGCAAATGAAATGATGGCTTTTGCTCAGGATTTTTGTTGGTGTGACCGATCAGAGTTTGAATAAAAAAAAAAACAAAGCACGTTCCTCTACAAGTTTTGTGCTTTATAATCTTGATCTTGACACATAACAGATATTAAAAGACACATGCAGGTGAAAGGGAAGAAAAGGCACCTGTAAGGCAGGTTTTCCCTGTCTCTTTTGTTAAGTTTTCATATCAAGTTTCCCTTGTTTCTGTGTGTGTCAGCTCTTCTCCGCTCTTCCTCCACTCTTCTCTTTTTTCATTTTGCTCTTTCCTTGTGTTTGATATCTTCCTCCCTGCCTCATATTCCCTATTTGCCCTCCCCCTTTCTGCTTTGGAGAGCATCACTCCAGCATTTCTACCTGCCGGACTTGCATGGGCCCAGGTGGCCAGTAAAATGCCAGGACACTGTGTTGCTGCCCAGTAGGGCTCTGCCTCCCCACGAACAGCTCCAGTGATACCTGAGCCTCTCAGGGGTACCACTAAGGGACACCAGTGCCCCCGACCTCCAGGAGGCCCTGCTGCAGCATCCCATCTCCCATCTGGTAATGCATGCTTAAATGGTTTCTGCTTTAGCTCGAATACTTGAGAGAGAAGCCTCAGTTTTTAACTCCAGCCTCTCTGTTACTGCTCGCCTTTCTGAAATTGTTAGAGGCCATGCAGCTTTCTCCAAGCTTGGGGTCTTGGAGGAAGAGCGGGATTCAGAAGGATTCCCAGGGCTTAACTCTCAGGTCGCTCTTGGTCATCTGCTGGATGACCCTCCGACTATGAGTGGAGTCACTCAGTGAAGTTAAACAGTGGCAAAAGTTGTCCAAAATAGGCTATGCACAGCACAGCAGTGAGGGTTGAGCCAGGGTGCCTGGCAAGGCTGCTGGGGGTCCAGTGCTAACGCAGTTTATTTTAGCAATGTAGCAGTTATGGCTCTTATTCTACTTGTGCAGCAGGCCAGACCAATTCTGCCTGAGTTCTTACCTGAAAGCAAAATTTCACGTCCAAATCTAGAATTTTAGTTGCTTCTAGTTAAATACCCAGGACCGGTCTGGTTTTGGGCTGTAAGCTGATGACAGTACATTTCAGAAATGCATGAGCATTCAGCATTCGTTCTGCTTGACGAGCTGCTTCTCCTGGCTCTTTGGCTAGATCAGCTTAGAAAAATGCAGCTTAGCTATTCTTTCCATACCACTCTTTCCCTGGTCTCATTGCTTCAGCGAGTCAACCTTTCAGTTGAAGCCCAGTTCTAGTTCTGCCAAATCACTTTATTCGCATTCTAATTCCCATGAATGAAATCTCAGTTTTTCATTTCTAGTGCTTGTTAACAGGGACAATATTGACAGGGTCCAAGTGCAAATGCTTGGCTGGGTAAGGCTGGATGCAGGGGAGTAAGAAGGAGCAGAAACACCAGTGAGGAGGGCAAATAAGGCAGCGAGGAGGAGACGGAGCAGCACTTGTAATGAAGCACTTTTGGGCTGATGGCTGTCCAGACCAAGGCTGGGAACTCTGAGCACAGAAACTTGTTCAGTTCATGCTGTGTGTTGGGAAATAGGGACCTTTTATGTTCCTGGTAAATAAGCAGTGTGTGTCACATATTGTGTAACTCCATCATCCATTTGTTCTAAAAGGAAAAATAAAAAAAAATACAATATCCAGAAAACTGCAAGCTGCTTTGTTTGTAGGATAAAATAACTGTATGGTACACCAGGCTAACAAGCCTTTTAAAATATCACAGGTTTTAAACGTGTTTAGTAGTAGGCAAGGACCTCTGTGTATGAAAGAAGCATCTGGATTTTGGTCCAAGTTTAGTTGTTCTGCATCCAGGGTGATACCCCACACTAGGCTGTACACTGCAGCCCTGACGTGGTGTACAGGGAGTTGCAGTGTGACTTTCGGGAGGCAGCATTATGGCTCGCTCCAGTGTCAGTCCCGATTCCTCCCACTCAGATGTTCAAAGGCAGTGGTGGGGACAGCCTGTCACCCATAGGTTACACAGTACCTGCAGGAACATCAAATGGCTCCGGTAACCCGGCTTCTGGGAGCAACGAGGGTATGAATGTTTCTGGGAACCGGGTCCCTAAGGATTTCCGAAGGAGGACCAAGCCACCTCACTCTTCTCAGGGCCAAATGACGCCAGACTGGAGCCAACTGAGCAACTTTTCCCCACCTCTTTAATAGTAAAGATGTCGAAGTTCTATTATATATATTACTGTAGCTCCTTTAGATTTAATTTAAGCTACATGACCTTGCATTTAGAGAGCCTGCCCTTGTCCATAATCTAATCAGCTCAGTCAAGAGGAGTAGTTGGACAAGGATGAATGTGGGCCCAGGAGCCAGAAATTAGATTGTGTGCAATTGCATCTGTGGATTTATAGCAGAAATTTACAGCAGAAAGGGGGGATTTTTATCTTCTCAAATGCCCAGCAGGAGGGAAAGTTAATGGCTGCCACATTTATTGCATGAAATCTGCAAAGACCCATGGAGTTGTGTCATTAGATGGATGGAACAGGCATCTGTGAGTCAATGAGTTGGTTAACACACAAGTGGAAGAAAAATCTTGCTAAAGCCATTCTCTCTTGGTCAGTGGGACAGTGTTGTGATGAAAAGCATAAACAAGAGTGTAGGAAAACGTGAGGGATGGTTTTGCACCTTCTGAGGCTGCTGAAATAAAGTTTTCCAAAACGCAGTTTGCACTCTGCCGCTGACGTTGCTCAAAACCATTTTAGTTCCTTCAGCCTGGTCGGGGATGTCAGGCTGCTCAGATCCCTCCCTGGGCCCTGCTCCTCCCTCTGCCTTATAAGCATCACACCGGGTCCTCACATCTGATCAGCACCCAGGGCTTTGTTTGCTGTGTGGCAGAAATGATGCATTTGCCCTGACATGGCCCACGGGGAAGACGCACATGCCCGTTGTGTTCTTAAATGGCAATTTCACTGTCGTTTACTTTCCCCTCCCGCTGTGCTAGGTGCTGTACAACTCACCCCAAAACACCCCAGACCCAGTGCCAGGAACTGAAATGTAAGGCCAGACGGTAGGGGACACACATGGGTAGATGGAAAGATGCAAAGAAAGAATGCAGTGATCTTATTTATTTTAACTTTTTCCACACAGACAAAAAGACATTTGGGTTTGTGTATGAGCTGCATGAGAAGTTTGTTTGTGCTGGCATAGGAGCCCCAAACCATTACATTCACATTTCCAGCTCTGGGTAGTAACATTTTGAATGTAAAATTAAGCAAATGTTTTACTTTAAGTTACAAAACCCAAGTCTATTCACACTGGGTTTTGGGAAACTTTTATAAAAACAACATAACACAAGATTGCATCTAAACTGTTTGGCAGCCTGCCTCTAATGGCAACCAGGAGGTTTATTGTTGTGAATTAGTTATTTAGTAGAAGCTGAAAGTGTGGCAAAATAATGACAAGAGGGTTTTTTTATTTGTAGAAAGTCAAAGCTGATAGTTCTCAGCAGGAACACACTGTACAATGTCAGAGCAGAGAGTGCACCAGGAGAGACGCAAACATAAGAACCTGGCTGGTGAGAAGTGAGAACAAGGCAGGAAAACACGTAGCCGGGGGATGAGCCAGAGCGGTCAGTGCCTGAAAGGGTTGTGATGATGAGGGATTTCTTTTTGCTGTTCCACGAAAATCTTCCCTACTTCCTTGTAATTGCATGAAGGAAAAACCAGACAACTGAAGGAATGGACCAAGAAAAAGACTTCCTCTGTTCTGGGTATGCCAGAGCAGGAGGCTTTGCTTGCAGACCCTGAGGGCGTTGTTAGTGCGAGCCCCGTTCCTTGGGAAGGAAGCAAGCTCGAGAAATAATGAGCTAGAATGAAGGGACTGTTGGCACAATATTATGATTATTTGAGGAAACAATGTGATATGAAGATTAGCACATAGGATAATAGCTATTGCATATAGCAGTGTTTTATGGTCCATTCTGTGTTGCTTAACATTGTTACTCATTCTGTGTCATGCACTTTTAAACCGAATTTTAAAAGCAGGCCCTTTGCCTTGCTCTAGTGTTGGCAGCTTTGGTGTATTGTTAAGCTTTACAGTCTCCGTGTCTCTGTGCATAATGCAACACTTACTGGTTTGAACTGTAATTCAGTTTTATAATCTTTTACTACTGTGAGACATTGTCCCTTATGGAATTCCCATAACCTCAAACTCTATTTTCTCATAAAAACAAACCAAAACGGTTGTTGTCTGCACTTGATAATTTAGGCTAGCCTATTGCTTCTCTGCAGAGGACATGAACATCTCAGTATCATCTTCCTTCTGCAAATTCAGAAGCTATATTTTCCTTTGATGTCTGCGATGATAGGAAGGAAACCGCCCATGACTCAGCAGCAGCAGCAGTATCGGGTGACACCGGTCCTTGCGCAGGTCTATGGGATCCTGCACAGCTGACGTGACTGATTCTTGTTGCCCATTTTCCTCTGCGAGGACTCGAATTGGACCCCATGCTGAGACCAGCCTCATGAGATGGCTCCAGTCCGTCACAGAGACAGATATTATTCTGGCCTTGTGCAAAGGCAGGACAGATACTTGGGAAGTGTAAAATTTGGTTAGAAACTCGTATTAATACTTGTCACATAAATATGAAGATCTTGTCAATATAGAGATATAATCTATTTTTAAATGAAGCATAAAATCTGCACTTTATAAAAAAAACCTAAAATAGCAGGGTGAGTCCTTTTCAGCTGCAGATGAGGCCCTCTGGGAAATTTTTCATCTTAAAATAGTACAAGTTTGAGTTAAACATGTTAAACTAATACTTGTCGCTGCCCCTCTGGCACCCCTAGTGTGGGGCGCTCCCTAGGAAGCGTGGTGTCTCTGGTCCCACTCCAGAACCGCTGTGGGCCACATCCTGGAGCGGTCGCGGTCTCTGTGCGCAGAAGATCTGCAGGAGGGCGAGGAGAGGGAGCAGGCTGGCACCCTTGCTGTCTGAGCCAGCCCCAGTGGCACATGTAGATCTCTCTTCTCGTTAGGATTTTGGACCATCTCTTCATCAGAAGTGAGTGCGATCTGGAGCCCCAGGCCCTGATCTGGCCATTGGGGAAGCCTATATTGCAGATTTAGGATGGTCCCTGCGGTGCCTGAGCTTGGCCCTGGACCAAATGCTCCTGGGGCTGTAGGAAAGCTCAGGGTTGAATCAGTCCTCAACACTGGCCTGCCTTAACTGCAAAATGACAGATCAGCTTTTGTGCAACTATGCCCTGCCTGGTTCAAGCCCAGCTGCAATTGTGCATGCTTGAACGTGACTGCAGTGGGGATTTAAATCCACTGCCCCAAACTGCCTGAAAACTACAGTTTAGGTTTCGTGTTGATTTTCTAAGCTAAGGGCCAAGGGATGAGCATTCAGGACCTGCTGTTCCCTTGGGCTGTCAGGGTTCACATGGGCCCGTCTTCAAGAGGAACTATACTCTCCTGTGACTGCAGATCAGTGGCATTACTGGCCTCCAGCAACCCAAGGGGGTGGTGGTGAATATGTACTTTGTCAGAGGTTGTCCAGAGACAACTTGTCCCCATTGTCAGTACTCAGCAGGCAGCTGTTTCCTGCCACTTCCCAAAGGACAGTGTGGGGGTAATCCCATTTGCTGCCACCCTCATTTTACTCTGCAGACCCATGCTCCTGGGAACATCTCCGCACACAACAAAGCTGAAAATGCACTGCTTTCTCCACCGTTGCCCTGGGACAAGGTGCAAGGCATACCTAATGTTCAGCGAGCCAGGAGCTAAGTTTGGCTCCATTCCCACTTCCAAAATCTGTGCCAAGAATAGAATTTTTTGAGCACATCAAGTGTTATTTGGCTTAAAGAAAATGTAAGGAGATGGGCTATTTATGGTTGTGAGTGCCACTGTGCTGGTTTTGGCTGGGACAGAGTTGGTTTTCTTCATAGTAGCTGGTATGGGGCTGTGTTTTGGATTTGTGCTGGAAACAGTGTTGATAACCCAGAGATGGTTTTGTTACTGCTGAGCAGTGCTCACACAGAGCCCAGGCCTTTTCTGCTCCTCACCCCACCCCACCAGTGTGGAGGCTGGGGGTGCACAAGGAGCTGGGAGGGGACACGGCTGGGACAGCTGACCCCAGCTGACCTCAGGGATATCCCACACCATACAGCGTCGTGCTCAGCATATAAACCTGGGGGAAGAAGAAAGAAGGGGGGATGTTCGCAGTGATGGCGTTTGTCTTCCCAAGTAACCATTACGTGTGATGGAGCCCTGCTGTCCTGGGGATGGCTGAACACCAGCTGCCTGCCGCTGGGAAGTGGTGAATGAATTTCTTGGTTTGCTTTGCTTGCATGCATGGCTTTTGCTTTACCTGTTAAACTCTCTTTATCTCAACCCATGGGTTTTCTCGCTTTTACCCTTCCGATTCTCTCTCCCATCCACTGGAGTGGACTGAGCAAGCGGCTGTGTGAGGCTTATCTGCTGGCTGGGGTTAAACCATGACACCCACTAACAAGCACCATGTGAATTCCCTGTTTACCTCTCTGGTAGGGGACCATATTCCCAGTCTGCATGTCACAGCTGGAAAGGATCAGGACATGCCTTGTGAGGTACAAGTCTCACATCCTGGAACACGGCTGTGGGTCCAGCTCATCCCACGGCTCTCCACACTGCTGCAAGGCAACCCAGCACCCCAGCTGGGTCTGCAGAGGGAGCAGGGGCAGAGACGGAGTTTTATTTGTTTGGGAAGCACTCAAACACCATGGAGCTGAAGGCCACATAAGCACCTAGGTAAATAGAAAAGACTTCTCTAACAGCTAGCAGTAATGCCTGATGAGTCATTCTGCTGCCCTGCAGTGCTGTTATCACTTTTGCATTGTGCAATCAAAAGCTATGAAGTTGGCAATAAAAGTAATGAGCGATGAGATGAATCAGTCTCTGCCTGGTTACGCAGAAGGCAACCATTCTTCATAGATACTCCATGAAAGATAGGGGGTTGCTTTCAAAGTGAAATTCCAGATTATCTAATTTCTTTGAGCTCCGAGGAGGATCAGACCTTGATTTGGATGCCTCAGTATGGACCCCTCTAATTAAAACTGTATCCACTATTTAACTAAACAGTCTCTCCTGTTTCTTCATGACAATATGCCTCTGAGGGTTAATGAGTCACAGGAAGAGACCACCTAATTCATTCACCACTACAGTATGAATAGCCTGAAACTGCTGTAGGGTAGCAGCTCCTCTCCTCCACATAATGAGCTGTAACTCAATATATGTAAGCAACCATAGGGGATGTTCTTCCCTTATCTGACTCTGAAAAATACATAATGTAAGGTAGGTATTAGGGAATTAAACCTTTAGCTAAAACAGAGTGCCTCTTCCACCCTTCCACCATTTGAAGGGCTGGCACTGAGATGATCTTCGTTTAGAAGTCTCTGCCCCATATGCACTCACCTTTGCATATTGGGATTTTGGATCGGATTCATGATGAAAGAGCCCATTTCTACCACAGAAGCTGTGCTTCCTGCATATTTCTGGTTCTTACTAAGTTTTCCTGTGAGATTTCTTGAGCTGTTTTGGTGGGTTGACCCTGGCTGGAGGCCACCAAAGCTGCTCTGTCACTCCCATCCTCAGCTGGACAAGGGAGAGAAAATATAACAAAAGGCTCCTGGGTGAGATAAGGACAGGGAGAGATCACTCAGCAATTACCATCACAGGCAAAATAGACTCCACTTGGGGAAATTAGTTTAATTTATTGCCAGTCAAATTGGAGTAGGGAAATGAGAACTGAAAACTAAATCTTAGAACACCTTCTCCCCACCCCTCCTTTCTTCCTGGGCTCACCTTCACTCCCAGTGTCTCTCCCTCCTCCCCTCAGAGCGGCTCAGAGGGACGGGGCATGGGGGTTGTGGTCAGTTCATCACACGCTGTC
>VZSC01003599.1:145850-159763 GCA_013398225.1 Steatornis caripensis
AGTTCCACCTGAACATGAGGAAGAGCTTCTTTCCTGTGAGGGTGACAGAGCCCTGGCACAGGCTGCCCAGAGAGGCTGTGGAGTCTCCTTCTCTGGAGAGATTCAAAACCCGCCTGGACACATTCCTGTGCACCCTGCTCTGGGGGAACCTGCTGCAGTAGGGGGGTTGGACGGGGTGATCTCCAGAGGGCCCTTCCAACCCCTACCATTCTGTGATTCTGGGGTAGGGACAAGCTGCATTAAGGGGCATTAGGCTTAAAAGGAGCCCTGAGAGGGGCCATTCCTTGGCTAAGTGCTGTGGCTCCATATGACTCAACAGTCTGAATATGTCCCTCAGCCTATGACAGGTCCCAGCAGTATCTTTAGTGCTGGAAAAGATTTGCTTCAGAGGTTTGTGCAGTCTCTGTGGAGTACTTGTAACACACTCGAGACAGAAATCCCTTCTGAAGGCACATGATCTTCATTACACGCCTTCAGATCCACAAAGCTGTCTGGCAAAGGAAAGGTAAAGTGGAGATTGATGCGAACACAACTTTCTACACATCTGGTGGTCTCTGCTTCTGAACATGCCAACACTAGGCTTGCAGGCAAGTAAGGCAAAACAAGGAAGTATGCTCCATTGCCAAAGGCTTCCTGCCTGCATCCCAGCTCCACACACCTCCTCTCCAACACCCACTCCCTTGGGAGACCAGCGACCATCAGTGCTGCCTCTGTGCATGCGTGGTATCAGACTGCTGAACTGCTCCACAGACATCCTGTTTACTTGCACTCTGCGTCTCACATGTCCAGACACATCTTCTTCCTGACAGCGTTTGTTGTCCATCCTCGGTTATTTTATTCTGGAAAGAAGGACATCAAGCATTAGCCGTTTACCAACTTTTCTACAGAGCATAAGCATTCATTGGGTTTTCCTTGGGGACCCATTGCTCAAGAACATTGCAGCTCTTTCAGTCTATTTGCACAAATCCTCCTGCAAGAGTGTCTGAGTTAACAGTGTTGCCAATATCAAGATTTCAAGAATAATAAGCCAATCCTTCAAAGTCATGAGATTAGGTCTAAAATAGAGAGTGTTTTAGGGTTTTTATAAAAACAAGCATTAAAAATTGGCATTTGTTTTATTTACTTTTTGCCTCTAATTTTTTGGCATATGCTCAAGTCACACTTTCAAGCTTTTCCCCCATAACTGTTAAAAACAGAAGCTGACACTCTCAGGAGCTGATTCTCAAGGCTCAGGGAGCTGGAACTTGTGAAACTTGAATTCAGGGATAATCATGATTAAATTGCAAGAGCTGGGACCACTGCATTAAGTATCATAAAAACTGATTGGTGGGAGTATCACAATTTCGACTTCAGTTTGCATTTAAAGCTTTCTAATCATTGGGCTCAATCCACCTCTGAGTATTACAAAGCCTATTTTAACAGGTCTACCCATGTTTATTAAGAGGCATATTCTCATGGCCATATGCACTTTTACAAGTGTTATTTCTCTCTCCAAACCCCATGGGCAAGTATCCATCTTTCTATGCTCTACACAATGATATTTTGAGTAGGTGTCATATCCAGATTGTTGGACAACTCAATTTAGGTGAAGACAGTTGGACCCCTTCTAACTGAAGGTGCCTATATACAAGGTGGGTCTCTAAGCTCCCCTTGTAGTCAGCGGAGGTGAGGATTCTAGTCAGTGGGCCACACATAGACAACTGAGGTGCTCTGCATAGCCACATCCCACCCAACAACTACAAGCTACTCCAGAAGGTAACACTATTCCATTAGGTCTCTACTTGCTCTTTTGCTGCTACTGTGTGGTGCCTCAGATGTGCTTGGGTACCTCAGCTGGTACTTGCCACCAGCATGTGGCCGGCAAACAGAGCCCCAAGTCAAGAGGCAGCTGAACTGGTGGAATCAGTGGAGTCCGGAGAACTGCTCAGCTGACAAGATGTAGGCGTTAACTTGGGTTTCGCTTACATGTTTGTAATCTGAATCAGATATTGCTGTTACACATGGTCAGTGCTTTAAACTATATTCCCAAGGTGAGTTGAGCTGAACTAGCTGAGCTGGTTCTTGTTGGAACTCCTCTCAGTAGCGGTCTCTTAGTGGGCTAATTAGGGGAGGAGTGGTGCTAAGTCGAGAGCCCCTGTTTATAAAGTCCCTTCACTGCTTCTGTGAGCAAGGACCCTCAGCTTGCAGCATTAACTCTTCCAGTTGTAAAATGCCTATGTTATCATTTACCTGCCCAACTAAATCTGTATCAGTAATACTTGCTGTCCTTTGTTACTGCTAATGCACTTCTTTTGTCTCACCTTTACAACAACATTTCTGGCCACCTGAATTTTGGGGAAGAACCATTCATCCAGCTCTTGACAATGCTTTTTGCAACACTTTCTGGCAGTTATGTGGAATATGTTTTTCCAAGAAATCTGAAGTTGAATTCACCCTGCTGCTCGGGATCAGAGGTGACAGACAAACACAGAGGAGCACATTTACTGTGTTGATGCATACAGTGAGCAAAGCTCTTTACCTGTGCACCCCATTGCTATGGGGGCACAGCCACGCTTTGCTGAAGCAGAACTGTTATTGGTGTGACTGTTGCATTGCCAACAAGTTCTGCAGCAGCAGCATAGGGTTTCTGCCTAACCCCTGCCTTGCCCCTGCTATCAGGAGCAGCCATGCTATGTAACCCCTTTCAGAGAATGAACTAACTCTATCTTGAAAGCAGTTGTGCTTTTGAACTCAGTTCTCCTCCTGGAAGGCTGTTCCAAAACTTAATGCCTCTGAGGAGAAACCTCATTTCCAGCTCTGTGGTAAGTTTATTCCCATTTGCTCTTATGCCAATGTTCTCCTTTAAATTCAGTGGATCTTCTTGCTCCCATCCCATGTTTATCTCACGTGAATCTGTAGAGAGCTTTTCTACTGCTACTTGGGCTGAATAATGCTACGTTTTTCATCTCATCTCATACAAAAAGGGTCTCCGTTCCTTTCTGCTTCCGAGCAAACTTCCTCTACACCTCCAGATATTTGATATCATTTTTTGAAGATGACTTGCCTGCACTGTTTCCCAGATGGTATTAAAACCTCTCGCTTTCTACTGGAAGTACTTTAGCAGTAATATCCCAGTCTTATTTCTCTTGTTCATAGCCTTGTTATGTTTATGACCTATTAGAGTTGATTAGTACACACATGTTTTTCTCCTAGTATATGATTTTCAGGTTATTCGGAGATCCTTGTAGAATTCTGCAAAGATCTTTGCTTTCTCAGAGTGTAGGACCTTGAATTCTGTATAATCACATTTCTGCCTCTGTTGCTCCTGTTCTCATGGTGATTTTAATCTTCCTGAATGATACTTGTCTCCTCCTATTGACCAACACTCCCCTCTGGCATTGTGACATCAGCACTTTCCTCCACTTTTTTGGAGAGTATTAATGAAATATTCGGTAAGAACAGTTCAAAGGCTCCTCTGTGAGGAACCCTCCTAATGACCTTCCTCCCTGCAGATGTTGCTTCTTACAGGACTGCTGTCTGCCATCTACTTTTTCATCAGCTGCCTCCCTACTTTACCATTCTTTGCCTAATTCCCATTTTTCCTGTTTCAAATAATGAATTCTCTCGTGGCATCACACCAAATAGTAGACCTACTACAGATCCTTGTGCAGAAAACAGTTGCATCAGAGAAAGATGTTAAGTTTATCTGGCATGACTTTTACAATTTTTAATGCTTTTTAATCCATTTTCCATCTAGGACCCTGTTTTTAATGATTCTTTCCATGCAGTTTATTCTCCTGCCTATTATCTTATCAGTGTGGAGCAAGAAGACTTCAGTTGCCTTTATTGCTTTGCTTTTCTTTCTTGAGTGGAGGTACTGCCCTTGCTTTTACCCCCAGCTTGACTAATTTATGAGGCTCCTTTTCTCTGCCCCTGCAGTTTCGTATGCTGGCTCCTCCTGCCTTTAGATACAGAGAGTGCACTGTAGATTTTGTGTACCTACTAGGTTTTTAAAGCTTTTTTCCTAGATCAGGTGCGATTATTTCTATTCTCACACTCATGTGTCATCTTTTTGTTTCCTACTATATTCAACATTATCCTTTTTGAAAGCTACAGCAAAGCGTTAATTTAATTCTGTATCCAAGTTATCTTTAATACTCTTTGCACACAGGCCCATTTCTTTCGATTGCTTTTTCATTTGAATAACTTGTCTATTTATTTTAATACCTCTATAAGGTCTATGTCAACTTTATTTCTTGTCAGTCCCCCTTTATACTTTCTATCTGTACATCTGTCTTCTGTGTTCCAGCGAATCTTCTTGCACTTTTCATGTAAAGAAATTTCAGGCTTCATTGATATTCAAGTCCTTGAGCTAACTTCATTACTTCCCTTTGAAATTAATTTGCCCTTTTGAAATTACAAACTTTCTTTTACGTTTATTTTTATTTACTTTCACATGTAGTTCAAACAAGACCTATTTGTTTTCGCTCTATCCAAGGATGTGTTTATGGACTATGATTTTTGTGATTATTTAGCAAGAAAAAGGCAAAAGTAGCGTTGCCTTTGCTTGTTTCGATCGTTATGACCCTGCTGGTTCTCACTCTCGCGAATACCCAGATGCCACTGTTACTGGTAGCATTTGTTCTTCAGCTTATATGTAAAAAGCAGAATTTCACATAACACTATCTATCCTGGTAGTATTTATCTCTATAACAATTTCCAAAAAGCCCTTTCAGTAACTATACTGTTACCAGACAATTGGAACCTGATTAATGTTACCACAGGGGAAATTTTTTTGTGTTCTGGTGAAAATGCTTAGGCCATTTGATGGATTTCTAGGCCATTTGAAATGAATAATGGGCAAAAAGCAGTATTACTTATGCGGTGCAGTCTGTATTGTCAAGATAAAGGCTGGGGGAGAAAGTCAGAAGGTCTGTGCTTGGGGGTGAGTGGATGGTAAATTAAAAGGACTCTCTGCTGGGTAGGTTAGACTGGTAAGCACCCACAGATGATATCCCTTAGTGCTTTAGTGATGTAAAACCACTGCTTCTTCTGCTCTTTAGCACTATAGGTGCTCTGGGCTGCTCTGACGAAGTTTCTCTGAGACAGGTAAGCAGGACTGAGTCATGCTGCACATAAAATGCTCTGTCATTCAACTTGTTTAACATACAAGAGGTTTGAAGCAGGCTGGGGCATATGCAACCAAAGCACAGATTTACATCAACTCACCCTACTGAGTGTGAGCCTGCCTTCACTTTGAGTACATGGCCAGTGTCTCGCTGAAATCGCATACTAGAAAATTACTTAATTAGGAAATTAAACCCCTAAACTGAAAAACTCTTTCAAGGAAACTGCCGCAGTCCTCTCAGTGCCTGAAGGATCCGTTTATTTCCAATGGGAGTTAGGCAGCCCCATCACGCCGTGGGAAATTTCACCCTTAAGGCCTTGCTGGCAGAAGAAACCATGGTCCGTGTGTTGTATCACCCTGTCAGCAGAGATGTCCCAAGAGCTGTTTTCCCAATTGCCTGTACACGGGCAGAGGCTGCTGGGCTCAGCGCTGTGCCTCCTACCCTGTCCCTGGGCAGGTGCCATCTGCTCCTGAGGTCCCACTGCCTCCCTGCTCCTCCCTTAGGCTGCCCAGGAGGTCCTGAGTGGAGACAGAGGTATGAAGCAAAAGAAAAGAGCTTAGAATGGGGAATCCATGTACCTGGGGAGGAGTGTGGAGCCAAAGTAACTTCAGGGGCATGGTTGTAGTGCATCAGAGGGGCTAAGTGGCATCCTGCTCTGTGCAAGGGAGCTTTGCCAGCATTAAAAGAGAGTGAGGCTGTGTGGGAAGGATGCCCAGAGATCTCGTGTGCAATGGCATCTGCATCAGCCGCAGCACACTGATCACCAGCACATGGGCTCAGACATACCATGTTCTGTGTCTCGGATGGGGTTTTTCTTCAGTCTCTCTTCTTCCCACCACACCTCCCAGTACCTGCTGGGGTTCTGCTCTTCCCTCTTCCCAGCTTTCAGTCTGTGGCTGGAGATCAGGTGTTTTTAAAAGCCTGTGGACTATTAATCCTCCCAGACTGCTACTTCCATTTGATGGGCATGATGAAGCCATTTATTCTCCACTGAGATACAGTCACTGCACAGTACAAGAGCAGGACTGCAAAGACCAGAGCCCTCAGCTACAAACATCATCAGATCTTTCACTCTAAAATGGGTTCTTTTATGACTACGAGATATACACATGTATAAAAAAGAATAAATGGATCCTAGTGTAATGAGTGAGTGAATCACAAAATCAGCAAAAAGACAATAAAGGCTTTTGATTTGCATCAATGGGAAACACAGAAAAGGTTGTATGCTGTAGGCAGATCATAACTCACGCTGGAGTAAATAACACAGATATTGTTCTGACCTTGTGTGGAGTTTTGCTGCTTCAGTAAAAAAAATCTTATTGCTGCTGACCATTTGTTTCCAGGGAGAATATGATGTGTGGAAGGATGTTTTTAGAAGGAGTAGAAGATTAATTCATAAAATAGTCTTCTGCATTCTTAGTGTTGAGGGCAGCATTATATTTAAAGACCTGACATAAAATTTTTGTTAGCTTCACAATGCAGCAGATGCAAGAGTTGTTTTTTCCAGAGTATTTGGTCACAGGCATGGATCCTCTCGTTTTGGGTGCTGTATGGAAAATGAGCGTTGCCTATCCTCAGAGGTTCAGTGCATGTGCCAAGACCCAGTGGAGGACAAGAGACATGCAGGGAAGCACAGAAAAAGTGACTATTCTGCTCAGCTGAAAAGCAGCAGCTGTGGCACCATCAAAACCTTCAATGCATCAGATGAAAACACCTCCCTTTTCGATGTTTTCTCCCAAATGAATCTGCTGGTTTGGGACAGGGTGGTCTCATGACAATCCTGGGCCTGACAGACACTTGGGATCACCTAAAGGTCTCTTAAGTGCTCTCAGATCCTTGGACTCCTTTATCACATTGCCATTGAGGATCATTAACCACCCAGTCCAGCACCCAAACTGCTTTGGGAAGTGGGGATGTCACCAAGGGCCACAGCCACTTGCGGGTGATCAGCCCTTTCGCCAGGCAGACCCCTGAAACAATGAATGCTGGCACGTTGACGTGAGCTGGAGAGCAACGAAACCTGTCCTTCATCTGCTCCCCTCCTCACCTGCCTCCTGCCCCCATCCATGGGTGCATTCTGCAGCAGCACAGCTGCTGTCCCCTCAGCCTCCCCTCACTGTCTCAGTTTAGAGATACAAACTATTTTGACCATCACAACCATTTGAGAAGGAACGGGATTACTCCCGTATCTCTCTGCTTCAGTCTCTGGTCTGTACAACAGGGGAAGTAGCTGGCCAGTAGGATATTTCTGTCCTGAAAATGCTCTTATGAACCCCTCGGACATGTAGGATTATCATTTTCTACATGCACATGTGGTCCAGCAGAGATGCCAGTGTCCATCAAATTGGAGGAGTGTCCTGTTTGATCCAATGCAGTATTCCATTCCAAGCACACCATGCTCAGTATAAAGCTGAGGGATCACAAGGGTCACTCCCTCTCCTTTTATGCCCAGGGGCCTGAGGGCACTGATGGGCTTTAACGACCCTAAGCAGCCTCACCCGGTGCTTCCACCCACACCCAAGGCCCAGGAGCCTATTTCAGCCCAGCACGGGGCTGTCAATGGAAGTCCTGGTGATGTGTCAGGATACTGCTCTGCAGCTCTGCCCAGCTCCTTGCTCAAGCATTGGAGGAGGATTCTGCCTGATTCTTCTGCCTTCGATCCTGATCTGTGCATTCCTGTATCCAGCTCCTGCCTGCTGCTGAGTACAGTTTAGGACTTTCCTGGGGCGTGCCCCGCAGTGTATCAGTCTTGTATATTTTTGTATATATTTCATTATTTTTCTTTCTGTTACTATTATTATTGTAGTTAGATTAAAGCTGTTTTAACTTTTCCAACCTGTAAGTCTTTTTCCTGCCTTTTGAGAAGGGAAGGGATTAACAAAGAGCATCTGTCGTCCATTTAATAGCCAGCCCAGCTTTAAACCATGACAAGGAGATGTGCATGAACCTCTTGAGGAAAGCCAGATTGGTCCCACCAACTCCCAGCACCGGAGCTGCACCTTCCCTGGGAGCCTCAGAAATGAAAATGTTCAATGCAGGCCTTGAGACAGCAGCCCAAGGGCTGCTTCTCCAGGCACGTTACCCTCTTCCCTTCTACTCCCTTTGGACAGCGCACTCAGCTTGGAAATAATTTGAGAAGGTAATAGCACATGTTCAGCAACTTTCCTCTTTTATGATTCAGTTATCAAACAGCAGTCTGAGTGAAAACTGTCATCAGCCACATGTGTGGCTGAGACAACAGCCACGGTGATGTTCACAACAAGATCATGACATTGATCAGCCCTCCCCATGGGACATGAGCCAGTGTGCCACACCAAGAGAGGGAGAACAAGGGTGTAGTAATGACATTGCCAGGGCAGGGGGGAGACCCAGCCCTCCTCCTGCCCTGCCTCTAAGAACCACGAATAGTGACAGCCTGAGGGAGAAAATTGGAACAGGGCAAGCAAGTCAGGTTTGTCTTCAAAATACTGGTGGAGAAGAGGCAACATCCATTAGCCAGAGTAAGCCAGTGCTATTTGGTTTTGATCAAAAAAGACAGATTCTGCTGTGAAGCATTAGAAAATGGCTGGAGACAGAGCGATTAAACCTGTGGTCTAAACTAGCAGAGCTGTTCCTGTGTTACCTGTTGATGGTGCAAGAAAGTAAGACCAGTATCTCATTCCACTTCGACTTCAGAACAACTGAAGAGTAACGTATCCTGTGTGTTACTGACTTAGGCTCATTTTCACTAAATAATTTAGGCCCCTGGAAATCTTAAGGAGGAGTGAAAAATAGGGAGAAAATCCAAAAATTATTTGATGAGAGAAATTTGTGGATGAAAACTAGAAGTTTTTACATTAGTGGGAAATCACATGTCTCAGCGTCTTACTCTCTTCTCAGTTGCCTCATTTGGGCTACATCACCTGGGAGGCATCAAGAGTATTTCCTACCACTGCACCACAACAAACACCCACTTGGAAGTTCAGGCTATACAGAAAACCAAGGGCCATTGGGCAATTAAATTGAAACAATCCTACAAGTTCAATATGAGTGAGCAGCGTGCTGCAGCAGCAAAGAGAGCCAACAGGATGCTGGGTTGCATCAGCAAGGGCATCACCAGCAGAGATAAAGAAGTCATCATCCCGCTCTACTCAGTGCTTGTCAGGCCACACCTGGAACACTCTGTTCACTTTTTGTCCATGTTATACCAAAAAGTTGTTCCAGAGAAGGGCCCCAAAGATGATCCCAGGACGGGGAAGCCTGCCATGTGAGGAAAGGCTGAGAGAACTGGGTTTGTTCTGCCTTGAGGTTTAGGGGAGACCTCATCACCGTGTTCCAGTGCTTAAAGGGTGGCTGCAAAGAAGATGGAGACTCCCTTTGTTCAAGGAGTCCCATGGAGAAGATGGGGGGTAATGAGTACAAGTTACCCCTGGGGAGATTCTGACTGGACACAAGAGGACAGTTCTTCACAATGAGAACAATCAGCCATTGGAATAATGTTCCCAGGGAAGTGGTGGATTCCCCAACACTGGACACTTTTAAGATTCGGCTGGACAGGGTGCTGGGCCATTTTGTCTAGAGAGAGCTTTTGCCAAGAAAAGTTGGACCAGATGATCCTTGAGGACCTTTCAAACCTGATCATCTGTGATTCNCAAGGAGTCACATGGAGAAGATGGGGGGTAATGAGTACAAGTTACCCCTGGGGAGATTCTGACTGGACACAAGAGGACAGTTCTTCACAATGAGAACAATCAGCCATTGGAATAATGTTCCCAGGGAAGTGGTGGATTCCCCAACACTGGACACTTTTAAGATTCGGCTGGACAGGGTGCTGGGCCATTTTGTCTAGAGAGAGCTTTTGCCAAGAAAAGTTGGACCAGATGATCCTTGAGGACCTTTCAAACCTGATCATCTGTGATTCTGATGTATCAAGTCATCATTTCCAAATTGAAATTATTAGACTCTTCATCAGAATATTTTGTTTTTCAGGCACAGTTTTTTTAAGGAAAAAACCCTACAATATTTAAGCAGGTACTTTCTATGAAAGCTTCTGTTTATCTGAAAACCTGAATTTTCTTTGGGAAATACATTTGATTAAAAAAAGGAGCGACATCTCATCATAAACCCTTACTCCACAGCATACTTCTCTGAGCAGGCCGGTTTTACTGACTTGGTCCATCAGTGAAAAAATCTACCTTTTCTTCATTATTTCAGACAGGATAGTCACTGTTAGGTCATCTGCTAATCAGCCCTTTCCTCACTTACACTGATGTCCTAGGCTGGAACACACTCTAGGATGGATTTGTGGTTTGAGCAGCTACCCATAACAGCAGATACCCCATTCATAAAGAAGCAAACTCTCCCTCATAGTCCTGCTAAGGAGTTTATGGAGCGTCCAGCATCATAAAGTGTCCAAGCACCATAAGCTTGGTCATGCCTCCTAATTTTGTCCCGTTGCTTAGCAAAGCACCTAAGGGGAGGCACTGCATGGGGCACAAGCAGGTCTGCTGTGCTCGGAGGTAGGGCTGCCTGGATGGAGGAGGTGGCATGAGACAGCAGGAGGTGACAGGAGGGGCTGTCCCATGGCCAAGGGCAGTTGTGTCACGTATGCAAGAAGTTAAATCTCCTGCATCTATCACTTGTTGGGGTGGGAAGCCCAGCAGCATGGCAAGCCAGGGATCTGTGGATGAGGTCTCTGCCCACATTTAGTAATTTTAGCTATTTTTGCAGCATGGAGCACGGCATCTCAGGAAGTCCCAGGCACTGGAGGAGAGGGTACAGGGGGTGTCAAGGGAGAAGCCAGAGGGATGTAGTAGAGTCTGAAGCAAGGGACGGGATGGGGAAATAAAGGCTGCCAAGCAGAGAGAGGCAACAAAATGACCCCGCCAAATCTCAGGAAATCTTCAGGCCCTGTACAGTGCCTTCTTTTTAACCTAAACCCCTGCTCCTGGTGCAACATCACACGGCAATATAAGCTCCTTAGACGTAAGCTCTTTGGTGAAGTGAAGTCCAGTGCCCCCGGTGCCTCCCCAGGAAGCTGGGCCCAGGCACCACGGTGGAACGGGGTGCCAGCAGTGCACCTGCTCCAGACCTGCACGTGGCCGCCGGCAGTTTTAGGGTTTGTCTTGTAAACGCAGTGGTTTGTTGGTGTTCGCGTGTTGTGCTCCACAAGGACATGAAGGCAGCTGGAAGTGCGGGAGGTGCTGCTCGCCCAGGAAACGCGTGTGCCTCGTGCCACAGAGACGCATGCTCGAAGCCCAGCATTGAGGCTCCATCACCCTCAGGCATGTCTGCACCATTTGCTGCTTCAAACAAGCAAATTCAATGTCCTTCATGCAAATGTGAAGATTATACTTGATGAATCCTGTAAAGGCAAGTAGAGACACTGTCTCAAACAAGAGCACAACAACAAAAAGCATATTACAATGCCCAATTTTTTTTTCATTTTTTTTTCTGGGATATTTCCCCATCACCTCCAGTTGAACTCACCCTCCATTTGCAAGCTGGGCTATCTGGCTAATCAGCAATGTTTGCAAAGCTTTCTTAGCTCTCAACAAACGCTGTTTCTTTGCTGTGTTTGTCAGCATAGCGGAGCGATTATTGCCGAGATCTGAGATGCGATTGCCCGTTTTGCGGAGGAGGGGGGCGGGGAGTCAGGGAGATAATGTAATAATGAAATCCATTGTCACGAATAAATCCGTAGGAGAATTTAGATGTTTTTCCCATTTTTCTGACCCACTTGGTCCTCACATGCCTGGCTATGCTGAGAGGGCTCATGACCCTACGGG
This sequence comes from Steatornis caripensis, assembly GCA_013398225.1. Lineage (NCBI taxonomy): Eukaryota > Metazoa > Chordata > Aves > Caprimulgiformes > Steatornithidae > Steatornis > Steatornis caripensis. Next base: position 157,726 of record VZSC01003599.1, read on the forward strand.
AAGGTAACACAAGGGCAGGGAACAGACCACGCTCCAGGTTAGGCAAACGGGATGAATCTTGCCTATTCCTAGTAAAAGGAAATAAAAGTAAGTATGTATTCTGTTTAGTGCCAGTGTGCACAGAATGGTTTTAGTGGTAAAACCAAACCTCACCGGCCATCTTCCCACCGGGTGACCTGGACATCCCTGCGCTGGCAGTGGGAGATTTTTTACATAGCAGCTCCTCATTTCGCAGACAAGCAGGAGGATGAGAGGAGGAAAGTATTTGGCCCTCGATCCTCATACAGAGCTGAAGACAATCCTGGGTTTGCAGTCCTCATGCACTGGAGTTACCCACTGTGACCGCAGCAGCAGGCACCTTGCTAATGCACTGCCAGATTTCCATCTGCTTAAAGAAAATCAACACCTTTCTATGCTGGATCTCGTAATTTCTGCTCCTACTATTTCAAGATTGTTTTTCTTTTAGGTACTTCTCCTATTCTGTCCTTACTTCCCCAGTGTGTCACACTTCTTACTTCATGTTTACTCTGCTTTGTATTTTTAGCCTTGTTTCCTAAGGAAATGATGCACAAGCCATCGTGCCACCTGTGGCTCCATCTATGTCCTATTTCTCCCACAGCATCAAAAAACCCCAGAATATTGGTCCACCCTAACTGCATCTGATGGAGGAGGAAAGATTTCCAAAATACTTCAGCAGATGGGATCCCAGAGCTTCTGGAGGAGAGTGTGGTGTCCTTCACCATCTCTCCATGTCTCCCTGTCAAAGCTGCAGCAGCAGATAGACAAAGGAGGGTGAAGACCTTGCGGCTGGACCTGGATCTACACCTTTCTCCAGCCAGCATCAACCACACGAGATCCACCACAGGGACCAGGTTTAGATGCCTCCAGGTTGTTCAGGGGCAACTCGAGCAGGATGGGGTCATGGCACCTCAGCATCCCCATCCCTCCAGCGTCAGAGGCACAGGCAGAAACCAAAGACTTGTATGTCCTTGTAGAGAGCCCCTGGGCACGGAGAAAGGAAAGGGAGTGTTCAGGAAGGAGTGCTTGAGGGGCCGGAGCAGCAGCAGCCGCTCTTTTCCTGGGGGTGGCCAGTGGGCGGAGGAGCAGAAAGGAACAAACAAGGCTTCCAGATGAGTTCATCCCCTCTCAAATCGTGCTCATTGAAACACATCTGTGTTTGCAGGGCTGTGCTAAGCAAAAACCGCCTTAGTCAGCTCTTGTTTTCAGCTTTGTGCGTTGGCTATTTGTATGGTTCCTTTTTTTTCCCCCCTTCAAATCAGATCCTCTGGTGTATAAGGGCTCAGTTCAGCCAGAGTTTTATCCAGAAAGCTGCTCCCAACACTTCCTAATCTCATAAACAAGAATGAAATTACTTAATACTCCAGAACAGAAACTGTTTTGTTCGAGCACAGCAGTGGCAATCTCAAAGAGACACTTCACCCGCACGGGTGCCTATCGGGGCGGGCTGCCGACCACTGACAGCAGAACAGTGTTTTCCAATCCAGGTAAATTATATTTTATTGCAAAATGGTGCACAACAATAATTACTGTATTTGTGTGGTACCACAGGATGCCCAGCCAGTATTTTGCAGGCAGCTGATTAAATGGTGGAAGGGTAATTGAAGGTTTTGATTGCGTTCCACCTACAGCCATCAGCATCCACAACGTTTTTGTTGTCAGCTGGTTTAAAGGCTGGCACATCCCTGTGGTCCAAGCAGCCCGGGGTGATGATGCCTACAGGTCATCACATGAGCCAGGCCTGGCTGCAGCAATGTGTACCCTGTCAGCCTGGAGATGCCCAGGCTGAGGGACACCTCGCTGCCTACACACCACAGCCACAGGTTTCATGGCAAGACTCACGATAGCAGATGCTGATATCGAGGGTACAGCTATAAGATCCGAGTGCGTGTATGAGGATATCTTTGAAAAGTTGTGGAGAACAGGAGAGGTGCCTGAAGATTGGAGGAAAGCCAATGTCACTCCAATCTTCAAAAAGGGCAAGAAGGAGGACCCGGGAAACTACAGGCCAGTCAGTCTC